>JAVYIG010000538.1:0-543909 GCA_035222895.1 Strongylocentrotus droebachiensis | reverse complement strand
GAACTTAAACCTGTATCCTTGAATGAATTGATTATTAAGAACAAAGATTGCTGTTGGATCAAAGTCTTTCAAATCATTCAACAATTTAAAAACCTGAATCTTGATTTGTTTTTTCTTTCTTAGGAGCGTGTGACTGTGAAAATGATTGTGCATCAAGCTGTACTGCTGGCCAGTATTGGGATAGTAATGCTACAGCATGCTTTGAATGCCCACCAGGCTATTAGTAAGTATATCAACCAGGGACATATCCAAGGAGGAGGGGGGGGGGGGGGGGGGGTGTTGAAAGGGCTCAGGCACATGCCTTCCAGAATTATCTTTTTAAACATGGCAAGTTAAAAAGAAATAGCTTCATTGAGGATAAGTAATAACAATTATCTTTGCTGTTCTTTCAATCTTTTATTTTGATGATGAAACAATTTTCATCATCATTCTTTGTTAATTCATTCATGTATTTCTTGTGTGTTTATTTCTTTATTTTAATACCTTATTTGTACTTATTTTGCTTATACATTTATTGTTGCATTTACATGTACAATGTATACATGTACACTGTACAGTGCAGTGTACATGTAGTATGTTGATTTATTAACATGAAATATCTGTTCATTACCTTTTATTTGTTTTTTAATTAATTAATTGATTCATGTACATGTATTTGTTTATTTATTTCATTAATTGAGTTACCGTATTTGCCGGCGTAAAGGCCGCACCGCCGTATAGGCCGCACCCCCGATTTTGACATTAAAAAAAAAAAAAAAAAAAAAAAAAAATATCGTTTTTTTTTTTTTTTTTTTTTTGGTTATTGTTGTTGTTTTGTTGTCGAAAACCCACGCGGGGAAGGACCTTCATTTAACATCGAGGTGCAGTTAAAGGCGCTGATTTGTGCTTGTAAACTTGTCACAAAATAATAGTAACAATGTCGTTTTTAGAAGAATGTGTAAGATCATTAATGTGAATTAAAAACAAAAGAGTACTAGGTCCTAGGATAGTACCTTGTGGAACACCATTTGTTATATATAAAAAATTGAGGAATTATTATTATAAACTACATATTGAGATCTATTAGAAAGATTACTTTCAACCAAGATGACAGACAAATTTTAGTGTTGTTGTAGTTTCCGAGTGGTGAGTCAACACTGATTACTGAGCTGGGAGACATTGCCAGGCATAGCGCCATAATCAAAACTAAAAAAAAAATTAAAAAAAAAAAAAAAAAAAAAAAAAAAAAACTTTTTTTTACTCTTTCGCCGCATAGGCCGCACCCCGACTTTTTGATATTTTTTCTTCCAAAAATACTGCGGCCTATACGCCCGGCAAATACGGTAGTTTTTATTCTATACTTATTTATTAGCTCATTTGTTCGTTCATTTATTATTATTTTGTTGTTCATTCAATTTTTTTAAAGTTGGTTTTGCAGCAGGAAGTTTTCTCAGATGGTTTCGTTTCACACATCATAATTGTATACTTTACACATGACCACTCTGTTCTTTAATTACAATGTTTGTATGTATTGACTGAGTCCAAAGATTAGCTAAAGCTTTTTACAAGTCAGAGTAACACTCGTTAGGGAATCACTCAATAATTACCACACAGATAAACATCTTCATTGAATTGGACACCAAAGGTCAGATGTTTTAAATTTCTGAACAAACAATACCAAGTTATAAAGTTCCTTTGAGCTTTGAAGGCTGTCATGAGAGCTTGAGTGTGTTTTAGTTCAGGGAAACTCCAAGAAGGGGGGGGGGGGGCTGGGGGCCTTTTATGTACATAACACCCTAGTCAAAATAGAACTACTGGTAGTAAACAAATAGTGGAAAAAAGCAGTGCCAAAATTATGTTTTTTGACTATTTTCAAATCTGAATATATTTCCCATCTCTCTTTTGTTCCAAATCCATATAGCTTTAAAACATTTTTTTTAATTTCTATTTTACATTTTTTCCATAAGAAAATACAGTTGAAGTAGTCGAACCTGTCTACAGCAACTGGCCAAGGGAAGCACTAAAAGTGATCTTTGTAGACAGGCTCCTTTAGTACGTGTTTCAATGAGAAACAATTTTCAAGGGAAACAAAACATGTGCTTGTTGTAGACTGGTGGTCACTAAAGCAGGTTTGACTGTTTATGAGAAAAATCTGCTACTTTTCTAGGAAATACCATAAATACCAGGAAAATTGGAAATAGCAAAAAACAAATGTGATAAACGACCTGGGTGTGTACACATGTACTCTTCACAGTGCTTTTTGGTCAGAGTCAAGTGTTTAATAATCAATTGATGAAATGATTAAAAGGGTAAAAAAGGAGTTTGCATTTTTTAAAGATCAGCTTGAACTTGATACCTACATGTACAGTACATGTATGTACAGTAACTCAATATGGAATCCTATAATGAAAACAAAATTCAAAATTTTTGGATAAAATAAAGTCAATGTTGTTCATAAAAGCTTGAAGAAATTGTAAATGTATTTGGATAGTTAACGGTCATCATTGATTTAGGGCCTGAAGTATGAAACCACGGGCACATGATCAGATATTTCTCAAATTAAAAAAAAATGTCCCAAGTCATACATTTACATATGTATGGAATATAAAGAAATTATATGTTGTAATAATATTTCAATGTCAAAGCGGAAAAGTTACAACATTGATGTACAATGTATGTAAGGAGACTGGTCTGTACAACCGACATTGCTTTTAAAGCCAGCCACACTGTACTACTTGTACAGGTGTAGCTACTTGCTCCCTCTAATCGGTGCCTTTTGGTCCCCCATGATCCTCTATTTCTTAAGTTAATTGAGAGCTGAGTTGATGACAAAGCCACCTGTCAGTGACCTCGCTGGGTGGTCTAATCCCTTCTGGTTAAACTAGTACATACTGTATGGGCTTTAATTGCTACCTTATCTCAATGTTCAATCTGATTTAGAAAGATTTTTATTAAAGGCATACATGTACAGGCGTATATCAATGTATTCTTTATACATACATGTACTGTATAGTGCATTTTGACAGGTCACTATAAAACTGACCGTTGCTTTTAATTGTTGCCTCATCTCGACCCGACTAATTGAGCCCTATTCAAAGTAGATTATTCGTCCGTTTGGCATCAATACCATGACTACGGGACGCTATGGGGGAAACATGTCGATTGTTTCTCTATTTGCTAAGTCTTCACGGCCTTTATTGGGTCTCCCTTTGTTTACTCAGTTGAGCAATCTTGGAGTGCACTCTATTCAAGAAGGCATGCTCGCAATGTAAAGACAAGCTTGAATTTTGAAGATGGAATAATGATGTTCCTTGCTGCTGAAATGACAAGTAATGTTTGAGAAGAACATTGATTTGTACCCCTTCCTTTTTATTCTGCTTGTGTTACCTGGTACATACTGTACATACATACATAACATATTATAGAGAAGCATGTTTGTACATGAAAGAGATATGTATGTACATACATGTACATGTACAATGTACATGTATGCATGAATGTTAAACTTTCAATGTATTGTTCCTTTCAACATCAGAGCCAATAAAAAAAAAATTGCTCAAGCCAAATTGGTGTTAAAAGTAGTTTTAAACTTTAACTTTAAAGAAGAAGAAGCAAAAAAAAAAAAAGAAGAAGAAGAAGCAGAAAAAGAAGAAGAAAAAAAAAAAGATAAAGAGAAATAGAAAGGAAGGAAGAAGACAAAGAAGCCCCCCAAAAAGTGAACAAAGAAGAAGAAGGAGAATAAGAAGAAGAAAAGTAAGAAGAGAAAAAAAGAGGAAGAAGAGGAAGAAGAAGAAGAAGAGGAAGAAGACAAAGAAGAGGGAATCCGGGAAGAAAAGGAAGATGAAGAAGAAGAGGGAATTGGGGAAGAAGGAGAAGAAGAGGGAATTCAGGAAGAAGAAGAAGAAGAGGGAATTCGGGAAGAAGAAAAAGGAAATGGGGAAAAAGAGGAAGATGAAGAAGAAAAGGGAAATGGGGAGGAAGAGAAAGAAGAAGAATAAGAAGAACAATGATAAGAAAGAAGAACACGAACAAGAAGGAATTGGAGAAGAAGAAAAAGAAGAATATAAAAGGCAACAGTTACATTGCAATATACAAGATGAGTGAAGAAAAAGAGGAGGAGAAAGAAGAGAAGAAAGAATGATGAGAACTGAGAAGAAGAAAATTGGTGGACATAACAATGAAATTAATGGGACAATTTTGTTAGTTGATGAAAATATGGTTTATTTAGGAATAAACAAAGTTAATGTACCTGTGATGTACACATGTAGGGCTACAGAACAGCATGCAGGGTAAGCAATCCCTTTCCTCTTCCTTCTCTCTCGATCATAGTATGCTTTGATAATCTCTCCTATTCAACAGATGTCAACCTACATGTACTGTACATGTATATTCTTATTCATACCCTTACCAAGTTTTGTAATTTTTTAAGAATGTGAAAAAATGATTTATCCTTATGTATTTTTCTTGAGAATGTGACAAATTAAAGCTCAAGGCCCTATTAAAGTCAACCAGTCCACCTTTTTATTCTTGAGTTATGAAATACACAAAAATCTTTAAATTTACAAGGGGTATGATCATGAATAATTTTAGTTGTTAACTGTACATTGTCATCTAAATGATGAGACAGCTTGTGTGGACAATTCTTTTCTCATTGTGCAGAATACATGCATACATGAGAGTACAATGTACCATTAATCACTTTGCAGTGTTTAATTATCACTCAGTATCTGAGTCTGAGAACACACTCACACTCTGTACAAGTGAACTACCACCTTCAACAGATGAAATTTGATGAATAGCTTTTCTCAAAATAGAGATTGATAAATGACACCCCCCTTATGAGATCCCCTTCAAAGTCTAAACAGTGAACTAATAAGTTACCCGGATACCGATACTCTCAGTGTCAAAGTCCTTTTATTTGTGGGCATAGAACCATTTTGTTTCCATAGTAACCTATCAACAATCAATAATGCATGTTCATCAAGCGCGACGATAAAATAGAAAATTGCTCTGGTGCCGGAGACGAATAAAGCAGCTTATTATTGATATTTGTGACACAGTGCTGCTGGCAGTCGGGTGACAATGGAAAATATGACAACCTGGATTTATTGATTGATAAAAAGTATATGAGCGATTTTTATCTGCTGCTGGTGGGAAAAGGGAGAGGACTTTAATGTTGGCCTATTGTACATTGTTGTATGGATGCTCCAGTTTTGTAGGAGTAGGGAAATTTATTTCAGAAAGTTACATTTAGCTCATATCCACACTAACTCAGCCTTTCATATTCTATTTCTCTACCCCTTCTTTCTGACCTCTCTCTCTCTCTCTCTCTCTCTCTCTCTCTCTCTCTCTCTATCTCTCTCTCTCGCTCTCTATCTCTCTCTCTCGCTCTCTATCTCTCTCTCTCATTGAATGTTCTCTCTTCACTGTCTCTTTCTCTCGTTCCATTATATCTTTCTTTTTGTTTCTCTCCTCAAAAAGTCAAAAGCTTGATTAAAATCTTGATTTGAATTTGAAACATAGTAAACTGACTACATTATGTTTGACTGTCAATTTAACTGCACATGTTAACAAGACTAATCTTAATAGATTTTATCAGTCTTTTTACCAAACTACATGTTCATCTCTCTACAAACATGTACATTGTACGTGTACAGTATGTACAGGTACGTTTGTTTTATCCAAAGAGTTAGCAAGTGACAGGAGTTTTGGTAATAAATGAAATGAAATGGAATATCATAGAGGTAGAGAGAGAGATGAAGAGGGAAGAAAGAATAGGTTGAATAATAAAACAAGCCCCCCCCCCAAAAAAAAAAAAACAACAAAAAAACAAAAAAACAAAACAACATATTAACACAACACAAACAACAAACAGGTACATGTACAAGTAGCTCTACAGAGAAATATGTGAAAAATAAATAAGTAAGGCAAATATGTACATTGTACATGTACATATTGCAATTCACTCTATATACTGTACATGCCTTTAAACTTGAAAAGAGTTGACTATAGCAGTACATGCACGTCACTGATTGCACAGGTGTCTGGTACTTGACGGTTTTTCTTGAATTCCTTCTTGAATTATTGATTAATTGACTGTATCTGATCACCAGTCATAATACACAGTCATGGTTGCATGAAAAGAAAGAAACCACGATCAGGATAATATCTGTGTTACGTGGAAGAAAATAAATCAATAGTTTGTGTGCCAGAAGTTAGTATCTTTATTTAAAATCCTAGTTGTGGTTTCATTTTAAATTTACAAGCCAGAATATAGATCTGTCAAATATACAATTATTGTGCTTGTTGTTTGCATGTAATATTTGAAATCAGAAGATTGTCCTTAAGAATGTTCTCTTGTTGCCCTCCCCACTCCCCCCCCCCCCTGCACACACTGGATGCATACTTTATCAGACCTGTATGATGATAATGACGATGATGTTGTTGTTGATGCTGATGATAATAATAATTACAAAATAATTATATTAATACATTATGATAATTTTAAAAAGAAAAAATTATAATAATAATAATAATACACCTGTAATTACAATGATTATAAAAAAAGAGGTATGATATTATTTTGTGTCCCCAGGGAAGCCTCATCAGCATCAATGCTGAGGGTCCTGTTGATAAATAAAGCTAATTTCGTTATATATTTTTTCTCTATCTAGTTGTACAGGAGGAGGTGACCCAAGATTACCATGTTCAGGTGGCACCTACAACAGCCTGGCCAGCCAAACAGCACAATCAGCTTGCATGGTAAGTACTGTTAGGCAATTAAAACATCCTTGTGTCAAAACTTCTGCTAAAAAGCAAGCAATTTAAATTTTACAGTGACTCTACCAATCTTTTTTTCAGTGGCATTGTTAAATAGCAGCGTGTATGATTAACAGACTACCGGTACTTAAATTTCATGGATATGTTCATGCGTTCATGCATACAATATGTACACATATATTTCTGGGCCCATGGCATAAAACTTACCACTGATGGTAACTTTGACATCAATGGCAACTACCATGGTGACAGGGCTCAAAAGTCAATCAAAATCAGGGTTTCCATGGTAGTTAGTCTAGTTACCATTAATGGCAAAGTTTTATGCAACAGGTCTAGAATTGTGCAGGCCAGATCAGGACATTTGTACTGTACATTTACTTTATAAGCCTAAAATGTCCACTTAGTCTGCACTGTGTTTTACCTGTAGGTAAGATTTATCACAGAATTGGGAAGTTAGCTGACAAGATTACCAGTGGCTTTTGTTAAATGATGGAAATGTACATGTAAAGAGTTAGGCCGTTCTCAAACCTGATCTTGTAAAATCCTGCTGCAAGTGACATAAATAATCAACTAACTACGAAATGATTCATTTGTTTGATTTACAGGACTGTTCAGAGGGTACTTACAGCCTTGATGCAGCTGAGTACTGTGAATGGTGTCCTGCTGGTTACTCATGCCCTTCAACAGGACTGTCTGAACCAATCATGTGTGGAGAAGGTAAGATGATGATGATGATGATGATGATGATAATGATGATGATGATGATGATGATGATGGTATGGTAGTAATGATGGTGTCCTGCTGGGTACTCATGCCCTTCAACAGGACTGTCTGAACCAATCATGTGTGGAGAAGGTAAGAGGATGGTGATGATGATGATGATGGCATGGTAGTAGCAATAACCTTGATGGTCGTGGTTATGATGATGGTGATGATTAAAGCAGAAGTAATGATTATAATGATGACGATAATAGTGCCACCTACATGTAGATGGTGGTGGTGAATTTGATTGAGATGATGTTCATGAGGACAATAGTTGTGAATATGATGATTTAGAAGATTTGGTGATTGTGGTGGTGTTGGAGATATTGATTATGATGATGATAATGATGTTTACTTTTAATAAAGATGATAGTGATGATGAAGGACATGTAATCACGTAACCCTTCTTCCCACCCCAGGTCAGTACTCCTTCAACGGCAGCTCCTCCTGTCTCCAATGTCCTGCGGGTCACAAGTGCCCCTCCATCTACCAAGACCCTGTCCTGTGCGAGGAGGGTTACTACTCCAGCGGGGAGGGGCAGACTGAATGCCAAGAGTGCCCTGCGGGGTACGCCTGCCCGGATCGTAACAGCACCCAGGCCTGTACGCCTGGCTACATCAGCAAGCTAGGAGATGGGAGCTGTAGTGCTTGCGACCAGGGATATTACAGGTTAGTTACCTGGTAGTCATCAATGACTTACTTGCTTTTTCTGGTTTTCATATATGTTCAATGTACAGCTCTCTCTGTTTCGAGCGTTCATCATTAGCTTCATTTCCTTGTCTTAGAGGCTGTTCACACCTCAATGAGATAGCACGGTCTATCGTAGCACCCCCTTTTTTCTAGCGCGCGCTAGACCGCACTATCTCTCGCGGACCACCCCAAGAGGTGCTCCAGTGACACGCCGTTTTGGCTCGCCGTGGCTCGCTGTTGGGCGGACCGGAACGACGTTGTACCTTCCAAACCGCAGAGATAGCGCGGTCTAGCGCGCGCTATCTCTGCCGGTGTGAACAGCCTCCAACACTCCTCTCTCTCCTCAAGCATTCCCTGTACACTTTACTACTCTTCTTTCTCTACACATTTCTAAATCTATCCTTACATTGTCAGCTTCTCCAAACCACCCTTTTGTATCAAGTTAAGATATACATAAGACAACATTTCAAGGAGGGCTTTCGGCCATATCACCATAGAATTATTGACAAGGGTACACGTGATCAGTGTGATGTAGTGCATAACTTTAAGTTTGTAAATGCATTATGTTGTCATAGGAACCCTTCCGTTTGGGTGCCATATTGGTCGAGGTCGATGGGAGTCGATCATGCAACAAGTGATATGTCTGCCCTTTTGATCATATTGACTGGAATAAAGCTCAATTAACCGTCATAATACTGTGTATAATTAGTTATTGATGAGGCTTTTTGTGTATATTTTGGTATTATGTCAGAACAATATTCGTGAGGTGTACATTTGTATGAATACAACTTGTACATGTATGTACACGTATGTAAACGTTGTACTATTTTTTTTTCTTCGCTTTTTTACATTTATTAAATTCTTGAAAGCAATTTTTAGCTCAAATTGGTATCTCTCTCTCACCCCCTCTCTCTCTCTTTCCTTTCTTTCCTAATACCACTATTCTTGTGTAAAGTCTGCCTGCAATTATTTCCATCTACTGTACATGTACATGTACATGTCTATTTCCCCTTTCCCCCCTCTCTGTTTCCCTCACTCCTTCACCCTCGCTCTTTTGCCCTAACTATTTAGCCCCCCTTTTTCTCTATCTTTCTCTCTCTCTCTCTCTCTCACCATTCCCTTTCTCTCTTTTCCTGTCAAAATCATCCAGCTGTTTCTCCCTTTCTCTCCTCCTCCTCCAGTCATTCACCTGTGCTCTTTTCCCTCACACTTTCTTTCCCTCTTTTATCTCTTTCTCTCTTTTCTCTCTTTCTCCTTTCTGTTTGTCATCCTATCCTGTCTCAGTCTCTTGAACATGTTTACCCTTTCTCCAGATTTGTTGGTTAAAAAAAAAGTCTTGTTGTCCCTATCTTATCTATCTCTGTCTCCCCTTCTCCCCCTTCTCTCCCACAGTACCCCATCCTCTCCCTTCTCTCTCCCCTCCTCTCCCACACACTCCTCCCTCACTCCTCCCTCACTGGCTCCTCCCTTTCTCTCTCTCTCTCTCTCTCTTTTCTCCCCCTCTCTCTCTCCCCTTCTCTCCCCCTCTCTCCCCTTCTCTTCCCTTCTCTCCCCATCACTCTCTCCTCTCTCTCCTACACTCACCCCTCACTCCCTTTAGAACTCTCTCTCCCCCCTCTCCGTTAAATCTCTTTCCCTATCTCTCTCTATGTACTGTACAGTATGCACACCTTTATGACTGCAACCTGTCTGACAATGCAATTATGAATAAGGAGGATGAGTGATAGTGTTTGCTAATAATAATGATACACATCGGTATCTTGATAGTCTCCCAGCGACGCACTATACTCACGATTGATTAGATCATAAAACTATAAGTACCATACAATTTGGCAATATCCTTTGAAATCCTTTCGCACAATATACTGAATATAGCCTATAGTTTGGGTGCATTGTATACAGACCTTCATGTATATTGTGTGTGAGCGGCTGTGTTTGTGTATAATGTGTATGTAGATGAATGTGTCGTGGTATGTTGCCAGAGTTTTGAATTAATAATGAATTCATGACCTTGCCAAGTTAATGAAGTATAATATGCTTTAAAGTAACTCAAACGTGCCTCCTTCTCTATTTCTCTTTCTTTTTTGCTCTCTCTTTTTCTCTTTCTCTTTCTCTCTTTCTATTTCTCTTTCTCTCTCTCTCTCTTTTATTCTCTTTTTCTCTTTTATTCTCTTTCTCTTTCTCTTCCTATTTCTCGCTTTCTCTCCTTCTCGCTTTCTCTTTCTCTTCCTATTTCTCGCTTTCTCTCCTTCTCGCTTTCTCTTTCTCTTTCTATTTCTCTATCTCTTTTTATTTCTCTATCTCTTTCTATTTCTCTATCTCTTTCTCTTTCTCTATCTCTTTCTCTTTCTCTATCTCTTTCTATTTCTCTGTCTTTCTGCCTCCCCTTATTCGCCATCAAATCATCAGCTAGACCCCCCCCCCCCAAGAAAAGATAACTAATTATTAAACAAACAAACAAATGAATAGATATAATGTTCATAGAAATGAAGCCAGCAAAACATATTAATTGATTAAGAGAAATGGAGGAAATAGAAGAAGATCAATTCTAAAGGAAGAAAATGAAAGACAAAATTCTTTGCTGGATTTTGTAGACGTCTATTCAAGTTATTTTCAGCATTTGGCGCATTTCTGATACATGTCAATCTCTACTATACACATGTACTGTAACTCAAATTGAGGGTGTACTACTACATTTTCTTATATATAAAGTTATAAAAGTTTTGATACATTCGGTACATACTGTACATGTAGATGTTCATCTGTTTCAACTTGCCTATTACCTGTAGGCCAATAGGCCTATATGTTTATGCTTTTCTTCAATTAGCCCTTATTTTGTCCACTTTTTGTGATTAAATATAGTAAGAGAAAGAAAAAGAAGAAGATCAATAATTGCTGTCGATGTTAATACACAAATCATTTTATATGAAGCCATATCCTTGAATAGTTCCCCAATGCCATTATGAAGCTCATATTTCAGTGAGCTAGGCGGGACTCTATTTGTCTGAAGGGAGCAACAGTGAGTCTGTAGTAATAGCAAAGGGAGACTGAGCCATTGTGCAAGCCCAGATTAGCACAGGTCTATTGATGTAATAGCGTGCACTCATGCGTAGGACAAGGACCTTATAGGCTACCACCAGTGTGTGTGTGTTTCAAAAAGTGTTATGCAAGAATGATTATGTACGTACATGTACATGTTTTTGTACACATAAAATGTACTGTAGGGCAAGTCTAGCTATTTTGTCCCAGATATATTACCATGCACCACATTTAACATTTTAGTATCTGAACAAAGTGCAAAGAAAATCAATTTTTAGGTATCAAACAATATCATTGCTACATTATTGTTATTATTAATTTTGTCACTGTTATTATTACTATTATTATTATAATCATGATTATTATGATTATTATTTTTACTATTATTGTTATCATTACAATTTTTCATTATTATAGTCATAATTGTTATTATTAAAAGTTCTCTTGTAGTAATACTCTTTTAATAATTAAATTAGTCGTTTCCATTTTAAAATGGTATTACAATCAACTCTTTATAAACATTGATTTCATGAAATTCACTGCAGTAAAGAAACAGTTAGACACACAAAATGGTATTGATATGCTTACTAGCTAAGTCTAAAAGTCCCTCATATCGTGATAGAGCCCTTTTTTACATGACTATTATTTGGGTTTGCAATATTGTATGGTAGTGGTGGTTATTTTTCCTGACTGCTAAGAAAGCATAAATGCTTGTAAGTAAGCAACCAGACGGCCGACGGCTTTACATGTAGGTCCTCTCCGAGGGACCTGGTAATGAGTATTAATGCCTTACCAAAGGGCACTCGCGCATCGCCTTGGTTTCAAACCCGGGTCACCGGATTACGAGACCACTGCTCTACCGACTGAGCTATCGCGCCTCCTGTATATGGATGTATGGATGTAATTTAGCTCTAATTATGCTCATTTCTCCCATTCATCCTACCTGTCCAGTGAGGAGGCAGCATCCACCTGCTTGCCCTGCCCAGAGGGGTCCTCCTGCACCGACCCCTCCCAGGAACCCACCACCTGCTCCAAGGGTTACATCGCACCCCTAGGATCCGACAACTGCACCCGCTGCGCCTACAATGAGATCACCAACACCGCCCAGACGGACTGCTTGCCTTGCCCGGCGGGTCAGGAGTGCTCTGACCCCACCCTTGACCCGGTGGACTGTGCCGGGGGAGAGTATGCCGCCCTGGGTGATGGGGTGTGTCAGAGTTGTCCAGCAGGTAGCAAGTGCCCGTCGGCTAGCACCATCGAGGACTGCCCAGCAGGTGAATAAAGTGTTTTAAAATAGCCCTGTGAAGAAGGGCTGACTAGTGGCTGATCTATTTCTTTTACTTTCTCAGAAACATGCATGTTTATCTACAGTACATTCAACAAAAAAGTTATTATTTAAGATTTTAAGCAGGTGAATGAAATGTTCAAAATAGCCTTGTGAAGAAGGGCGGACTAGTGGCTGATCTATTTCTTTTTCTTTTACATTCTGAGAAACATATACGTATATCTACACTAGTGGACACTATCTTACTGTATATGATATTTTCAAATGAGCATTTGCATCTTGTAGAGTCACCAATGACAAAACTATTCAACATGAACAAAACAAAATCATGAGAAACACAAAAGGAGAGGCATATTAAAAGAGCTGCCAACCACTATTTTTCAAAGGAATTGTTATGTTTCTCTAAGTAAAAATTACGATTTTGTCTTCATAAAATACATTTTTTAAATAAAAAAAGGCGTAAATATTCTTAAAAAGTAATAAACGCTGATAATACCCCCCCCCCAAAAAAAATACCCAATTGTAAATAAACTTTAGGTCCTAATATGAAAATAACAGCATGAGGAATGGACATTTTTGCATTGGAAGTGTGTCACGCGTGGTTGTAAGTTTTGTTTTAATGAATTTTTTGTTGTTGCTTGAAATTCCCTTTTTTTACCATCATGGTTCCTTTTTTTTGTTGCACAAGATTGGCAGCTCTGTATTAACAATGTGTTTGTCAGACCATTCAGTCCAGTTGACATCCATAATTTACCCAGGGTAGACGCATCAGTTTTAAAACTACTCTTCTGCTGACCCGGAAATTATAATATTGATGAGACTACAGGTAATTGTGAATCTATTCATGTTCCCTCGACAGGAACCTATTCGAGCGGGAGTGCAACCGATTGTTCGCCGTGCCCTGCAGGTCACAGCTGTACAAGCTCTTCTACATCTCAGTGCGGGAGCGGGGACTACAGCCCCATTGGAGGTAAGTGGAAGGAGAAATGATGATGGTTGCCATGGTAATAATTAATGGAAGGGATAGTTGCATAGTGAGAACAAAACACCAATCAATAAATGAATGTATGAATGGATTGATTGTGGGATGGATGAATGAATGAATGAATGAATGGATGAATAAAAGTAAGTAAGTTATTAAGTAAGTAAATGAATGAATGAATGTATGAATAAATGATAAATGAATACATTGATAAATGAGAAATAAATAACTACGCAACAAACTAAATGAATAAGTGAGTGAATGAAAAAAATAGAGTGAGTGAGTGAATGAATGAATGAATGAATAAATGATAAATGAATACATTGATGAATGAATACTTTGATAAATGAATACATTGATAAATGAGAAATAAATAAATACGTTACTTGCTAACTAAATGAATGAGTGAATGAATGAATGAATGAATGGATAAAAAGTAATGGTGCACTTTCATATCTCTCATCTTTCAGATGTCAACTGCTACAGCTGTTCAGCAGGTTTCTACTGCACTCCGCTCGCTGGCTCCCAGACGGCTTGCCCCGATGGCTACTACTCAGGGGTTAATGCTACCTCCTGCACAGAATGCCCACCGGGCTACCAGTGCACTTCAACGGTCGCCCAGGAATGCGCAGCAGGGTACTACTCTCTAGGACAGGCCAGCGCCTGTTCCCCTTGCCCTAAAGGTTAGTAAAGCGGCAAGTCTAAGGTCATATGATGTCTCAAATGTTACCATGTAAAGTCTAGTTCTGGACATAAATTCACATCAAATGTGCCATTCCACTTAAAGTGTGCCATTTCACTGTAAGATACAGTAGAGTTTGGGGCCCTGTTTCATATAAACCTGCTATCAATGACAAATGCTAAATTTCCATGACAAATTTGCTCTCAGCCGATCAAATGCCAAAATTTCTGTAGCTTATAGCATTTATTGTTACTTGTTATTGATAGCAAGTTTTATGAAACAGGGCCTAGGCCATGCGAGTGTATTGTAAAAGAAACTGTGTGGAAGTAATTGTAAAAGGTTGATCATGTAGCAGATAAGTATTGGTGTGTACTGTAAGGTTTTGGAATCATCAACATGATAAGAAATTGGCCCAATGTTGCTAAAAGTAAATGTAAAGTGTCAAAAAAAATGCCAGAAAATACCTTGTTACAGGTGTTGAAAGTATTGAAGCAGTCAATGGACATGCAGGTAGAGGCATATTAAAGATGCAGTCGCATTCATTTTGTATATACTGCATCTGCATTTATCCTTTCCTCCCGACTACAGGCCCGGGGGGTATTTCGCGAAGACTAAGATCGACTTTAAGTTGGACTTAACTATGGCAGGCCGCTCATGCCACTAGTTCCTTTAACCATTCCTGGCTTTGGTCTCTCAAGGGACATCTTGAAATAGGGGCCACAAATCTACAGAATATTCCTTTTTTGATAGTTCATTAATGAAGGCATTTTTAAAACCTAAATATCATAATTGAGAGACTAATAGTAAGAGCACCCAGTGACATGAATGGCCTGCCATAGTTAAGTCCAACGTAAAGTTGATCTTAGTCTTTGTGAAACACTCTCCAGGTCTCCCAGAACAGCGCTAAGCTCCTTGTTAAAGAGCTGCTCCACATCTGCCTGCTGTACTCCTATTCTTTCAAGGGCTGCTTTCCTCTGTTCCAACTCCTCTGATATCCTCTGCTTCTCCGTCTCTAATTGGTAAAGAAGCCAAAGTTCGCAAAAAGGTGCATTTAGTTATTATATTTTCCATCCTCTACTATCTTTCCTCCAGGATACCATTGCAATGTAACCAATGCTGCCCCTGTAGCCTGTACTAATGGATGGTACGCTGATGCCTCTCTTCAGACCTACTGTCTCCAGTGTGATGCAGGCTACTACTGTGCCAGTGATGGAACTCAAGCCCCTCAGCCATGCGCCAGCGGTAAGACAAGACATTTGATTTGATTTGATTTATTATACAGTCAAACCTGTCTATAGCGGCCACCCAAGGGAAACACAAAAAGTGGTTGTTGTAGACAGGCGGTTTTTGTAGACAGGTTCCTTTAGTACATGATTAAATGAGAAACCTTTTTCAAGGGAAACAAAAAATGTGGTCCTTGTAGACAGGTGGTCACTAAAGCAGGTTTGACTGTATTTCTCTTCATGGTTTTTTTCCAAAGTTACAAACGAATTATAACATAATCGTGATAATAAACAAATTATATGATGAATACATCATCAACTTATGATAATAACATTGTAATACAGTCAAACCTGCTTTAGTTACCACCTGTCTACAAAGACCACTTTTTTTGTTTCCCTTGAAAATGGTTTCATGTACTTAAAGGTAAAGACCAGTAATGGTCATGCGATTGCATTGTGAAAGAAACGTTGTGGAATCGATCAGAAAAGGTCGATCATCTAGCATCTAGCATCTGCAAGGTTCTGGAATCATCAAAATGATAAGAAATTTGGCCCATTCTTCGTAAAGTTACAAGCACTATACACAGAAAGATGTATATGGGACTACCCTATCTCTCTCACCAGACCATGAGAGAAATAAATTTACCAAATATATGAATTAGTAGGCGGTTTCCCGGCAAATTTTTTATCATCATGTATTAGTCAAAACATATCCTTTCACATGATTGGTAATGAGAGCTTCCATTTCATTTTTTGAAATTGGGGCGTTGCCAATACTGGTCTTTACCTTTAAGGAACCTGTACACAAAGACCACCTCCCTATTAAGACCAGTTCTCTTGTCTCCCTTGTGTGGTTTTTATAGACAGGTTTTTACTGTACTAACATAACATAATCATGAAAAAGGATTGCCGCATAAACTAATCCTAAAGGTGTGGTAATCTTGTATAAAACTGCATAATATTTAATTTGCTTCTCTCCATCCATTACTGTTAACTGAGGATGTATTTAAACTGCAATATCTCTTCATAGAATTAATATTCAGAGCTCATATTTTGAATTCAGTATAGCCATGTGGAACCCCTTACATCTAGAGCAATACATATGTGATTGGTATGCCTTAAAGCCTCACTGCACTACTTACAGCTACTTGCGCCCTCTATATAGCCAACCATGCCTAATCGGTGACCATTGGTTCCCCATGGTCCCCTTTTTCTTATGTTAATTGAGAGCTGATTAGATGAGATAACCACCTGTCAGTGACCATGCAGGGAGATCTAATCCCTCCTGGCCAAACTAGTGCAGATAGGGTTTAACATGTAGTATTTTGACTTTGTTAGGGTTTTCCACCGTAGACTGTAGTGTTATCAAAGTCGTTGGGGAAAACGGTTTTTGAAATTTCGAATTCCCTAAATATCTTGATAATCAGACAGGTGATCGGCTTGTCAAATTCATGGGATTCCTAACTGACCTAAAGGTTTGTAATTATGATTGCAGCTTGAGCTAAATCAAGGATTTTGTTAAAAACTGACACAAAGATACCCAATCCCTATAAACTGCAATACCACTTTGTAGTCCGAAGCTCATATTTTGAATACAGTATACAGTATGGCCACATGGAATACCTTACATTAAGAGTAAAACATGTTCTTGTGATTGGTACACTTTAACATGTAGTATTTGACTTTGTTCCCAGGTCAGTACAGTCAGGCTGGGAGCACCAGATGTACAGACTGCCCTCCAGGGTTTGCCTGTCCTGATAAGGCGCTAGAGGACATGGAAGCGTGTGAGCCAGGATGGTATGCTACCGGCAAGGCCACAGAGTGCACACCATGTACCTCAGGCAAATACTGCACTGATACTAGGTGAGTAGCTTTGATGATGGTGATGATAGTGGTGGGTGATATTTGTGGTGATGTTGGTGATTATGAGGGCGGAGATGGTGGTGGTGAGGGTCCTTGTGACGATTGTGGTGGTGGTGGTAGCGCTTGGTGATAAAGGTTGTGGTGCTTGGTGATAATGGTGGTGTGGAGTTTGGCCATTAGGATGATGATGGTGGTAGTGATGGTTGTGATAATGGTAGTAAAAGGACATGGAAGCGTGTGAGCCGGGATGGTATGCTACCGGGAAGGCCACAGAGTGCACACCATGTACCTCGGGCAAATACTGCACTAATACTAGGTGAGTAGCTTTGATGGTGGTGATGATAGTGGTGATGGTGGTGTTAGTGATGGTGGTGTTGGTTTTACTGGTGGTGGTGATGTAGTGCTGGTGGTGGGGATTCTTGTGGTGTATAGGTATTAAACTGGTAAAGGCTACGGAATGCATGTCATGCACCTCGGGGGAAATACTGCACTAACAGTAAGCGAGTAGCTTTGATGGTGGTGATGGTGGTGTTGGTGGTGATGGTAGTGGAGGGGGAGGTGTTAGTGATTGTGGTGTTGGTGGTGCTTTTGGTGGTGGTGATGGTCCTTACGATGACTGTGGTGGAGGTAGTGGTAGTGCTTGGTGATGGTGGTGGTGGTGTTAGTGATTATGGTGGTGGTGGTGTTGGTGATTATGGTGGTGTGGAGCTTGGTCATCATTATGATGATGATAGTAGTGATGGTTATGTTGGTGCTTGTGCTGGTGGTGCTGGTGGTGACAATGGTAGTAATGCATGTCATTTTGGGGATAATTGATGTCGGAATATTGAATGTTTCACAGAGCAGGAATGAGTATGACAATCAACTCTTTGTGGTTTCTCTTCAAGCAGCAGGCTAAAAGTTTCATAATTAAGGGGAATAAAAATGTACCTTTGGGGAAAAAGTACATGCTAATTAACTACCCCTTTTAAATGTTACAGTCCTTTTGTAAATATAAAAGACATACGATTTACACTTGCACGTCATTCTTTCATCAACTCAGAACCAACTCAGAAATTGACTGCGACCCAGGGACCTACTCCTACACCAACGCCAGTGTCTGCATCACCTGTGAGGCCGGGTATGAATGCCCCAACACCGATCACTCCGACACCAGAGAGTGTATGGAGGGGGAGTATAGTACCAGTGGCAGCGTCGCGTGCCTGATCTGCCCCCGAGGATACGCATGTCCAGACCCAACCCTGGACTACCAGGTTCCCTGCCAGCCTGGACTTTACTCCATCGGTCAGCAAGCTTCGTGCACAGAGTGCCCCGCAGGATCGTAAGTCAGCCGTTTATTGCCATATGCTCCAGTGATAACTGCTCCTTAGTCTGTTACCCATATGAATTACCTTCTCACCTTCAACCCTGGACCAAAACCCTAACATTGGCTCTAAAACGTTCATGAAACTCATTGCAACCATCTGCCTCATCCCTGCCCTACATTATTTATAAATCAAATCCTGGGGGGTGTTTCACAAAGATCTTAAGTTGAACTTATCTCTAAGTTGGACCTAACAATTATGGAAAGACATTAGCATCCTTGAAAATATTTTGTAAAAGTTATTTTAAAAGGCATAAAATGTTGATTCAAATCATTCATATTTTCTATTATCATGGGAGATTTCATGTTCTTGATGGGAAATTTATAAAAAGTCAAAAATACTTGAATTTTTGCTTTTGAATATGTTTTATTTTAAGGCTACATATGGCTCTCCATAATGTTTAAGTCCTACTTAGAGTTAAGTTTAAATTAGGATCTTTAATGAAACACCCCCTGGACTGATTGTCGCTGGAGCAAATGTTGGATTACCAAGTCAATGACTTTTCAATATTTCTAGTTCAGTCCTTCTTTTTTTATGAGGCTTCAACAAAAAATGATCATGAATGAAATCTTTAAAACAAATTTGATGCTTTTGGTGTCTACCTTGTAACATTTGGCGTATATATTTTCCATGCTACTCTTACTCATTGATTGATTTGATTGGTGGTAGTTTGAATAGGGCAGAGTTAGCCTGGATCTGTATGAAAATGTCTGACATAACTGACCATAAACATGATTTTGTCCCCATTAATTTATTCTTGATCAGGTTTTGTCCTGTGACCTTGGAAGCCTTGGAGGTTCCCTGTGACGCTGGTTACTACTCTCTGGGCAACACCTCGGTCTGTACAGCCTGCCCTCTTGGTTATTATTGCGCTAGTAAAACAGAAGCACCTAGGTGAGTACTTTACATCCATGTGAAATAAACAGGTACTCGGTACCGAAGAGATTCTATAATGCTTGTGTGCCTTATAGAAGCTGTGCTAGAGCTGCAGGGGATAATGTGATTGCAGGGTTCCCAGAGAAAAGTATTTATTACCTATGAGGCTAGCCTGGGTAAACGCGACATTTTCTTCTTCCTCTTTCCTTCTTCTCCTCATTCTCATCATTCACCTTCTTCTGATCTTCTTCTCCTTCTTCTTTTCCTCCTCCTCCTTCTTCTCCTCATTCTCCCTCTTCTTCTCCTTCTCCTACTTCTCTTGCTCCCTCTCCTCCCTTTCCTTCTCCTCATCCTCCTCCCACTCCTCCTCCTTCTCCTTTCCCTCTCCTCTTTCTCCTCCTCCTCCTTCTGAAATTTAAATTTGAATTTGAAATTAGCGGTGGCCATTAACCTCTTAAACTTATTTTCAATGTACAGTGAAGACGAGAAGTGTGAGCCTGGAACCTATTCTGTCGGTGCCCAAGCCTCCTGCACCGACTGTACCCCTGGTTACTACTGCCCCTCAATATACAGCTCTGAACAGCCTTGTCCTTCAGGGTTCTACAGCACCATCAGACAGGAGAACTGTACCATCTGTGAGGCAGGCTACCAATGCTCAGATAAAACATGTAAGTTTACATCTGTGTAATATATATTCTTTGCGTACCGTCACGCAGGAGAACTGTACCATCTGTGAGGCAGGCTACCAATGCTCAGATAAAACATGTAAGTTAACATCTATGTAATAGCAAATAAACTAAGGTAATTTGTAGTGGTTGCACCGTTAGACAGGAGAACTGTACCATCTGTGAGGCAGGGTACCAGTGCTCAGATAAAACATGTACGTTTACATCAATGTCATAGATACATGTATTCTTTGCGTATGAGCAGTATTTTGTAGTGGTTGTACCGTCAGGCAGGAGAGCTGTACCATCTGTGAGACAGGGTACCAATGCTCAGATAAAACATGTAAGTTTACATCCATGTAGTTAGTTAGGGCATACAGTGTGGGCATACAGTGTACATATTATTTGCTTATGAGCAGAGAGAGATAGAGAGAGATAGAGAGAGAGATAGAGATAGAGATAGAGAGAGAAAAAAAATTCAAAAGAAACTAAGCAGAGAGAGAAAAGAGAGTGTGAGAGGGAGAGTGAGAGAGTATGGGGGGGGGGGGGAGTGAGAGTGAGAGTGAGATGGAGAGAAAGAGAGGGTGAGAGGGAGAGAAAGAGAGATAGAGGGAGAGAGAAAGGGGGAGAAGGGAAAGAGAGGAGAGGGAAAGAGAGGAGAGGGAGAGAGAGAGAGAGAGAGAGAGAAACAGACAGAAAGAAGAGGGGTAGAGATAAAAACTTTAAAAATCAAGATATAAGAGAGTTCTGCAGACACATGTACACTCTAGATCAGACGCCATAACAACTCTCTCATTACCTCCCCAGCTCCCGTCATTTGCCCGCCTGGGAAGTGGTCTCCAGAGGGCTCCCTCTACTGTCGGGACTGCCAGGCCGGATACACCTGCGACGAGGGAGCCATTAGTTCCTCTCCAGAGGCTGATCTGTGCGAGCCTGGTGGTTGGTGCGACGGATTGGATCGCTTTGATTGTCCTCTGGGATCGTACAACCCTAACAATGGATCTAAGACAGTCTCAGAATGCAGACCATGTCCTCCAGGTCAGTATATTAAAGCCCTACTGTACTACTTATAGCTACTTGCGCCTTCTACATAGCAAACAATGTTTAATCGGTGCCTGTTGATCCCCCATGATCCCCTTTTTCTTATGTTAATTGAGAGCTGATTTGATGAGATAACCACCTGTCAGTGACCTTGCAGGGAGGTCTAATCCCCCTGTCCAAACTAGTGCAGACAGGCTTAAACTGTTTTGAATTTTTTTTCTCGTGAAGGGATGGAGAGATTGAAGAGAGTTTGTCTCGAGTGTACAAACTTTCTTGATATCTAAACAATGTTGACAGCTTTTAGGATTGTACCTTGGTATTGAGAATACATACATACTCTTCATATCCTGGAAGGTTCATAATCAAATGATTTTGTCAAGAACCAAATTGGAGCGAAGGTCACCCTATACCAAAAGATAGATAAGAACAAGTTGCAGTCTTTTGAATACATTTCTAGGAGAGAAGATGACAACATGGTCATTACCCAAGGTCATGTTGAGGGTCAACGAAAACGAGGTAGGCCAAAACTTTGATGGGCTGACGGAATAAAAGAGATTACTGGCATGAACATCTGCACAGCTTAATAGGGTCAATAGGGTCACAAAGGGTCAGTCATGAATCGTAGGACAACGACGTCATATGAGTAAAATTCTTGTGTTTAGCACTAGAGGTGTCGAGGTCAAGTGGATATGTCACCGGACTGTCGATCACGAGGTCTGCAGTTCGAGTCTCGCCGCGGCAAGACATTGATCTTCATTTGCCACACTCAACCCAGGTGATGTAAATGAGTACCTGGCAGGAATTAATTCCTTGAAGTGCTAGAGCGCTGTAATGGCAGCCGTGCTAAAGCCAGGGTAATAATCGGGAGTGCCAGGAGTGTCAAGTCTGACAGACATGAGCGCTATACAAGAACCCACTATTATTAGCATTAGTCATTACGATTGAACCGTTCTTAATGTTGATATCCATTGATTTCTTCCAGGATTCTATTGTGACACCAAGGGCTTAGAAGACTATGTGGATAACAAATGTCCAACCGGTCACTATTGCCCCGAGGGGACTACTTACGACACACGCTTTCCTTGCCCGGGTAAGTTACTATGCACCATACTTGATATTAGGATAAAACAAAGGACATAATCATAAATTTTTGTTAACTTCCATCATGCCCATAGATGTTAAAGTGACTCAGTATCATTGTTGAAGGTTGATTAAAAAATTGTGTAATTCTATATTTTTGTGTTTCTTGCCCTGGTAAGTTACGATGCACCATACTCAAGGATGGTCCTCAAACAAAAATATAAAAATGTAAAATTGCAACGAGGAGTATGAAGCATTAAATTTCCTGGCTATGTTCATAACTGGGTTCTTAGATGTTACCTAGTGCAATCAGAGCCATTCTTAAAGACATTTCAAACATATACTTTTTGTTTCGGCATATCCATCTAAAAAACGTTTGTCCTCCAGCGATAATTAGAATTTTTTGTTAATTTCCATCATGCACTGGAGTACTTAAAGTGATCTTCATAGATATTAAGTTCAAAGGTGATCATTTTCAGTATAAATTTTTTGTTTCCACTTACATGGGATATACGTACAACGACATTTGCTATAAATTGTTATACTTAGGTGTACCTGGAATTACTAAATCACTATGAAATCATGTAATTTCTCCTTGCCTAGGCGGTACTTACAATGACCTCTTGAATCAGACGTCGGAGCAGCTCGCCTGTAAGACTTGTCCAGCAGGTAACTACTGTCCGGAGGGAAGTTCGACCGCTGGGATCGACTGTCCGGCTGGATTCTACTGCCTGGCTGGACAGTACTCTGGCTTCCAAAACCCATGTACATTGGGAACCTATGGGTGAGTGTGCAACATTCATTTCTTTCTCTTTCTTTGAGAGATGTGGGGGGGGGGGGATGGGGGAGGGGGAATGAGCAGCTATGAAGATTATGTTCCACCATCAAGAGTACTAGTACAGATAAAACTGTGAAATGTTTGTTAAAATAACAGAGCTTTGCCCCATTTTACCAAAATGTTTTGGAAACACTTCTCAATGTATTTGGTAAATTTCAACCACAAACTTGTATAAAAATACCTTTCTCAAGTTGCC
Organism: Strongylocentrotus droebachiensis; assembly: GCA_035222895.1. Classification (NCBI taxonomy): domain Eukaryota; kingdom Metazoa; phylum Echinodermata; class Echinoidea; order Camarodonta; family Strongylocentrotidae; genus Strongylocentrotus; species Strongylocentrotus droebachiensis. Next base: position 520,564 of record JAVYIG010000538.1, on the reverse strand, counting down.
TGAATGAGGACTTTGGCCCTATTTTATAACATCGTTTCGGGAACTTCAGAATTGTCTCAAGCACCAGTTTATAATCTTTGCATTTTGTTCTTGATAGCACGGACGTGGGCTACGAGAACTCGTCCCAGTGTATCACCTGTCCCGCCGGTAACTACTGCCCCTACGGGAGCGCTAACTCGCCCACGACCTCGCCCGTCCCCTGCGACCCTGGCTCCTACAACCCAGACGAGGGGTCAGGTCACGCTTACAACTGTCGTCTTTGCGACCAGGGGAGGTCCTGCCCGGTGCCAGGATTGACCAACAGCTCTCATCCTTGTGCAGAAGGTTTGTAGTTTGTATATTAAAAAAAAAGTTAAGAGGTTAATTTCAAATCTAAATTTAAATTTCAGAAGGAAAAGGAGAAGGAAAAGGAGGCGAAGGAGATGTGTAAAACAAATCTCACCATGGGCAACTATTTAAAGGCCACCAAAGGCAATTTCTCATGTGTATTTTATAAGATACAGAAATATGATGTGCATTAGGCATGATATTCATATATCATTACACTTTGCCTGTAGTTTTTTTAAAGAACACTTTATCATGTCATACATAAAGGAGGATTTTTATATTTTATTGAAACACTTGACCTGGTCCAAGTTTTAAGGGATTTCTAGTCATACTTGAACTCTGAGAGTATTCATACTCTACCAGGTATCTACTGGTTGATACAGCCCACCAAACTATCCCAATACTGTTGCTTAGCTTAACCATGTGGACTTATTTTCCATGATGTATTTAAAATGTGAAATGTTACCCAGCTTGGCTGAAGCCGTGGTAACAATGAATAATTTGTACTAAGCACTATATAAATGTTATTATATACCTCACTTAAGAAATCCAGCCATCTGATTGGTCGAATTGCATTCATAAACTTCAACTGTTCCTGTAAAATTCTCGGTAACCATGCATAAAACATTTCAATATTTTTAATAACCATGGTTATTAAAAATAGTTGGTCAGCCTCCATGGTTACCCCATAGGTTTACATGTTAAAAAATGGTTTGAGCGATGAAGGATACCGTATGTGTGCGAAGGATTGGTCGGTAATTTCAATACAATTGAATCTCGATCGATCTTACCGACAATTTTATCTTGCATTGTTGGCATGAAGACGAAAATAAACTCTCAAAAACAAAAAAACAACATCTGCCGATAGATCTTGATCTAAGTTCGTGCCAATATGCATTGCAAAAGTAAAAGAAGGGTCCGTTTCATGGAGCTTTTGCGAAGCATCCCTCAAGCGGAGCCGTTTTCAATCCATTTTAATGTATATATTAAAGAAAACTGCCAAGCATGTTAACGACGCGTGATAGCTGAGTGGTCTAAGCGTTGGTTTTCGATACACCTCTTGTTGTACGCAAGAGTTCGAATCCCGTCTTCGACAAAAATGTAAAATATTTTTATTTTTTATTTTTTAGTCTATTTTTTTTTGGCATATAAAAGTATTAATGACTGCTTTAATATTCGAGAAATAGTTGTTTTCATACGCTCTCGGGAAGGTTACAATTGGGCTATTCTAACCTTCCCTTGAGCGTAATAAAACAACTATTTCTCTCAAAGCAGTCATTAATACTATACTATTATTATGGTTAAAGCAATCCTTTTCATGTGACTTTCTCTTGTAATATTATCCAACATGAGCGTGGAAGAGTGAGAAAGTTCACAACCTGTATTTCACCATGTACCAAGGCTCAACTTTATATCTACTTTGGAAAATCATGACTGAACTAATCATCATTGTCTGTTAAAAATGTTTTTTATTTACAGGATACTTCTGTCCAAATGGAACCATCACTAACGATCAGTACCCCTGCGCTCCTGGGTCATACACGGGCTCAACCAGTTTGACCTCACCAGATGAATGCTCTGCATGCTGGGAAGGCTACTACTGCAGCTGGGGCACAGGTCAGTGTCCTCACTTGAACTTTGACCTCATTTGAACTTTGACCTTTTTAATTAGGAAGAGTGGGAATGTAAGAGTGTCATAGGTAAAGAAAGAGAATAAGAGAAAGAGAGGGAGAGATGATATTCAATTTTTTGCTTTTTTTTGTTCCAGATTTCTCATTAATAGATCGTCTCATACATAAGATTTAACAAGAGAATGCAAAACAATGAAAGCCATGTGACAGAAAAGTGTTGATGTGAAATATGGGGATCCTATTCAGAAGCAAAACGTGTATATTATAGGTTCCTAAAAAATACAAATATTGTAACTGTAACTGAATAGTTAAAAGCGATGGAAAGAGAAAGAGAGAGAGAGAGAGCGCAACCTGCCATTAACAATACCCACAAGTAAAATCATAAGACGAGAGATTTACAAGAAAAACATAAATATATAAATTTAAACTCCAATCATCTTACTTTTGCTCCACCCCTTTTACAGGAGAGACGGTCAACCCACCGCAGCCCTGCAAGCCTGGCTACTACTGCCCACTCCAGACCCCTAGCCCTGACCGCTACCCCTGTCTGGCCGGAACGTTCTCGTCCTCATCCAACCTATCAAGAGCTGACCAGTGCACCCCGTGTACTCCCGGCTACTACTGCCTTGGTAAGTAGATCTTGAGGTACGGTAGATGTTGACTGGTTAGATAATGAATATGTGATTATGGCCATTTTTCATCAACTTGTGCAACAAGAGACTTGTTTTCATGATTGGAGGCTACCTGTAACATCAGAGATCACCTCCGAAAGCCTTAAAATTATGAATAATCACCTAATAGATTGAATGATTATTAGAAAAATTGATTTAGAAATGGAAATATTGTCATCGTTTATGATACAATTTTTATTACTTTGTAGGAGCTTTCGTTATTGTTGTTTTTCTCCCTCTTTTTCTTCTTCTTTTTTTTTCTTCTTTTTCTTCTTTTCCTTCTTCATTTTTTTCTTCTCCTTCTTTTTCTTCTCCTTTTTCTTCTTCTTCTTCTCTTCCTTTTTTTCTTCTTCCCATTCTTCTTTTTTTTTTCTTCTTTTTTTTCTCCCTCTTCTTCTTCACCTTCTTTTTCTTATCACAATCAATGTTATCATTGGGATTATTATCATCACAATAATTATGATTCTGACCATAATCATCATTGGCAACTTGTCATTACCCTGATGTACAGGAGGAGGATCCACGGAAGACAATATTTGTCCACCAGGCTACTACTGTACTGAAGGGACAGAGTTTGCTAAGCAGCACGGCTGTCCAAACGGAACGTACAACACAGAGTACCAGAGAGTCAACGTGTCACAGTGCATGACCTGCCCACAAGGTATGTCTCACTTCTAAACAGTCCTTGGGGGGTGTTTCACAAAGATCCTAAGTTGAACTTATCTCTAAGTTGGACTTAATAATTATGGAAAGCCGTTAGCATCTTTGAAAATATTTTGTAAAAGTTATTTTAGAAGGCGTAAAATGTTGTTTCAAATCATTCATATTTTCTATTATCAAGTAGATTTCATGTTCTTGATGTGGAATTTATGAAAAGTCTAAAATACTTGAATTTTTGCTTTTGAATATATTTTATTTTAAGGCTTCAAATGGCTCTCCATTATATTTAAGTCGAACTTGGAGTTAAGTTTGACTTAGTATCTTTGTGAAACACCCCCCTGTTTGTTCAATAACGCAGGTAGGAAATGAGAGAGTGTATGACCAGCAGAAGAGTGCAAGTACAAATTTTGTTCTAACATTGCAATTCTTCACTTTTGTGATGATAGGATAAAGAAGTGATGATAGGATAAAGAAATGATGTAAAGAAGTATTGAGTAAACTCTGTTCTTTTTTTCTCCACAATTTTGAAGATGTGTGGACTGAATCTATTTTGTGTTTATAGAGGTACAACTGTAGTGAAAGAAGTGCAAGAACATTTGATGCATATTTATCGAAATTCAAATAAGTATATAACTTAGGAAAATGGTAATAAGCTACAGAAATAGCAGTTGTCTGGCTGTGAGCAAGTTTGCTTTATACTTGTGGCAGTTGTTATTAGCAGCAAGTGTTCTGAAACAAGAATCTGACCTAATTTCATCCTTCACATGCAGGGTCCTACTGTGAGTATGGAGCAGTGAACCCCATAGAGTGCCCTGCCGGTTCCTACATGCCTTACGGCGTGGACGTCAACGACACCCTCTACGGATCACCGGCCAAATACCAAGACAACTGCATCGACTGCCCCGGGGGATCCCGCTGCACTGCCAACACCGTCTATCCGTATGATTGCGGTACCGGAGTCTTCTCCAAGCCGGGGAAGAGCGTGTGTGAGACGTGCGAGGCGGGGTATTATTGCGATAACGTGACGACATCGTACACGGACATGACGACGAACAAGAGGTGTCCGGCGGGGTTGTACTGCACGACAGGTCTGAATGCGTTGGATGAAGCGGTGAACTGTAGCCTCAGTCACTACTGCCCTGAAGGTAAGGGAAGTGTGTAGTGGAGTTACCTGGGAACAGGACATTGAGCAGTTTTCTTACAGACTGCTCTTCTCCTCAAGTTCAAATGCACCTCGACCCATCCCATGCAATTAGCAGCAAATCCCACCCAACAGTTGTATACCACATATTCGGACTAGGAATAACTAGATTTCATGACAAAATAAAAACAGGCACCTCTATTGTGAAGTTTGTAGGCATGCAAGATAGTTTGAATTACAATTGAAACTCTGATGGATGAAAGTACACTTCTGATGACCGTTTGTAAACTTTGTGGCATAGCGGTTACCCACACCCTCAACTATCATTTTAGTATCCCACACTCTGGCATCGGCACCTGTCGGTACCTTGACAGGCAACTCTACTGCCATTCTCTATCAAAAGTGAGAAGATAACAATTGTTCAACCCATCATTATCCCCCCTCATAGCGACGCCCAAGGAGATAAACTTCTTCATTGGTACCTATAACCCAACCCTCAGTATCGGTGCCATCACTGACCGCACCCCCTGTGGAGCCAGCTGGTACTGCTTTGCTTCCCTCTTTACTACTTGTACTATCTATTTCTAATGTAAAATAACAATTTTACCCATTATTCTGAACCCTCACAGCCACACCCGAGGAGCTCAACTGCCCCGTTGGTACCTACAACCCTACTCTTGGTATCGGTGCCATCACCGACTGTACCCCTTGTGACGCCGGCTCGTACTGCTTGGAGGGTATCTCTACGCCCACAGCAGAGTGTGATGAAGGTTTCTACTGCCCTACGAACATAGCCAATGTATATGCCGTATCACCGGCCCTTATCGGGTCCTATGGTCCACAACAGGTGATTTTGTAGAACTTTGATTTGATTTTTATTTGAGTTTGAATTTGAATTGAATTTGAAATTGAATTTGAATTTGAATTGAATCGAATTTGAAACTGAATTTGAATTTGAATTTGAATTTGAATTTGGATTTTAGTTTCAATTTTGATTGGATTTGTGATTGGAATTTGGATTGGGATCAGGATTTGAATTTGAATCTGACTTTGCACTCGATTTGAAATTTGAATTTGAATTTGAATTTGAATCTGAACATGATTAAGTGATAATTACTCCTTGAACAATTTCTTGCACTAATCAATTACACACCTTCAACATTAGACACAATGCTGTACTTTACTCTTATCCTAACCTTAACCCTAAATGTAAACCTATACATAATCTATAACCCAACCGCAATCTTTACCCTAAATCTATGTCCTTGACAGAATAGATTTAGGCCCTATTAGCTTTGTGGCAATTTTGGATTACAAACTCTCTTCCCTTTACAAAGAAAGCAAGCATACTTTTGTAAGAACCTTTTGAACATCTGAAATAGCCTTTTCAGAATTGTAACTAGACGGTTATCGACAGAGCCCAGACATTGATTAACCTTCTAAACCCTTTAAATATTGTCAGTTTACAAAATTTTAACAATTATATTGTCAGTTTACAAACTTTTAACAATTTGCTGTTTCTATAAAAATGTCTTCCCTTTAGCTTCCTTGTCCGTCAGGCACCTACCGAGACACGAAGGGAGCCCGCTTCCTGGAGGACTGCATCCCATGCCCGGCAGGCGAATACTGCCCTCAAGGTATCGCTAACGGTATCGTCTGCCCTCGGGGGTACTACTGCCCTGACAACTCAACAGTGCCTGTACCTTGTGCTGTTGGTCGCTATGGAAACGACACCGGTGAGCTTAGCTGGATTTATTTCAATTATTGGAGGATATTTTAGACGTTTCATTTTATTCTGACAAAAGCTACATGCTCTTGTATTTATTTGTTTCTAAAAAATGAAATACAGTTTTCATTATAAGTATTTCTTGGTATAGAAGACTTTATTGGTCATTCTAATTTTGTATTCACCATAATTCTATTACATTATTTTTCATATTTCTTAAAAATGCTGAATAAATAATAATAAATAAATAAATAATTGGTAGTAATTTACTTCAATCCGTATGGAGGAATTTTGAAGTGAATGTTTGAGGTGTTAAAACCATTGAATAGTAAGCTTCACTTGTTATGATTTACAGGTGGTCAAGCATTGACTGACTGCCCACTTTGTGACCCTGGTTGGTACTGCGATGCCCCTGGTCTTCAGACCCCCAGGGCTCAGTGTGATCCTGGTTATCTGTGCTACGAAGGGGCGTATACTTCCACCCCTACGGATGGACTTACAGGAGAGCTGTGCCCAGCAGGAGGGTTCTGTGTGACAGGTAGGCAAGATTGTTTAGGGTGTGGATGGTTGTGATGGTGGTGCTGGTGATGATGGTGGTGGTGGTGGTGGTGGTGGTGGTGATGATGATGGTGGTGGCAATGATAGTGGTGGTGGTTGCGATTACTGTGGTGGAGATGGATATGGTGGTGTTAGAGATAATGGTTGTGCAATAAAGGGCATGTACTTCCACCCAAGGTAGAAAAGATTAGGGAAGGTTGTTTAGGATGGGAATAGTAGCAATGGTTGTGGTGGTATTGGGGATAGTGATGATGGTGGTGATAATGATGGTGTTGGTGGTGGTTGCGATTATAGTGGTGGTGGTGATGGTTAGGGTAGAGATAAGTGGTGCTATAAAGGGGCATATACTTCCACTCCAAGGAATGTAGTTACGGGAGAGTTGTTTCCAGCAGAACTTTTCTGTGTAACAGGTAACTCTTAAGTCATGGTTGTGGGGGTGGTTGTGGTAATGGTATTGAAGGTGTTGGTGATGATGGTGATGATGATGATGATGATGATGGTGATGATGATGATGATGATGGTGGTGGTGGTGATGATGATGACTTTTGTGGGTCACAGCATTTCAGTTATATTACTTTTGAGGCACTTTGACCATCTCTTCAGATGGATATGATATGTGCATTACATAGAAACTGTCCTGATTATGATTACTGTTCTGTTTCCTTTTTGATAGGATCGTTTTTGAGTGCCCCTTGTCCTCCCGGAACATACAGTAATGTATCAGGGGCTGTGGATGCACAGGGATGTGAGGATTGCGACCCAGGGTACTACTGCAGCAATGCTAGAACACCAGGTAAGTAAGGTCAAAGGTCACTCAAGAGTTATATGAACCATGACCTTGACACATTAGCATCACACAGAAAGCACTCTTAATTGCCATTTATAAGTTGTGCATGCATCATTGGAATTGCATGGTAAATAGTAGAGATTTACTGTATTGGAATGTACACGTTTTTTGGCATAACGGAACTGATTGTTGTATTAAATTGATAGCCTTAAACTAAAGGTAATGCAAAGTTTGGGGAAATTTTGAAAATCGGGTGGATAGTAATTCTTTAAAATTTTGATATATTGAGATGCTCCTGTCGATGTATTTTTAGCACTTGAAAATTTAGACCCTATAACACTTCTACTTTTGAGAAATGAAACAATCAAAAATTTACCGGTGCTCCCAGTAAATTTCAAATATTTCAAGTAGCGCCTAAGGCCATTCCATTGTACAGAGCTGCCAACTAGTACGGATTTCCCGTAATTGGTACGGAAATTAAAGACCATTACGGCAGTACGGAATGTTGTCTAAAAATTACGGATTACAAAAAAAAAAAATGATTTTTTTTTTTTTTTTTTTTTTTTTGCGCATAGGGATCTATCGTAGCAAGTGCTGTGCAGTATGGTGGCCATCCAACACTCGCTGCATGAGAAAGATTGAAAAGTATCAAGTATTCTCTTAATAGAAGCCAATTTTTCATTGAAAACTTATGTGTTGTGATGAACTGAAAATCAATATTTAGCAACTTTGTGGGAATAAAATAACAAAAAAATTCAGATATTATCATACGCGCATGCATCCGCTTACCATTCTTTTTAGATTCATGGCGCCGCATAGGAAATTACTGATTTATTCCCCAAATTACTCATTTTGAGCCTCATGATTACTGATTTTCTGTTCTGGAGGTTGGCAGCTCTGATTGTACATCAAACTATCCATACAATCATGCCTTCCATAATCTTTTGAATTTATTTTTTCAAACCTTTCCAGCCGTTATAACCTTGAACAGTACCTATGATAGTTGGTCATCTTTTGCTCCCATATTATCTACTTTACCATTCATATCTGGCAACTACTGTACTGGTGGATACAGCCCACCAAACAGTCCCAATGCTGTTGCTTAGCTTAACCTTTGGACTCCCTTTCCATGATTTATTTCCAATGTGAAATGTTACCTTTAATTTGTCCATATCTTGGCTACCATAGAACCCACTGGACTAACACACCAAACTATCCCTATAATATTATTTCCTTTAAAGCCACACTGTCCTGCTTGCAGCTACTTGCTCCCTCTATATAGAAAACTGTGCCAAATCGGTGACCATTGGTCACCCATGATCCTCTTTTTCTTATGTTAATTGAGAGCTGCGTTGATGAGATAACCACCTGTCTAATCTAATCCCTCCTATAAACTATTACAGATAAGCTTTAACCTTTGCGACTTTTCAAAGAACATTTACTTAAATATTTCATCATCCTTGCTACCATAGAACCCACTGGACCATGCAGCGCTGGTTACTACTGTACCGGAGGGTCCAGCACACCGAACCAAACGGTCACCCAGCCGGGCTACTACTCTCCCGTCGGCTCCACCCAGCCGTTCCCCTGTGCTCAAGGAACCTACATGCCCTTTGACCGGGCAGGAGAATGCTTGACCTGCGAGGCGGGGTATTACTGTGAAGAGGAAGCAATGACCAATATGACCACTTGTCCAGCAGGTAAGCGGATACTGTAATGAAGATTGTTTTACTGTAAGCCGAGTATCAAGTTCATTTCAATAAATCATTTATGATAACGGTACCATGTTTATACGCCGTGCAGTGTTCCAATGCTGTTCTTGTGCTGTTTTAGCTGTATTTGAACGTGCAATGTCCATAAGATTTTCAAGATAAGACTTCAGCATAGAGCTCAAAACCTACATTGAATTGGAATTCTATCCAAGACTGATGCAAGCAAACTGACTCACTGTACATTAGAAATCATGCCAGACCAACTTTGTCTCAGATTCTGAAACAAAATCCTGGATTTAGCTCATGCTGCGATGATAATTATAAACCTTAAGGTCAGTCAGGAACCCCATTGATTATCAAGATATATTTATGATTGGAAATCAAAATCAAATTTTGCATTTTCGTAACGGTTCTTATAACACTAAAGTCTATTGGGGAAAATGAGTATAGTAAACCTGGTCTATCTATCTATCTGAGTATCTTCTCCCGGTTCGGAGGTTGATTGCAACATCTTCTGCCATTCTGGTGCACTCTTGCAGTTTTACTCAAAGATTTTTACTTTTTTGAGGCACTTCTTGATCATTTTGAAGTGCAATTTATGTAGGGCTTCAATATTACACCATATCACAGACACTGATAACACGTAGGGCCATGCATCTCAGATTTAACATTGTTAAACGATGCCTTTAAACGTTCCCCTCCTTCTTTCCCCTCCCTTCCCAGGCTCCTACTGCCCAGAGGGGTCTATCATCTACTCCTTGTGTACCACCGGAACATACTCTAACCTGACCTACCAGGTACACATAGACAACTGCACTATATGTCCTGTGGGTTACTACTGCAGTGATAACGGTGACATCCAACCCACCGGGAAGTGCGCTGCGGGCCATATCTGCTACCTCGGAGGTCTCTATGCTACACCCGTCTTCAACAATGACTCTACAGATGGTAAGATTCTGATTTCTTTTCTTTTCTTTTTTAGAAGTTTTGTAGTCGAGTGGTTTAAGCACTTGACTTGAAATTCGAAGGTCGTGGTTCGATCCCCGACACGGCACTAATGTCCTTTGGCAAGGCATTAATCTTCATTTGCCACACTCGACCCAGGAGAGGTAAATGGGTACCTGGCAGGAAATTGAAATGCTGGAGCGCTGTAATGGCAGCTAGGCTAAAGCCGGGGTAATAATTAATGCGCCCTTCACCCTTTTTTTAAGGGTGAAGCAGGCATGGAATTGTGTCGTTAATGTCCTTCCATGCGCAAGCAATATTCACCTCTATTTCTTTGATGGAATTGACCTTTTCCTCTATATGTTCAAGGTCAGGTCAGTGTGACATTTGGAGGGGGGGGGGGGTTTACACAGGCCACTACTGTCCTCTTGGAACAACCCTAATGGAGGAATGGCCACCAGCATGTCTCTTAACAAAAAACTTTTGTAGAATTGAAACTGGCAATGAATGTGTTTGATTTTTTTCCTTCTATAAGCAAGTTGCTTTCCACCCCTATTTTATGAATGAGCTGATCCTCTCCCTCATGTTCTCCATGGTATATTTAGGTCAAGTCATTGTGACATTTGGGGGGGGGGGATCAGTGTCACACAGTCTACTATTTCCCTCTTGGGACAACCCAATGGAGGAAGGTCACTAGGCACTTATCTGACCTAGACATTTGTAGGATGAAACTGGCATTAAATTCATGTCATTTGATTGTCCGTCCTCAAATAGCTTTTGACCCCTATTTCATGAATGAGCTGATCCTATCCCTCCCTACTCTCCATGCTATATTCAGGTCAAATCATTGTGACATGGGGGGACCAGTGTCAAACCGGCCACTTCTGTCCCCTTGGAACTACGCTCATGGAAAAATGTCCTCCAGGAACGTACCTGAACTACAGAGGAGCAGAGTCAGAGGATGAATGCGTCTCTTGTAATCCTGGGAAGTACTGCGAGACAGCCGGTCAATCAGCAGAAACAGGTAATGCGGCTAATATTCTTTGATTGCTTGAAAAAAACAAGAAACGACCCTAATGCTAATCTTGAGTTTTGGTATGGGAATTGATTAATTGTTTGAAGCAGTAAAATAAAAACAAACTCAAAAAAACTTGCTGAAGAAGCATCCACTATTTCTCTAGAGGTAATTTCAAATAATGAACGGTGTAAACAGTTATTTGTACAGTGAAACCTGTATATGAAGACCACCCGAGGGAGACAAAAAAGTGGTCTTTATGTACAGGTGCCTATAGTACATGTTTCAACGAGAAACAAAATGTGGTCTTTGTAGACAAGTAGTCATTAACCCAGCTCTGACTGTACTTCCATTTCCAGTACAAAACATATATCATCCATGTAAAATGCTGTTTCTTCCTTTGACAGCTGACTGTTTTGCTGGTCACTATTGCCTTGGTGGAGCTATACGAGGTAACCCTTTCGACAACGTAACCGGTCAGGTCTGTCCGGAGCGCTATTACTGTCCAGTAGGATCGTCAATTCCGATAGTATGTGAGGAGGGGACGTACTCCAACACGACCGGTCTGGCGGTATGCATCAACTGCCCTGCAGGAATGTACTGCGTGCCGGACAACGATCCTATTCCGTGCCCTCAGGGTAACACTGTTTGTTTGTTTTATTTATTCACCATGTAAAATAATTGTTTACAGATAATACAATTCAGTGGGTCACATCGAGATATAATACATAATAGGAACAGTACATACATGTAAACAAAAAATTGTTTGAAGCACAACGTCCCTAAGATAACATAGCTGATAATTATTAAGGTTGAGATGGCTTAAAATAAGACAATCTGTTGTTACAAAAAAAAAAAAAAAAAGTTTAAATCAAAATCATGCATTAACGTATTTGTCATTACATGAACATCAATGTATCATGTTGTCTTCTGTTGCTCTGTCTTTTCTTTCTTGTTCCTTCTTGTTACAATATTTTGTTCATTCATTTGATTTACACAGGGTAGCTCTTTCAATAGTAGAACTGTTTCCTGAGAATCCCTGTACAAATTATAGGTTACAAATACAGAGGATATTAAACAAGTTTTAAATGTATACATACCATATCAAGGATTCTTTGTTTTTGTTTTGTATATATCATGATATAATCACTAAAAGGTAGATATTTGATAAGCTTATGCTATATAATACCCGTCCTTTGAAATAGATTAGCAAAACAAAATCACTTTGGGAAAGCTGAATACTTGTTTTGCTTGTTATTACAGAAAAGAACAGACTCTGGAATACAAAAACATTGCGAATCCAAATGTGAATCCAAATGAAACGACTGCCAGAATTTTTTTCCTGTCTCCCTCGCAAGACTCTCAATTGACCTTTTACCTTTCTTTATTGTTATTCATCAGGTTATTACTGTTTGGGCGAACTCGATTCTGGCAACGATCCAAGAGCCTGCCTGAAGGGCTACTTCGGCAACCGAGAGGGACTGGTAGCGGATTCAGAGTGCACGGAATGCTTGGCAGGTAAGTGTCGTAGTCGAGTGGTTTAAGCACTTGACTTGAATTCAAAGGTCATGGTTTGATCCCTGATACAGCACTAATGTCCTTTGGCAAGGCATTAATCTTCATTTGCCACACTCGACCCAGGTGAGGTAAATGGGTAGGAATTAATTCCTTGATATGCTAGAGTGCTGTAATGGCAGCTAGGCTAAAGCCGGGGTAATAATAAATGCGCCTCGGAACAGAATTTCTAGATAGACGGCACTATAGAAATGCCTATAATTATTATTACTAAGATATTGATGAGGACATGATTATGATGGGACTGGTAGTCATGGCGATGGAGAACATGCCGATAAAATAGGAAAGGCCATCATTGCGCAAATTTCCCTACATGTACAAGTTTACGTTCACAACAAAGGGAAAGCTGTATATTGACAATGCTTAAAAAAGACAAGCAAAGTGGTTTTTATGGTCGGGCGGTCCCTCTTTTTCTAGCTTACTTTGATTCAGGTTTCAACGAGAGAACAGTGTTTGGTTCAAGGCAATCTTTCTATGCAGGTGCTGTCTGAGATAGGTCTCAGTGTATGATGTATCACTATTAGATTAAAACAAATTCTTGTAATGAGTTATTTCAACTTTTAAAATTTCGATTCAAGTTCATTGCAAGTATATTTACAGAAATTGTACTTAACATAAAGGTGGAAACAACTTACATCTTATTTTCATGTAATCAAAGTCTTTATCACCGCAGACAATCCATTTTGATGAATGCCCATTTATTATTTCAACATTTTCCTCTCCAGGGCACTACTGTGAGGTTGCTGGTCTAGCCAACGTGACTGGTCCCACCGCTGCTGGCTTCTACTCCAGGCAGGTTGCCTACCAAGCTGGTCCCTTTGATATCACCACCAGTACAGACTACAGTGTATGTCCGGTGGGCTACTACTGCCCTGAGGGAAGCGGCTTCGCTACGCCGTGTCCTAAGGGAAGATTCGGGTGAGTTCCATACCTGCCAACCCTTCCGAATAATCCAGAATATTCAGATTTTCTGGATTTTTAAGACCTGAAAATTCAGAATATTTAGATTTTTCACATTTGTTTGTTTGTGTGTGTGTATGTGCTAAAGCCAAATTAAGCTTGTTTTATCATGTGCCGCGATTTGAGAGTTCATGTATTGCGTGCGTTGAATAGCTGCATGATCGAGCAGCGAATTTGTATTCGCTTTTTGGTACAGCTTTAGTGATCCAAAATTTGCTCCTGCAACTTTTGCGCCTCGCTTTCCTTAGTCAAAGATGCACATACTGGTCCTTGGTTTACGTTCATTCAAAACTCAAGTTTAACAAAGGAACTTTGACCTACGTCTAAGCATTTCCTTGTTTACCTTACAAGACAGTATTGTATTCTAGGGCTAAATTGATCACATATCGTTCTTTAAATTGGCAACAATAATAATAGTGATAGAATAAAATACAATGTCTCTGAAAACAATGATTTTTTAAAAATCTCTCAACATATTGCCATTTTTAGGATTTTTAAACTCATTTTCAATTTCCTTTTAAAATCCTAACATCAAATGCAATATAACTATTAAATAACCAAAAATGTATGCAGTGGGCAGTTATTTTCCCTGTTTTACCCGTGTATCTGGTATATTTTTTAAGGCTCTGAATAACAAATTATTGAGACTCAACCAAAAAAGTGGATTAATTGTCGCAAAAGGGTTATGTAAGGTTTAACCAAATTAGTTGAATATAAGCAAAAGGATTAGAGCTCAGGTTAGGGTTGCAATTGCAGTTTAGATTGGGTTTTTAGGGTTAGGGTTGGGTTTTGTTTGTCATCCCAGGGTTGAAAGTTGGTATATGGTGGGTATAGGATACTGTCCGCAGATCAATTTTTCAATGAGTATGCATCATACAGTGATTGCATCATTGAATCCTATCCGAACATATCAAACCAAATCAAAACGATTCTTTGTTTACAGATCAACCACACAGCTAGAGGCAGAGACAGACTGTACTCTCTGTACAGCTGGTGAATACTGTCCTAACACCACAATGACGATCACAGCAGGACAGTGCGCACCAGGGTGGTACTGCTACGAAGGATCTACTAAGAGCATGCCTACTGATCCACTTGAAGGAGGCGAATGCCCCACTGGTAAGGAATCATTTCAGGCCCTAATTGGTCACCTTTTGTTCTTAAATTGGCAACATCAGTATTCTTATTAAATTGCAATATTGTTCTGAAGAAAAGTTAAGGCACTTATACTTGAGAAAAACATACCAACATAGGACCTGTGTGGAAGAAGTTAAGAATAAAACAGTGATTTTGAGCCTCTCAAGAATTTTAAAACTTGTTTTAATTTTTCAATTTCGTTGAATGAAATGCAATATGGTGAGAAAAAATAGAAGATAAACATGATGTATGCAGAAGGTATGGTTTTTTCTTCTCATGAAACAACCATATAATTTTTCATTATCAGGTCTCTGAATCAAAAGTTGAGGCAAACCACAAAATATGGGCAACTATCCGAAAAGGGTTACAGTACTGTTTGATTCAAAGAAATACTGTTACGAACCTCAAACATATTCATGTGAATTATGCGCATGATAGTAGACTCGCGAAACAAGATCTGATTTTCTATTAAAAAACCTATGACCGTATGTACAGATATTTTGTTGTTGTTGCTGTACAAGAAGGTGTAGTTGTGTAATTGATTGTCACCTTGATGTGACATTACGTAAACATGTGCCATTCACTTCACACCCATGATTCCTCTCTACTTCCAGGTCACTTCTGCACCGCTGGATCGGATGCACCGGCACCCTGCATCGCTGGCCAGTACAACAACGAGACGGGCCGTTCCAACTGCAGGAGCTGTCCGATCGGGTTCTACTGTACGCAGAACACGACGGTACCGGAGGAGTGCGACCCTGGGTACTACTGCCCTCTAGTGACGGCGACGTGGGATGAGCATCCATGCGCTGAAGGGACTTTTAACAACCTGACTGGGAGATCGGAGGAGAGTGACTGCATTCTTTGTCTGCCAGGGTAAGCCCTAGAGATTGCAGGTTGTCTGCACTACTTATAGCTACTTGTGCCCTCTATATAGCAAACAATGCCTAATCGGTGCCTGTTGGTCCCCCCTGATCCCCTTTTTCTTATGTTAATTGAGAGCTGATTTGATGAGATAACCACCTGTCAGTGACCTTGCAGGATGATCTAATCCCCCCTGGCCAAACTAGTACAGACAGGCTTTAAAGGAAGATCATGGAACATCTTTCACCCAGAGTGACATGTGCTAGGAATTATTGTACATAGATTTTGTTGTTGTTGTTGACAATATAGCTTACTTGAGTATTGACATTATATGGAAGTGCCTTGGGTTGTACATGTACATGTTACCAGTATATACAAAATGTGTGCTGATGAATTATCATGATTGTAACAATTATTATTATTGTTATTATTATTATTTTTATTTAGTATTATTAGTAGTCTTCATGATGTTTAATTGTAGTATTGTTATATTATGATCACAGTCATCATCAATCTCCATCACCATCATTATAATCATTATTCACATCTTTCCTCTTTTCTTTAGCACGTACTGTGAGATCCCTGGTCTCTCTGCCCCCACTGCCGAATGCGACGAGGGCTGGTACTGCATCAACGGCTCCCAGTTCTCCCAACCGACCGACGTCTCCCAGGGTGGACGCTGTCCTGTGGGTTACTACTGCCCTCAAGGTTCCGTCTACCCGACCTCCTGTCTCCCCGGCATGTACTGTGACGTGGTGGAGCTACCGTACCCGGCTGGGAACTGCAGCGCGGGGCATTACTGTACCGGAGGCGCGGAGACGGCAAGCCCAGAGGCAGTTTCCTCAGGTAAAGATGAAAGATCAAACTCTCTTGTGTTCATGAAAAGTGTGAAGTAATTGTGAAATGGGAAAATACACTACATTTTGCAAGCCTTTATTTCAACATCTTGATACTATTTCTTGTACACATGTTAATGTGAAGTGAACTGTTTCAGGATAATGGGAAGTATATTGTGTATTGTACTTCCATCACAGATCAAAGATATCCTGAACAAAAAAACTTCTTTGGGTTGATTTTTCTGACCCAACACATTATTGAACATTTTTTGTAGTATTTGTCACTTTAAACATGTGAATCCATACAAAAATGCCAATTTATTTCAAAGCATTTTTGTCGTGTGCAAGTAATAATACAAATAATTATAATATGTCTTGTTTACCCAGGGTACATGTAGCCTCATCAGTATTAATACTGTTCTATCTGAGGGTCCTGCAATCATATTATTTCCCCGACTTTGTATTGTGGAATGAATTAAAATTTTATTTGACTTTTTCTCTCCTGCCGTCTATTGTACAGGTGATATTTGTCCGAGTGGTCATTATTGTCCCGAGGGAAGCTCAGAAGCTCAGGAGTGTCCACCAGGAACATTCCTCAATACGACACAAAATGAAGGTAAGACCAGGCACCTTTAAGCTCGTCTGCACTAGTTTGGCCAGGTGGGATTATACCACCAAGCATGGACACTGACGGGTGGTTATCTCATCAAATCAGCTCTCAATTAACATAAGAAAAAGGGATCATGGGGGACCAGCGGTCACCGATAAGGCATTGTTCGCTATATAGAGGGCACAAGTAGTGATTGGTAGTGCAGTGGGGCTTTAACATCTGACATGTAAGCATTAAAAAAAAACATGATTCCTCAGTTTAGTCCTTACTGTTAAGCAGCTCTCGTTTCTAATATGACTGGCTTAAATTACATGTATTTAATACTTGTCGATCTGTGCAAAAAGATTATAGAATAGAGCAAAATTCTTTAAAAAATTATAATTATTTTGCAGCCACTTAAATATTCATTCAGGTTTAAGAACCGATAATAACCAACGCGTCACGAAGAAGTTTGTTTATATGTGCAAACCCTTCATTCCTTACAAATGCAAATTATTTATGTAGTACAAAAGAAAAACTTAAGCGTTAATGAAACCTACTGGACTAAGTTCATCAATGAATACTGACACAATGATTTGCTCTTTCCGTTTACCAGCCCTGTCAGACTGCCTTGACTGCCCTGCTGGCATGTACTGCTCAGGCTACGCCAACAGCCACCCAACGGCCGAGTGCGACGCAGGCTACTTCTGCCCATCCGGTCAGAACATCTCCACTCCTTACGAGTACCGCTGCCCCCAGGGCCACTACTGTCCTGTCGGTAGCCCGGAGGCGATCCGTTGCGACTCTGGAACGTACCAGGACGAGGAGGTGCAGGATGGTTGTAAGACGTGTCCTGAAGGCTTCTACTGTGATAACCGTCTAGAACCGGTGGTCCTCTACCAGAATTCTACTTGCCCTGAAGGTTGGTCGTGATAGTTATTTAGGGATGCAAGTTCCCCCTCCTCCTTTTGGCCTAGGTTCAGACACTGACACCTTTATTTCTTTTTAAGAGTCAATTGTACAATGTTAAGTGATACATTGATACATGAATATGAGAAAGCGGTTCAAGTGATATAAGGGTTATGGTACATTTTTATGGCAATGGTTATTTAGGGATGCAAGTTTTCCCCCCTTTTGGTCGAGTTCAGACTCTGACTCCTGCCTGCTATAGAATTTCTGAGAAGCTATGGTGTGCTGAACATCATCATACATTGTACTCTGTTAATGAAAATTGAATACAACCAAGTTTCATCTCTATGCTCTATTGAAGGATGTACATGTTCTTGTTTAAATTGTCCATGTATTTTGTCCATTTCACCTTCCATTTTCATTCTTTCTTTGTAAGATGCTATCATACAATGTTGAGTTGTACACTGATGAAATAAATATGAGATAACGGTTTGAGTGGCATGAATTTTTGTACTCTTTTATATCAAGGGTTATTAAGGGTTATGGTACATTTCTATGGTACTATTTTCTACACTTGGTGCTCAATGAAACACTGGTCTAAATACACATTTATTAAGTTAGTCTGGGTTTTATTCAGGACTTAAGTTCCATCCTGTATGCATTTATGGATACCAGCCTTTCATTTTGATTAAATGTTACTGTACTTTCCATACCTTCTCTCTTTTAGGATCGTACTGCCCGGCTGGTACGCGCTATCACAATGAGTTCAAATGCCCTCTGGGTACCTTCAGCAACGTGACTGGTCTAAACATGAGTTCTCAGTGTAGTCCGTGTATGGGAGGGTTCTATTGTGGAGAGCTGGGTCTGACCGAAGCAACGACACCTTGTGCTGCCGGGTAAGTACTACATACTATAGAAGCAGAATGATTACCTAAAACACATTTTTGTGGAAAGGGTCTTCTTTTAACCCCTACTATGACCTACTATGACTGGTCTTAACATGAGTTCTCAGTGTAGCCCATGTTTGGGAGGGTTCTATAGCGGAGAGTTGGGTCTGATGGAAGCAACGACACCTTGTGCTGCCGGGTAAGTACTACAAACTTTACAGAGTCTGATCGATTTTACCCCATACTGTAACCTTCTTTGACTGGTCTCAACATGAGTTCTCAGTGTAGTCCTTGTATGGGAGGGTTCTATTGCGGAGAGCTGGGTCTGACCGAAACAACGACACCTTGTGCTGCCGGGTAAGTACTACAAACTTTACAGAGTCTGATCGATTTCCTGAAAAAACATTTTTGTAGGAAAGGTTCCCTTTACCCCGTACTGTGACTAGTCTTAACATAAGTTCTCAGTGTAGTCCTTGTATGGGAGAGTTCTATTGCGGAGAGTGGGGTCTGACTGAATCAACGACACCTTGTGCTGCATGGTAAGTACTGCAGAATTTATAAAAGCGGTTGATAACCTGAGAAACATTTTTGGGCGAAAGGTCCTCTTTAACCCCTACTGTAACCTACTGTGACTAGTCTGAACATGAGTTCTCAGTGTAGTCCTTGTATGGGAGGGTTCTATTGCAGAGAGCTGGGTCTGACGGAAGCAACGACACCTTGTGCTGCCGGGTAAGTACTGCATGCTTTATAGAAGCGGTCGATTACCTGAGAAACATTTTTGTGGGAAGGGTCCCCTTTAACCCGTACTGTTACTGGTCTAAACATGGGGTGTAGTCCTTGTATGGGAGGGTTCTTTTGCGGAGAGTTGGGTCTGACGGAAGCAACGACACCTTGTGCTGCCGGGTAAGTACTACAGAATTTATAGAAGCAGTTGATTACCTGAAAATATGTTTGGGTGAAGGGTCCCCTTTACCCCCTACTGTGACTGGTCTAAACATGAGTTCTCAGTTTAGCCCTTGTGCAGGAGGGTGCTATTGCAGAGAGTTGTGTCTAACTGAAGCAACTTGTGTTGCTGGGAAACTACTGTATACTTTGTGCTCCTCCACTGGTAAGTTTTGAGTGTTTGAGTGTTTGAGTGTTAGGCTGCTAGCCAGTCCTCACGTCTTACCAGACTGCAGTCTTTCCAATGAAGTTAGGTGACTCCAAAGCCACTGAAGAATTGAGAATCCATACATGTAGCTCTGAAACACAACTACAGTGACACCTGTATATATAAAGACCACTCGAGGTTGACAAGAAAAGTGGTCTTGTATAGCCAGGTGGTCTTTATGTACAGATTCCTTTAGTACAGTTTTCTATAAGAAAATATTGTCAAGGTAAACAAAAAATGTAGTCTTTATAGACAGGTGGTGGCTAAGGCAGGTTTCAGTGTATAAAGATTAAAAACAACATTTTGAATAATCCCTTTGTTTCCATTTGCAGCTACTTCTGTCGGCAATACGCAGAGATCAGTACGCCCAACCAGACCACCGATGCCAACGTTTGTCCCGCTGGCTCCTTCTGTCCTGAGGGAACCACGGAACCTGACCCCTGCCCTCCTGGCACCTACTCTGATATGCTGCAGATGGAGAGTGAAGATCAGTGCCAGAATTGTACAAAGGGTAAGAATGCATCTTAGTTTAAACCTGTATAAAAGGTTCACTTAAGAGAGACAAGAAAAGATAAATTCTTTATAGGCAGTGGTTATTAAACTGTTCAAAGGAACCAAAGAACCCAACCTGCCCTCCTGCCACCTACCCAGAATGAAGATTAGTGTCATAATTGTAGCAAGGGTTAGAAATTATATTAGTCTTTCATATAAAACTTGTATTTGAAGACCACTTAGGAGGGGCAAGAACAAAAAAAAGGCCTTAACAGGCAGATGGTCCTTCGGGTAGCACTGAGACCACACCGAATGTGACAACAGGGGATATTAAGGGAAAAGGGTGATTTCTTGGAAGTGATATTAATGATTCCTTGTAGTGTATGACAATTGAAGGGAAGTAAACTAACTATTGAAATGTTATATACCATTGGAGAGCTTTGGATCTGATGTTTCAGAAAATATACATTGGTAACAATTGTAATCTGAAGACTGGTTAGTGGTTTTTAGTTTTCAGAAAACAGATCATTTGTCATGGACATTCTAGATCTGTTTTTATCAATTCTACAAGGTTTTATTCACATCAATGTTCTACATGTAACTTTGTTTGTTTTACCTGACTGCTAGGAAAGCATGCTGGTAAGTAAGCAACCACAGGACTTGGTAATTAGGAATAATGCCTTACCAAAGGGCAGTAATGCATGCATTAACTTGTTTTGAATCTGGGACCTCCCGGTTACGAGACCACTGCTCTACCACTGAGCCATTGTACCTCCTCCTTGACAGAGGAAATATTGAAAATAATGAATCAACTTCTAATAACTATAATTGATAGTCCCATGTATGCTTGTCCTTGTTACCCTACAGGTTGGCATTGTCCGGTTAATGGTCTGACCGAGCCGTTCGGTGAATGCTACGAGAGTTACTACTGTCCCTCAGGATCATCTAGTCCAGACCAGGTAGCATGTCCAGCCGGCTATTACTGCATGAATGGAACCTTTGACCCTACACCTTGTCCAAAAGGTATGGTTTACATTAACCTCTTTCAAGACAAGATTTAATTTAGGGCTAAATTGATCCCCTATTGTTCTTCAAATTGGCAACAATAATGTTTTTGCTTTTATCACTACAATGATAGAATAAAATGCAATGTCTCTGAAAACTATATGTACAGGCGAGAATGTTGTCAAAAAGTTTTAATAATGCCCATTTTGATTCCCAAAACTTTAATCTCTCAATGTGTTGCCAATTGAAGGATTTATTTTCCTTTTTAAAAGTCCTAATATCAAATTCAATATAGTCTTGAAACAAAAATAGCATACATGCCAACTGTTCAGATTAAAGAGGAACATTCCTCTTTTTGGGAGAAGATAATTATCATTTTAGTGCAGGTGTTCCTCTTCCTGTACAAATTTGTCTGTAGTATTGAATAGGAGAGTTAGGATTGTTCCTCTTTTTTTTGAAAATAGCATAATTTGTACAGATTTCTGATTTTCAAATGTTGGCATGTATGAAATAGATGTGGTGGGTACATATCAATTTTTGTCTTTTCTACTTGTGTATCTGGTACATTTGAAAAGGCAATCAAGCCTTTGGAATAGTTCATTTGTATGAAAGCTACAAAATAAGGTGAAAGGAATGGTGAAAATTTGAAATAAATTGGACCAATAATAAGAAAGTTATGAATGTTTAAAATAGGAATTCAGTAACTCTATGTGAATCTCAAATGGGCAGTTTGGTCAGTGGGTTGTGATGTAGTCGTGGAAAACCAACTCGTTTGCTATATACAAAATATCATTAATTTCTGTTTTTGTAATTCAAAAAATGGTGTTTTCATTAGATCTGTACATGATTGGTTCTTAAATTATGTTAAATTAATAGTTCATTGAATTCTAGGTGGTCTTTCTCTCTAGGTTTATATCAAAAGAAGGTATGACTATGTTTCTGTGTGATGTTTTTATTTTCAGGCCGGTATTCCAATGATACAATGAAGGCTGCTGCTACAGACTGTTACCTGTGTTCAGGAGGGTTCTACTGCGAGACGGAGGGACTCACCGAGCCAACAGGAGAGTGTGGAGAAGGTTAGTGTCTTAGAGGCAAAGTCCAACACCAGCTAGGAAGTTTCTTGTGATTAATAACCATTAGTTATGATTCACAGAGGTGTTGTGGTCTAGTAGATCAGTCACCAGACAGTACAGGGCTTAAATTAATCCAAGGCCATCCAAGGCCAGGCCTTGGATGCCCCTTTGATTGGCCTCAATGCCCCTCTCATTGGCCTTGGAGATTTTTTGTGCCCTTTCCAATTCTTCCCATTGGTGCTGTAATATAGGAATGTGCCCTACAGAAAAGTGGCCTTGCCCTAAAAATGTTGAAATTTAAGGCCTGCAGTAGATCACAAGGTACAATGTTTAGATCCAAGCCTGGCACTAACGTCTTTTGGCAAAACATTAATCTTCACTTGCCACTCTCCACCCAGGTGTTAAATGGTTCCTGGCAGGAAAAAATTCCTTGAATCTGTGAGCACCGATATGGTAGCCTAGTGGAGATGGGGTTATATTGGAGCACCTTGAGCACCTTGTGTGGTGGATATGTGCACTATGTAATATCCAATATTGTTATTACTATTGTCATTATTATTTTGATCGGCAGTATAAGATTGACTATGAACATGATGGACAAAGACAGAGGACACAATATACAGTTCCTCATTCTACCCTCAACAATTGCCGTGGTAGACAAAGGAACATCCCTTCACTGCTATTATGTAAAAATGTGTAGAACAGGTGTCATATGCATATTCACCTGTTTTTTTACATAATAGCAGTGAAGGGATGTTCCTTTGTCTACCACAGCAATTGTTGAGGGTAGAATGAGGAACTGTATATTTTGTCCTCTTTCTAAGTCCGTCCATGTTCATAGTGATGGTAGTCATCTGCTTTGAACAATTGTTCATATGATTACATGTCTGTGATCATTTCAGGTTACTACTGTCCACCTGGAACCGTCCATCGAGAACCCAACACCACCTACTGTCCGATCGGTCACTACTGTCCAGAGGGAGTGTCCGGCCCGATACCCTGCGCCAACAATACCTACGTGAACTACACCCATGCTGCGTCCTGCAACCCGTGTCCTGCTGGATACCACTGCCAGGATGTAGGTGTCCAAGAGATCTGCCCCCTAGGATACTACTGCCCCGAAGGAACAGGTAAATCTATAGTCTCTTGAGAAATTGTAGGATGTAGATCTTTTAACCTGGTAATTCTTGTTGCTGCTGGCTTTCATTACCTATGTGAATGACACCCATGCTGCGTCCTGCAACCCGTGTCCTGCTGGATACCACTGCAAGGCTGTAGGTGTCCAATAGATCTGCCCTCTAGGATACTACTGCCCCGAAGGAACAGGTAAATCTATAGTCTCTTGAGAAAATATAGGGTGTAGATCTTTGTAACCTTGTAACTTGTTCCTGCTGGCTTTTATTACCTATGTGAATGACACGCATGCTCCGTCCTGCAGCCTGTGTCCTGCTAGCTTCCACTACAAAGCTGTAGGAGTCCAGGAGAGTTGTCCTACTGGATACTACTGCCCGATGGAACAGGTAAATCTATAGTCTCTTGAGAAAATATATGATGTCGATCTTTAAAGCTTGAAACTCTTGTGCTGCTGGCTACTTCACTCCAAAGGAACTGGTAAGGTTTCCAACTTCAGACGATTTTACAACATATTTTCATTTGGTTCCATTTTAAGTTTTAGTAGTCTACAGGTGGACCAACAGAGGAATGAGATATAGTCACTTGGAAAACATTATACCCTGTCATTAGTGTTCTTTTAGCTTTTACTGGCTGTAGGGATCTAGGAAACTTGTCCTGCAGGTACTACTGTCCAGAAGGCACAGGTAAACTATCCAACTTAAGAGAATCTCATTTTCTTTCAAGACACATGTTTAATGTTCCATTTCAAGTTAAAGTAGTCAACACGTAAATAAGACCAGGGACCTGTTTCACAAAGCCTTTTTTCAATGACAAATGACAAAAATCAGTGACAAATCTGTTGATAACCAATCAGAAGCAAGGATTTCAGTAGCTGTGAAACGCCCCACTGGTCACTTGGAAGAGACCCTGTAATTGCTCTTACTGTAACACTTTTCTCTGTTTCACCTTGTAGGTTATGACATCATGTCTTGCCCGCGTGGTACATACAGTGATCAGGAAGGTCTCTATGAGGTTGCCCAGTGCTTGCCCTGTTCCGCTGGCTACTACTGTGACCAGGAGCACCTCGATGCACCCACCGCTGAGTGCGACCCAGGATACTTCTGCGTGTATGGCGTGGACCGTGTCCAGCCGGACGGGAACAACGACACATGCCCTGCGTCTAACAACGCATCATGTGCATACTACGATGCGCATCAGACCGGGTACGGGGGCGTGTGTCTTGTCGGGCACTTTTGCCCTCAAGGAACCACCTTGCCGATACCGTGTCTGAACGGGACGTATGCGGCTAGCGAGGGACTTGCAGAGTGCGTCACTTGTGAAGCAGGTATTAGTCCTTTTCATTTCATTTTGAGTTTGAAAAAAAAACCCTACTTATTACTAGTCTTGTTCACTTGCTTCTGAGTTTGACACAAGCTATCCGATATGGAGCAACAGGTGAATTGATAACTTGATAAATCTTCCAAGTAGAACTTCTTTTCTTCTGATTCAGTGTGTTCAGGCTATCAAGTTCTTGTCTTCTGTTTGGAGCCAGAAGGGGATCAACTCCTATCACTCTACACAGAGTTAATGCCCTTCTGGTTCCAAACAGACTATGTCAGGTTTTGAACTATACCATTTTAATTATTTCCTTTAAATCATGTACATGTATCAACAATGCAACTTTATCTTCTGCTTACTTGATCCTGTTGCCTTATGCCGCAATATAGTAATTCCTACATGAACATAATTTGTCAAGAAAAAAGTTTAAAACGATTTATGTTGTGTTTATCTTTCCAAGGCTATTACTGTCCTGAGGGATCGTCCAGCTACGAGGTCAACCCATGTCCATCCGGTCACTACTGTCCACCTGGCACTCACTACGGAGAGCAGTATCAGTGCTGGGCTGGTACATTCAACAACCAAACGTTCAGCAAGAACGAATCTGCTTGTATACCATGCACAGGTAAGCTATACAGTGTACGCACATACACTCAAACCTTTAAAACTCTGTATTAAGACCACCTGTCTATGGTGGTCAATAATCATGTACTATGGAGAGCAGTATCAAGGACTGGCTGGTACGTTTAACAATCAAACTATGAGCAAGGATGTATAGTCCTTTAAACCTCTGTATAAAGAGCACCTGTCTAAAGTGGTCAATAATCATGTACTATGGAGAGCAGTACCAGTGCCTGGCTGGTACATTCAACAATCAAACCATAAGCAAGAATGAATCTGCTTGTATACCATGTTCTGGTGAGCCATTAACATTAACAGTCAAACCTCTCTCTAGTGGTCCCCTGTATATAGAGTTCACGTGTCTGTAGTGGTCAATGCAATATATATATTGTCACCTATGAGAAAGAAAAGATTTGTAGACCTGTCTCTAAAAGTCATTTTTTCACGTAGGCCAAACTCTTCCTGATTAAGAACCAAGCAAAGTCTTCTTTACCAAAAAAATGTACTTCCTTAAACCTAAAATGTCATTTTGGTGCTCTTTCTGCCAGCAGGGGCTGATTTTTAAAAGAATTTTTGTATAAGTTGTATAAAAAAATTAGGTATCAAAAGATCTGTAGGAGACAAGACTATAAAGTAATGAAAGCTTGCTCAGAAACAAATCATCCTCAGCAATCTAACATACATTGTACCACTCTTCTCTGCCCTTCCAGCTGGCTACTACTGCCCCAGCCCTGCCATGACATGGCCCATGGGCGAGTGTGAGGGGGGCTATTACTGCCCTGGGGGAGATGACGACCCCACCCCGTCCACCTCCTGCACTATGGGTTACTACTGCCCCCAGGGGTCGGTCTTACCCCTCCCCTGCCCCGGTGGCGAGTACTGCGCTGAGGACATGATGAGTAACACCTCAGGTCTCTGTGAAGCTGGCTACTACTGCTACTCTAAAGCAATCACACCGACGCCTAACGATGGGAATGTCACAGGTAAATAGAAAAGGTTTATAGAGTGGCGCCTGTTTAGGGAATATATTGGTGTGTAGAAACCAAAGAAAATGAACAGGTCTGGTTTCTCTGATTTATTTAGGGCAAACTGCTTAGAGAAATTATTGGGGCCGTAAAGACCAAAGAAAATATTGTAATTTGGCCTCTGCTATGCTCTGTTCTACTGCTTTTCTAAGGTCAAAGCCAAATCAGCCAGAGTTTTATGCATACAAAGGTTTCCTAGCTATATCATATTCATATGTTTGTTTTGTACCAGCAAAATTCTAACAAGCATATGGAAGCTTGTTGAAAAACATATTCACTGAAAAGCAAAATGCATGTGAGGTCAGATTTTACACAATGTGTATGAAGAAATACATTTCGATGAGTGTGTGAGGCTAAATAACTGATTTATATTACAATATCAGACCTGCCAACCAGTACGACTAAATCGTATTTCGTACGATTTTTAGAAGTAATTATGACAGTACGATTTTCCTCAATAAAATATGATTTTCAAAACAACAAAAGAGGGTTTTGTTCTGAAAGTATCGTACAAACATCTCACATCAGTAATTTGGGGATGTACATTGGTTCATTGAACACACCAGTCATGACGAAATCATGCATATTCAACCAATGATCCATACAAAAATTTCTTCCTGTATGTAGGAACTGTAAGAGGCATTGATCCGTGTTTAAAAAAAAATACAACTTATGTCAGTAAAATACAACTTTTGGGACTGAAGAATACAGTTTTTGAACTCCAGAGGTTGGCAGGTCTGCAATATATATGTCATTACAATAACAGGAGTGATGCATTCAAAAGCAAAAAATTATCCCAACCTTCCCTTATCCCTCCTCTCCTCGCTCTAGGTGACGAGTGCCCTATGGGTGCATACTGTCCCATGGGCAGTGACTCCCCAATCCTCTGTGACGCCGGCACATTCCTCAACAGCACCCTCAATGACATGGAATCTGACTGCTTGGACTGTATACCAGGATCATACTGCGCCGGTGGTGGTAATGTGGTACCGACTGACGAGTGCTGGCCTGGGTACTACTGCCCAGCTGGACAGCGAGAGGCTACACCGGCAGAGTATAACTGCACGCTAGGTGGGTATTAGGAAATGAAAATCATATGATAATGATAATTATTGTGATTATTATTATCATTATTATTAGGAAAAGATAGTGGCTTTTCCATTGATTTCACAAAAAACGCACCATGAATGAATTTCTAAATGAAGCAGTCAAATAGCATTATAAAATGTGTTGTTGTAAACATGGGATTTATGCAAGTGCTTGGGTACACTACACAAACCACAAAGCATGGGACTGAAGTACTGAATTGTAAGTCTCTTGCTACAGAAGACAATAAATATTGTAAGAGTGCACATTTATTTCTTTTTAACAAAGAGAACATGGGCATAATTTTGGGTGAATATTATTCAGTTGTTCAATTAACAAGCCAAACCATCCATGTAGGCGATTATGCTTTTACGAACCAGTCAAAGGATTACATTATATATGATTTTAATCATCTGACATATTCAAAACAAAGTTATATCACTTATTAGAAGCAATGCTTTTGAAATATTCTGCAAGATTTGTCATTCCTTATTTCAAAATGATGAGCATTAAACAACTTTGTGTTCCTCATGATAGGTCATTATTGCCCACGAGGGAGCCCTTCACCTATCCGCTGCATTTCTGGTGAATATCAGGATGAGGTCGGCCAATCATCATGCAAGGATTGCCCTGCTGGTTTCTTCTGCGACAGCACCATGGAACCTATCGTGCTCTACAATGACTCGTACTGTCCTCAAGGTAAAGCATGAGGGAGGGTGCCCTTTCTCGATATGAGCATTTATTAATCCTTATATTTTGAGTGCCTTGGCAACTTTGAAGGGGAAGTCCACCCTTGTATTAAGTTGGTTTTTACTAGAAGTGGAAAAATGAGAGGAACAGGTAGGTCATAGTTTGATCAAATTCCAATTGAAATTAAGAATGATATGAATTTTTGAAGTTATTATCATTCAAACACAAATTGGCAACTCTGACATTTCTCTCACATTTGCTCTGTACTAAAAAAATAGAAAGTTCTTATTTTCCTGAAGAAAAGCTTCATTCATACTTGGAATATTTCTGATATTATGATGATTGTAATACCTAGTTATGAGTCAAAGATCCTCGGAAGTAGAATAATAATCAATTGGTAGTGGTCTTGCACCCTTGACTGTCTACACTATTTCCCCCACTCTATTTTAGGTTTCTACTGTCCTCTGAACACGGAGGTTGCTACACAGTATCCCTGCCTTCGAGGAACCTTCAACAACCTGACTCACAGGACAGAGATAGATGATTGCCAGCCCTGCTCTGGTGGCTACTACTGTGATCAAGAAGGACTTGAGGAACCAGTTGCACCTTGTACGGCAGGTATGTTTGATGGGAGATAGTGATAGTGTGGAGGGCCGGTAAGGATGTTTGTTGATGGGTAAGCTGTTGGTGGGTAAGCTGTTGGTTGGTTGGTGGGCAGGGGTGATGTACAATAGTGTTGGTGAGGGAAAGACAGATCAGGTGTTAAGATGATTGCCAGCCATGCTCCAGAGGCTACTACTGTCTTAGGGCAAGTGAATGGCTTATATTTTGACAGGAGGTCTGCATGTCAACTCCATGTTAAAAAAGTTCCTATCCTTGTTTGGAACTACAAGGAGAAACATGATAAAGGATGTATGTTATGCATATGATATGTATATGTCGCTATGTTTATTTCCCTTGAAGGAATGACAGAGGAACAGTTTGTGAAGGAATTAGAAAAAAAGAATATTGTCAATATTGTAGATCGTCCAACCTTTTCTCAAGTCTCGTGAAGAGTTTTAAAAATACTTTTCATTAGCTTGGTGGAATTGTATTAGAGAAGAAGCCAATTTTATGACCTACCGTTACTATTATCATTATCACCAATTATCAGGATATTACTGTAAGACGGGATCTAACTCCTCCACACCTACCTTTGATGATGACAACAACGAATGTCCAGTCGGTCACTACTGCGTCCAAGGCTCAGCCCAGCCTCAGGCTTGTCCTTCAGGCACCTACAATCCATCGGTCAGGCGTGAGGCAGTCAGCGAGTGTCTGAACTGCACTGGTGGACGCTACTGTCCGGACTATGGAATGAATGCCACTGGACCTTGGTGTGATGCTGGTGAGTTAAAGAACCAGTTGATTCCTTGTCCAGAAAAGGTACATGTACTGTCAACTACATGTACCACCCCTTGAAACTATCGATTCTACAATAATTACTGCTTAAAGAATTTTGTTTTATCCTCAGGTAAATAAAGTTTAGTGTGCTAGGTTCTTTTAATATATTTAAATGAAGAAAGAAAAAAATGTGGTCTATATAGACAGTGTTCTTTCTATAAAGCTGGTCACTAAAGCAGACTTGATCTTTTTTTGTGTGGTTTATATTGTGAGTCTGGAGTAAATGTGGCTACCTTTGAGCAGCTATCTGCTAGAAGTTAATACCTCTAAATGTCTTCTTTATTTACAGGCTACAGTGTATGTGGTACATGGCCCTGTTTCATAAAACTAACTTATCAATAACAAGATACAATAACTGTCAGAAGTTACTGAAATCCTTGGAGTAGATTGGCTCTGAGCAGACTTCTTATACAGAGCTGCCAACTAGTACGGATTTCCCGTGATTGGTACGGAAATTAACGACCATTACGGAATGTTGTTTAAAATTACGGATTTAATTTCCCCCCCCCCCATTTTTCCTGGAAGACTGTGTTGTGATGATATGAAACTCATTATTTAACAACTTTGTGTGAGTAAAATCACCAAAAATTTCAGATAATCATGTGTCTGTGAAATGTTGGCGTGCCGTTTTTATTAAGAGTCATAGCGCCGCATAGGAAATTACTGATTTTGAGCCTTGTGATTACTGATTTTCTGTTCTGGAGGTTGGCAGCTCTGCTTATAGATCTGTTGCAGTTGTTATTGATAACAAGTCTTATGAAACAGGGCCCATGTTTCCACAAGAAGTACTGCTCATGAGAAGCCAAATCAGTAGTCTTAGAAATAATTTTTAACACAAAATACCTACTTTAGATTAGAGCATATAAGAATTTAAAAAAAATGGAGGGTATGTAAGAAGAAAGAGAAGAAGAAGAAGAAGAAGAAGAAAGAGTATTTAAATGTATATTCATCATGACCATGTATATTATATCAAATGTATACTAAAACAGGGCCCTATGAATGTCAATTATATGTTGTTCCTATGTTCATTATGTTGAAGCAAGATTGTTCATGTGCATATAAACAATTATCCTATATGGACTCAATAAAGAAATGAAATGAAATGAAATGAAATAAAGGTGGGCTTTATTATAGGCAGGGAGGCTTTCTATTCAGGTGGCTACTAAACAATACTTAACCTTACTTTCATAGGTTTCTTCTGTGAGTCTGGCGCGGATGTGGCTACCTTTATGCAGTGTCCTCCTGGAAGCTACTGCCCTGAAGGCTCTACTCTGCCTAGTCTTTGTGATCCAGGCTCTTGGTCAGATCAGCCAGGTCTTACTGCACAGGATGAATGCTACAACTGCACAGGTAAGTCATATGTCCAATGTTTAACTCTGTTTACTGGAGACTAATTTATTGAAAACTACACCTACAGGTGTCTGTATATATGATGTTAATGTTACTTTCTGCTTAAATAGCATTTCGGCATGACTGTAAAAGAGAATGGAATAAGATTAGTCCTGGCCATGAAGATAAGCCAGGAGAATAGTCCCTGAGCCACAATATTTCTTGGAGAAATAAACTCTCTTGGAAATGGAGAGGCGTTTTACGTAGCTTTTCCGTTCTCCTCCCAGTTAGTTCATGGTTGCCCTTTTGGTCTGTTACCTTTACTTTTTCCTTTCAACATATCTTTCAAGAGACTCTAAATGTCTTTTAATGTGGTCAAAGTATTTTGCCTCTCTTTCTTTAACCATTCCTATTAGGATTTTTTGGTTAAAGTTAAAGGCCGGTAGTGGTAAAATTACGGTTCAAGGGTTTTGGGTGCAAAATATCCATTCAATATTGTTTAAAAACTGCCTTCAGAGGTTTAGATGGCAATACTTCAACCTAAATTTGCAAAAAAGCAGAAATATATGCCCAAATGTTCAATGTTGAAAGTGCATTCGCGATATCTATCCAGGCCGGATCGACATGATAATTTACCAAATATATCAATATCAAAATATCTATTAAACCTCTTTCTCTTACCCTTTCTACCGCACAGCTGGTTTCTTCTGTCCCTCCAGCGGACAGACGGCAGCCACGGACGAATGCTGGGGCGGGTGGTACTGCCCCATCGGTCAGAGTCAGCCCAACCCAGCGAACTACCTCTGCCCCATTGGAGTCCACTGCCCCAACGGCAGCAACACCTACCTCTCGTGCCCCAGCGGGTCTTATGCCAATTATTCAGGTGCATCGGAGTGCCATATCTGCCCTGAGGGGTACTACTGCACCCCCGTTGGTCCTGCCAACGCCTCCCTGAATGCCCAGCCGTGCCCTCCTGGCTACTACTGTCCTGAAGGTAAGAGACATATTTGTGGGAAATATCTTGGTTTAAAGTCTAAACTTAACTAGGCAAATTGTTTTAAAAATAAAATACATATTTTCAAATAGGTACATACAATACATCATTATTTATGAAAGGGAATTATATGTATTTAAATAAAAGTCTTAGATTTGGAAAGAATAATAATAAAAACACAGAATATAGGAGAACTTCAAGAAAAGCCCTACGGCCTTGCAAATACTATTCAATGATTGTAATTCGCTTGATTTTTTTATGAATATTGTAAATCCAGAAACTTCTGTAATGTGAAAGGTGGGAGAAGTCTGATAACTGTCTTATTGCAGCAAGTATTTTGAAATCCATTGTCTACAGTGTATATCTATTTGATTGTGTTTAGGTACTGGTTTGGACTGGCAACCATGCCCTGCTGGTACCTACAGTGCAGCTGAGGGTCTGACAAGACAAGGAGAATGTCTGCCTTGTGATGGGGGTCAATACTGCATGGGATCTCATCTCACAGAACCTACAGGGAACTGCTCTGCAGGTAAGTGCAGAAAAGCTAAGAACCATCTTCATGTCAGCAGCTTTAGTTTAAAGCCCCTCTAAAGTGTGGGGAGCCCCAAATTCCTTGCAGTTATGTGTCTTAAATGACCACCTCTTTCACATTATGATACAATTTAAGTGACACTTTGCCATCAGATGTTGGGGGCTCTCAACGCTTCAGAGGAGCTTTAACCTGACTTTGACTAATGTACTATAGCCTAATGATCTCTATATTACATTAAAATCTGTACATAAAGATGATAAATGATTCAAAGCATTTACATGGCACCATATTTCCATTTAAAAAACAATAAACTTATCATTCCATTTGCTTCTTCCTCTCTTCCTCTCTTTCTCTCTTTCTCTCTCTCTCTCAGGTTACTACTGTACGTCCAGCATTGACAGACCAGACCCAGGGGCAGACAACGAGACTTTGGTCAACTCAACATGCGCTTGCCCTGAACAGACCTATTTCACTGGTAAGCCCTTTCTCTCCTGGGCCGGCATTCAATTCAATATGTCAGGAATAGTAGTATGTAAGACAGCTCCCTAGCAGAAATTAAGCAGAAAATTATTTGGAGGCCTTGATTGGCAGGTATATGTTTTTCTAATGCAGTATGATAACCTTGGCAAAATTCTATTAGTGGGCATTTAATGCGATGCGTTAATTGCGCATAATTTCAACTACCCTATCATATGATCATAAAACTGATTGACCTGTCCATTTTCCTCTTGACCAGGCGAAGGAGGAATCTGTCCCATCGGTCACTACTGTCCCGAGGGGTCATCTCTGCCGATCCCCTGTGAGGCCGGAACCTACAACAGCCTCACACAGCAGGCTGAGTGTATGGTGTGTCCAGAGGGCTACTACTGCATGGCCAATGCTACAGAGTTCTTTAGTACAGATTGTCTACTAGGTAAGTCTGTCTTGACCTTGAGGAATCCTCATAGAAACCTTAAGTGATGATAAATAATCAATGAGAATAGTAATGTCTCACGCAGCAGGCTGAGGGTATGGTGTTTCCAGAGGGTTACTACTGCATGGCCAATGCTACAGAGTTCTCTAGTACATATGGTCTAGCAGTTAAGTGGGTCTACACCTCAAGGAATCCTCAGAGAAATGATAATGCTTATAATAACAATGAAATGTCAGGTTTGTTTTCACTATAACTCTTTTTATCTGCATGGCTAACCAAAAATATAAACTTGTTCATGAATTTAGGCCAATGTGTGCAAATCTGACAGAAGTTACAAAAACAGAGGAAAATGAAATATATGACCGTGACATCTGCATTGTTCTAATCTCCTTATTTTCCTTCAGGTCAATACTGTCCAAACGGAACCACCCATGCCTATGAATTCCGCTGCCCGCCCGGCACCTACCAGCCCCAGTACAACGCCAAGTCCATGGACGAATGTCTGCCCTGCCCTGGCGGTCGCTACTGCGCCGGGTACGGTAACAGTAACTGGACGGGAGAGTGTGACGAGGGATGGTACTGCACTGAGAGCGCCTACACCCCAAACGGGACCGACAACGGAGGAGAGTGTCAACCAGGATTCTACTGTCCAATGGGTAAGTTCCAGTGGAGTGTTTCACAAAGAATAAGATGGACTTTAAGTTGGACTTAACTATGGCAGACCAATAATGCCACAATTTTTTCTCTCACCATTAACCATTTACTGGCATTGGTCTCGCAAGGGGCATACAAATCATGGTCACAAATCTACAGAATTTACATTTTTTTATAATTCATTATTGAAGGAAAAAATATGATCTAAAGTTCATAAGGGTGAGAGCAAACGGTGACATGAACGACCTGCCATATTTAAGTCCAACTTAAAGTCGATCTTAGTCTTTGTGAAACACTTTCCAGGCCTGCTTTTGAGATTTTGGGTTCCTTTGTCTTCCTGGATTGCACTTGTATGGCTTACTTGCTTAATGGCTCAGGACAAGGTGCTCCTTGTGCCTCTATTCTTTTCTGTCCTGTGCACCGGTTTTCAGCAGCTTCCAGACTTAATGCACCATCATGGAGGACTTGGTCCTTATAATTTATATTGTGCAGTTGTGAAAGATAGCAATTAACTGCAGGGTAATAAACAGAGTAATCGAGGGCACACCAGCAGTCCACGTAAGAAGGGGAGTAAGTATATTTGTGTCTAGTAATGTCTAGTAAAATCCATTAATTCCTTTAAATCTGTTAGCTGTCATAGGAAAGGCTCTTTCATAATTGTCAGCAATAAGAGATCACTCAGTACAATGTCTATGTTGCCTTTCTAAAAACTGCCTCTTACATTGTTGAATCCAGGATCTGATGCCCCTGTCCCCTGCACGCCTGGCTACTACTGTAACATCGCTAGCCTTCCCACCCCCACCGACATGTGCGCTCCTGGATTTTACTGCACCCTGGGTGCAACCATGCCCGAGCCCCAGGACGGATCGACGGGTGATAAGTGCCCTGAAGGGTTCTATTGCGGGGAGGGGTCGCCCTATCCTCTGGCTTGCCCCCTGGGGACGTACAGCCCGTCCCTGGGGAACGAGAATGTCACCGACTGTTTGGATTGCACCCATGGACAGTACTGCGGAGACCACAATCTGACAGCGCCCTCAGGTGAGCAGAAAGAGATAGGATTTAAAGTGGAATGTTATTCCTTCATTGCTGTTATTATGTACTAATTTTTTTCTTCTTCTTCTTTGGTGCAGTCTGCTTCCTTCAATCTTGAAGATTCTTGCGGAAATTTGGTGTAGTGTCTGTCACAAGGATAGGGTGCATGTGCCAATAATTAACATGGTTCAAGTAAAAGCAGCATTGGATCTAGCTGCTGCAGCCTCTCGTCAATTGGAGACGAAAGGCTTCGACAGATGGTGCTGTCTTGACATTGGCTGGGAGGGTGTTCTATGTCCTCACGTATACATGTAGTGTTTCATGTGCATGAAATTATTTTATGATTTTTAAAAACAAGAGGAAGTATACCAGCATCCACGAAAGAAAAAAAGAGAGAGAGAGTGAGAGGAAAAAGACGGAGGAATAAACTTACCCGACGGGCAGAAGGAAAGAAAAGGGGAAACATGTAATGTATAGTTATTCTACCTATTTATGCCAAATGTGAATATTAAATGAGAAAATTGCTATTTCTTAATGTGTTTTGCTCAGGTAACTGTAGCCGAGGCTTCTACTGCACACCCGGTCAGAATGTTGCAGATGCAGTCCCTTGCCCTGTTGGCTTCTACTGTCCTGAGATGACCTTTGACCCTATCCTGTGTCCCAGCGGAACATACCAGACCGAGGAAGGACAGTGGACGTGTGATACATGCCCAGCTGGATACTACTGTGACAAGTAAGGAATAATGGCAATTATAAAGAGAGAAACAGAGAGAGAGAGACAGAGACAGAGAGAGACAGACAGACAGACAGAGCGGGAAAGAGAGAGAGAAAGATATGGAGACACACAGATACAGAGAGAGAAAGAGGGAGAAAGTGAGAAAGACAGATAAAATGAGAGAGAGAAAGAGAGAGAGAGAGAGAGAGAGAGATGGGTGAGTTCAGGGGCAGAGACAGATAAATAGAGATAAAGAGATTGATAAATGCAGAGTGAGAGGGAGAGATAGACACAGACAGACAGACAGAAGGGAGAGAGGGACAATCCATGAGGATTGAAAACAAAAAAGGAATGAAAAAGAGTAACTTTTGTGCACATGTTCATACACCTGTACATAGAGAATTGACAGGGAAAATGTAATCATCTACTGATTTTGTCTCCCTCAGTTCTAATGGTGTTG
Organism: Strongylocentrotus droebachiensis; assembly: GCA_035222895.1. NCBI lineage: Eukaryota > Metazoa > Echinodermata > Echinoidea > Camarodonta > Strongylocentrotidae > Strongylocentrotus > Strongylocentrotus droebachiensis. The sequence continues at coordinate 483,969 of JAVYIG010000538.1, read as the reverse complement.
TAACAGCAAACATCACTTGCCCAGCCGGTTATTACTGCCCGGCAGGTACCACCAGGGATGATGAGTTCCCTTGCCCCACAGGTACCTATGGCAACGAGACGGGATACGCCTATGAATCACAATGTACCGCTTGCACAGGTGAGTGCTTCTTTCACCCAGAGTAAAGTAAAACCATCTGAAGGCTCATCAGCATACAATAATAGGCCATTTCGGGATGTAACCAAATTAGGCATATACCTTATTGAAGCATCTCCATACCAATTATTTCATTCACCTGTAGCGAATAAATGTATCTCAATTCAAATTTCATACATTAGTTTTTGCTAGGTAGGTCGGACAAACCTTAACACCACCTAACAACTACCTAACAACACGTAACATATACAATTTGCATAAATTTGGTTTACATTTTGAAAATGGCCTATTCAAATGAAAGCAATAAAATTGATGCACTGATGTCCTTTGGCAAGACTTTATTCTACTCTCTGCCCAGATGTTTAAGGGGTACTGGTAGAAAGAAATTCTGTGAATGCTGTGAGGCACGAAATGCGATTCAAACATTTACACCAGCTGCAGTTGTAACATTGGAACACCTTGAGTACCTCACATTATGGCTATGAGGGTTATAAAAATATCCAACATTACTGTTGTCATTATTGTCCAATACAATAATTCTTATCGAAAATAATATCGCTAGTGATATTCGTTTGTCTCGCAATGTGGTCAATAAGGAATCTAAAAGATCACGACGTTTCGTATGCTACTGCAATACTTCGTCAGGTGATAAAAACTGTTGTAAGCAAGGGTCAATAATTCTTATTGAAATTCAAATGTGTTTATACTGAATTATGTCTAATAATACAACTATTTTAAGATCATTACAATTTACAATTCTAACACTACTTTATGCTCTCCATATCAGTCTCACTACAACCTACCATTTGTAATTCTTAACTTTTCTTTACCCTATTAATGGTTATTACCATGAAGAGGTGGGACTCCCCTATCCCAATGGCTTATGCAATGCTGGATGTTACTCTAGACAGTATGCTAATACCTCTTTATGATCTGCATGTACATTACAGCTTCATTACGTAGAGGTGTTGTGGTCTAGTGGATAAGTCATCAGACTGTGGATCACAGGGTCCGCGGTTCGAATCCCGCCGCGGCACTAATGTCCTTTGGCAAGACATTAATCTGCATTTGCCACTCTCCACCCAGGTGTTAAATGGGTATCGAAAGGAAGGAATTCCTTGAATGCTGTGAGCGCCAAAATTGGCAGCCTAGCAGAGCCAGGTAAAATTTGGAGCGCCTTGACGACCTTGCATGGTGGATATGTGCGCTATATAAATATCTGATATTATTATTACAATGTATTTTTTGTAATTCTGTTTAAGGTGGTTATTACTGTGAGGAGGTTGGCCTCGTCTCACCTAGTGGTCCTTGCAATGCTGGGTATTACTGCAGACAGTATTCTAATACCTCAACTCCACAACTGGGATACGATGCCGATGTGTGCCCAGCAGGTGAGTCAATCTCAGTCATCTTTAAAAGGGAGTGGGTCGTCACTTTCCATATGCAGATAGTCATAATTAGCTGACAGCAGACTTGGTTGAAATACCATTAATGGGTGTAAAAGTCTCACTCAGCAATGAGATCTTTCTATACATGCTTCACTGTATTATACAGGAGAAATCTTGGCCAACTACCATACGCGGGGTGGTAAAATTAAGCCGAGTTCGGAGTCTGGTCTGTGATAAATGATCGTGAAATTCCAGTTTTTAAAAAAACATAAAATATGTGGTAGAAATTTGTTTATGTAATAATGAATTAAAAGAATATAAGTGGCGGCCTACCAGTATTATAGACGCTTTTGCATTTTCCTTGTTTACTCTTGTTTATTCTATACTAATATCACTTGATTATATCTTGCAGGTTTCTACTGCCCTGAAGGCACAGCTGAGCCATACCAATGCCCTGCTGGCACATTCAGTAATCAGATGGGTCTACACAATACTACTCAGTGTACGCAGTGTCTAGCTGGATTCTACTGTGAGAGCGTCAACCTCACTGACACCGAAGGTACATGTCTCATTTTTCATTTTATTTTATTTCATTTATTCCTTCTCCATTAAGAATTACATTTGTTATAGATACAAATAAATCATACACAAAATTAAAAAACTTAAAGAGGAACTATATACAAAGTCCCTTAGGCCTTGTACAATTATTGTAGTTCCCTAATATACAAATACATAATATGGAAATTTATATGTATGTATGGTGTTGATATTTGCATAGCTGCCTACCATTTCCTATTTCAGTGGATAATTCCACCGAAATAGGAAGTGGTTTGCAGCTTTTTCTGGCCTTATAACTTATGTCATGAGCCCAAGATTCCTCCCTTTTTCTGAAAAATTCTGTGTAATAAGTATTCAAAAGAGACTGTATTACAATTTTTCCTGTGACATGATGCTGAATGTACATGTATTGTTTTCTTCACTCACTCTTTTCTGCATATACACTCATTTTTCCTCATTATTTTTTTTAAAATCTCTCTATTTAGGACTATGCCAAGAGGGCTACTACTGCCCGCTAGGGTCATCATCACGCACCGAGATACCGTGCACCGAGGGTCACTATTGCCCCGAGAGGTCAGCCACGCCCACTGGTTGCCCAGAGGGGACCTTTAACCCTTACACAGTTCAGATCGAGGAGGAGGACTGTACGTCTTGTACACCAGGCAGCTACTGTGAGACACAAGGTGAGTGTTGAGGCGACGCAATGGCTCAGGGGTTTAGCAGTGGTCTCGTAACTGGGAGGTCCCTGGTTCAAAACCAAGTCAATGCGCTTGTGCCCTTTCGTAAAGCTTTAATCATCACCAAGTCCCTCGGATGGGACTTAAAGCTGTCTGTCCCTGGGTCGCTGTTATAATTTTTAGCATATCCATGCTTTTTTAAGCATTCAGGTGAAGCAATCTTCAACATCATCACATATATTACTAGCCCCATAACCTTAAGCCTTAGACCCCAGCATTCATTTCAGTTGCCATAATCTAAGCGTTGAGTGCACTTTGCCTTCAACTGAGGTGAATAGGAACATCATGTGAGCAAACAATATTCAAAGTTATTTTGACAGAATGAAGGAGACAAGTGATGTTTGGAATGTATGTCATGAATAAAAAAAAATGTAAAGGAATTTCTGCTCTATCCCTGGAGATAAGAAAACTAAACAAAACCTTTTCTAGTTTTGTTTCTGTCACCCCCTTGTTTTTCCCATTCACCCTATCTGGTACTGGATATTGATAAACCAAAAGTCTAGAAGTCATTCTGAGCTGTTGATTTTGTAGTAAATTTTTTTTTTTTGGTTAAATCTACCAAATTTAAGAAATATAGGTTACCAAACCTTGATGCAATGGTCAAAATTTGGAATACATTTGTATTGTTTCCATTGCTTGTTTTGTTTGTGTACATATCCTTTCAATCTTTTCTACCAAGCACATGAAAAATGTAATCTTGTACCGTAAATGGCTATTTAATCTCTTCTGTAGGTCTTGTGGAACCAACTGGACCATGTGAGCCAGGCTACTACTGTCCAGCCGGTCAGAACTCGTCCAGACCATACGAGTACCCCTGTACGGTCAGTCACTACTGCCCTCTCAACTCCACCGAGCCGCTGCTGTGTGAGAACGGGACGTATATGAACCAGACCCATGCTTCAGAATGCTTCACTTGCCCTGCCGGATCGTGAGTGCTACAGTCTTGAAATTGAATAGGATGATTGTGTGCTGCTGGTCTGGGGGGCGTTTCACAAAGCCTTTTTACAATGACAAATTACTCAAATCAGTGACAAATCTGCTAATAACCAATCAGAAGCAAGGATTTCAGTAGCTTATAACAAAAACTGTCATTTGTCACTGATGACAAATTTTGTGAAATGCCCCCTGGTGATGAATTATTGATGATGGTTTTGCAGCTACTGATGGTGAAGATGCAAATTATGATGATACTTTGTGTGCCTTGAAATGGTCATGGGAAAGTTGATTCTGCTGCTGTACTGAATCTCTTGCCTCTTAGAAAAAGGATGCAACTTTTGTTTATGGCAACTTTGGTGGTGGTGATGATGATGATGGTGATGATGATGATGATGATGATAATATGATAATGATGTTAGTGATAGTGATGATGATAAAAATTATGTCAATGATAGAGGTGATGATGATGGTGATGTGATAATCATGATAAAGGCGAAGACAATGATGATATCTATGATGATAGCTAGCATTGCCACCCCCTGTTTTCTTTAAACAGTTGGCTTTAAGTCTACCTTCTTGTAATTCCCAGAAGCCATTCACAGCTCGTTAGCTTTTTGCTCGCATTCTCCATTTAGCTTTCATTTATGGTGTCCAATTTCAGCTTTCTGTTCGGTCTTGCAATTTACTCATGAGTGCAAGATGCTTTTTTATTTGTTGTGATTGTCTGACTTTATAGTACCAATCATCTCTTTATGATGAGAATGATGATGTTTGTGATGAGGATGAGGATGATAGAGATGATGATGACAATGGTGACGATCATAACAATCTCCCAATAACATGCATCTATGACCTCACCCATTACAGGTACTGCGTGTTAGGAGACCTCATTGCCAGGTGTCCAGAGGGGTACTACTGCCCCTCTGGGACCGGTATCGACTGGCAGCCTTGCCCCCGTGGGACCTATAACAATGATACCGGTCTCTCTGAGGAGCTTGAGTGCAGGCAGTGTCCTGGTGGTTATTACTGCGGGGAGATTGCTCAGGCAGATTACCTTACACAGTGTGATCCAGGTAAGTCAGGGCATCTTGGTGATTTCATCCGCCAAGAGCCAGAAGGATAATAACTTGTATCATTTTACAATTTTGAAGTTAATTTCATATGTAGTTCTGGGTTTTTGCAGGTTTGTCTTAAGTATACTGTACAGCCAAATCTGCCTTTGTGGCCACATTCCTATAGAGACAATCTATAATGGTTACCTAAAATCACCTTCCCTCTAGTAAGAAATTCATGCATGTGATGGATAATCTGTCTTGAAATGCCTCCTGTCTATCTTGGCCACTTTTCCTCTTCCTCACTGATGGCCTTAGTCTCTAGACATAAAATACCAGTACCAGTACAAATATAATGAAACCAAATTCACTGTAAAATGCACTTGTACAAAAGTACCAATACAGTGCAAAAACCAATTATGTCTTTAATGTTGCCTATGCTTTCTCTCCAGGGTTTTACTGTGAATATGGCGTAGACAGAGCCGACCCCAATGGCAATAACAACTCGACCCTGGTGAACGCAAGCTGTGCCGTCCTTGGCGAGCATACCGGTATCGGTGGCATCTGCCCTGAGGGATCATACTGCCCTCTAGGGTCCAATCAACCCATCGAATGCGAGGCTGGGTCGTACGCCAATACTACAGGACTCGAAGCTTGTTGGGATTGCCCCGCTGGCTACTACTGTCTTGAAGGTAATATCATAGACTGCTAATCATGAAATAGTCTTTTCAATTTACATGTCATTTGCTCTAGCTCTTTGCATAAATGTTATTAGAAGGTGATACTGGCATGGAATCTCAAATATATAGAGCAAACTAGTTTGATTGGATTGGTCTCCTTAAAGCCCATCTGTACCAGTTGGCTAGAAGGGATTAGACTACCCAGGAAGGTCACTGACAGGAGGCTATCTCATCAACTCAGCTCTCCAATTTGGCATTGTTTTCTATATAGAGGGAGCAAGTACATGTAGCTACAAGAAGTACAGTGGGCCTTTAAAGCATGACTTGTCTTTTATTTTTCCATGTCTTGTAGGTGCGGTCACGTACGAGGACACACCCTGCCCAGAGGGTCACTACTGCCCAATCGGGACGGCTTCCATTTATGAGAACCCCTGCCCTGATGGGACATACTACAACACCACTCATGCTACAGAGATGAGTGACTGCATTGCCTGCCCGGGAGGGGAATACTGTGAGATCGATGGACTTGGGTATCCGACGGGACCGTGCTCTCCAGGTAAGAGAGGAGGTGTTTTATGGTTGTGATGGTAGTGGGGTCAGTGCTGATTGCTGGTAATGGTGATAGTAATAAAGAAAAGTGACATTCATGGTGTTGATAATGGTGGGGTCATGGTGATGGTGATGATAGTAATGATAGATAGGGTGATGATGGCTGCGGTGATAATGATGATCGTGGTGATGATGGCAGCAATGGGCACAATAATGGTCATAACTGTACAATGGAGATGATGATGATGGTGATTATTGAAATATTATAGTGACGATGATGATTGTGGTGATGACAGTCTTTCTTATTGTAAATGGTGAAAATACTTCTCAAACGCCGTTATTCCTCCCTATATCTTCTTGCCTTTGCTTTGTTACCTTTTTCATGTATTTCATCAAAATCAAGTTTTTACTATCATTAATTTCTTCTCTCTCAAATATATTTTCCCGCCTATTTCAGGATGGTACTGTTCTGGGAACTCTTCATCCTCCATGACAATGACCCACGGAGGAGAATGCCAACCCGGTACCTTTTGTCCCGAGGCATCCTACGCCCCCACACCCTGCACCCCCGGGACGTACTGCCAGACTCCTGGACTTGACACACCTACAGGGAACTGCTCAGAAGGTCAGTGGGTCAACACAGTTCACTTTCAATTTATTCATGTGTCCAACAAAACATTACAGATCAATTATAAGCATTTACAACAAATGTAGAAATACATGTTGAAACAGAGGGGTCCACTAAAAAGCAAAGCTTGTACAAGTGTGAATGCCAGTTTGGCGGGTTGGGTCCTTAAGTAGGAGTAAGAAAAAAAAGAAGAGAAGGAATTGTTTGAATTTGTGAATGGTGTTGGCCTCTGATGACTGCAAGATGCCTTGTGCTTTTATAAATTATCCAAAATGTTGATAAAAAAGAGAAAGTAAGAACAAAACCATGTGGGTCAAACAGACTAAATTTGATTGTCTTTGTGTGTGTGTTGAGATGAAGTCAATACCTTGCTAATAATCCTACTTGATCTCAATCCTGTAGGATACTACTGTTCTCTCGGAGCTTCGGACCCCGCCCCTACGGACAATGTCACCGGTGCCATCTGCCCAGTGGGTCACTACTGCCACGAGGGTAGCCCCGCCCCGATCTCCTGTCCCACAGGCTACTACCTCAACTCAGAGGAGAACAATGCCCTGGACGACTGCTTGCCCTGTCCACTGGGTGAGTTCTGTCCTGGGACTGGAAGGGAGACCTCAGCAGGGGATTGCGATGCTGGCTTCTACTGCCCAGGCGGACAAAACGTGTCTGCACCAGCAGAATACGTGTAAGTACACTTTTTAATTGTGTGAAAATTTGAAGTTTGGTGCTTTTTTGGGGTAATGGCTTATCTTTCTTTGGACTCCTGTGTTTGAAAATAGAACATTTCTAGAGCAAAGAAGTGTATGCATAACACTTGTTTGTGGTCAACTTTGTACAATGTACTGCTACTTGCTTTCCTACATGGTTAATTTTTTGTACTATGAATAACCTCTAAAGTAATTCAGGATGGGATCGGAATAAATTACAGACAAAGGCATGCAAGTAGAACATACACCAATTAGTTATTTTATGTTTCTTTGAACCTGCAGCTGCCCTGAAGGCTTCTTCTGTGAGGTTGGAAGCTTTGAGCCTCAGATCTGCGAGAACGGGACCTTCCAGAACGAGATTGGCCAGAGCTCCTGCAAGCAATGTCCAGCTGGCTACTACTGCGACAACACCCTGGACCCAGTGGTCCTCAACATCACCGGTCTTTGTCCATCTGGTCACTACTGTCCGGCAGGAACGAGATACGCAGTCGAGTTCCCTTGCCTGATTGGAACGTTCAACAACCAGACAGGTAAGAGCTTTAAGGATTCTGTACCTCTGTGCAAGAGTCTCTTACAAATTCCTTACCTATTTTGGTGTCATGGATCAAGGTCATGAAGGTTGCCAGCAACAGACATCGAGGGCTTTTTTTGTCAGAGCTGTATGGTTAAGGTTAAGGCTGCAGTTTGGTTCCTATTTAGGTTTAGGGCAAACTTCATTTTGTTTATGGTAAACATTTTATCAAAGTATCTAGCTGATGAAAGTTGCACAAACGAGCAGATTTTATACTGGGGGCGTCAAGCTCAAACAGTTAATCTTGTCAACCTAAGATAGCACAAAGTACAACTAATTTTTATGTTCTGACTATGCTAGGTTTGACAGAGGAGAGTCTTTGTAGCCCGTGTCTGGGCGGGTACTACTGCCCCACTCCAGGAATGGTGTACCCAGAGCAGGAGTGTGATGCAGGGTTCTTCTGCAAGCAGTATGCCAACATCTCAGCACCTGATCAAGGTAAAAGGATGATGACAATGACCAGTGGAATCATGACGAATGAGGAGATGATGATGATGTTGTTGGTGATGGTTATGATGATGATGATGATGATGTTAGTGATGGTGATGATATTGGGGATGATGATTGTGATAATGATGATGATGGTGGTGATGATGATGATATTTGCAATGATGATGATGATGGGGGTGGTTATGATCATGGTTAGAATATGCTGGTATAAATCACAGTGATCACCATTTAAATGATAATGACAATGATGGTGAAGATGATAGTGAGTTTAGGTTTATATGATAGTGAGTTTAGGTTTACTAGCTGTGATTTTTATGTTGATGACTATCCCCTCTAAACCACCAATGCTCCTCTCACCTTCCTCCCCTATCCCCATCCACCCCAAACAGGTGACGATGCCAGCGAGTGCACCCCCGGCCACTACTGCCCCCAGGGAACCACAGACCCTGCCCCCTGCCCTAAGGGCTCCTTCAGCAATGAGTACGGCTTACAGGCGGAGGGAGACTGTGAGCTGTGCACACCAGGGCACTACTGCTCGGAGACAGGACAGACCAACACGTCAGGACTGTGCTCTGAAGGGTAGGTTTGGGGAATTAGTCTGCTAAATACAAAACCTAAGATAACTTGGACTGGAGTTAATGGACATGAATGTTATATCAAGATTATAAGAGAATAAAAGTAGAAATTTTGTTTTGCACAGTAGAAGGACCTACCCATATTTCTAAGTTTTGATCCTTCTTCAACTATATCTACACACTAATTTCCAGTCTGTATATTAAACATGTGTGTACCATTTCATTTATCATTAAACATAAATGTAAACTGTGATGTCAAGGGTTATGAAATGAATAAAATTATGCATTCACGTATATATCTTTTAAAAATCATATTTGCGATACGTTGACAAATGTAAAATGTTTGTTTTCTACTTAATAATAATAATAATAATACACAACATTTATTAGGCGCTTAATACGATTGTTTCTAAGCGCACCATTGTCTGACTAAAAATTACCAACCAAAAATTATAATAAACACAGTATCTTTTAACCCTTACTGTACTGGGCTATTTTGAGCACTGACTGAGGGGGGGGGGGGGGGGGGGGGGGGGGGGGGGGGGGTTGTAGATATTTACGTAAGGAACAAGATGGTATAATTAGTTTTTTCTGAATATGCAAATTTTTGTTGTTAGCCTAATTAATTATGCAAAATGCTAATTTTATGCATTTTACAGAAAATGTGTCAAACTCCACTTTTTGAATGTTAAAACTCATTATTCATATGAAACTTCTTTTCTAGCACAAAAAAGTTATTTTAATGTAATTAATAATGATAATTTATGCAAATTTTTATGCGATTTTTTTTTTTTTTTTTTTTTTTTTTTTTTTTTTTTTATGACATGCGCTTACTAATTGTTATGTAACGCCTTACAGGTATATCCGATTTCGACAAAAATGTTATCAAAATGTGTGTAAGACTTGAGGGAAAAAAGTCATGAAACGACAATTCAAAGTTCCAAGCGGATGCGGCGCAATCTCCAAAAATGTCAAGGGGGGGGGGGCCCAGGCCCCCCCCCCCCCATACAGTAAGGGTTAAGGTTTTATGAAATTATTTGCTATACATACATGTACATGTATAAAGATATTCTTTTCAGATTAATTTGCTTTACTAAGAAATACAGCTAACAGAAAAATCCCAGTGTTGCCAATTTGAAGAAGAACCCTGATTATTATAGCCTGTAAACATTCCAATCTTAATTCACTCTCATTTCCTTGCATCCATTCTATGTTTAGTTTCTACTGTGAGCTCGGGTCTTGGGATGCTACCAACGTCTCGTGCCCAGTGGGTAACTACTGCCCTCTTGGTTCACCGTCACCGGAGCCGTGTCACCACGGAACCTACACAAATACCCTGGAGAGGTGGAATGTTAGCCAGTGCCAGGATTGTGATGAGGGATGGTACTGTAATGATACAGGTAAGCAGGAACTTGTTAACTGTTTATTGCCGTTTGGTCTACAACCATTTTGTCTACTTCCCAATTAGTCTATTCCCATATGGTCGTAGACTCATTTGGTTTAATTTCCAGTTGGTGTGAACCTTAAAACATAAAAACCTGAAACCTACAATGTGTTCACAAGGACATAATCCCTGTTTTTCTATACAAATTAGCAATTTGTTCAGTCATTAATCCTCATTACCAGGTCCCTCGGAGAGGACCTAAAGCCGTTGGCCATCTGGTTGCTTACTTACAAGCATTTATGCTTTCTTAGCAGTCGGGTAAAATAACCACCACCACAGTTTGCTAGGAAGCATGTGTATGCTATTAAGTAATCAGCCAGAGGACCTATGGCTTTAAGTCCTCTCCAAGGGACTTGGTTATGAGGACCAATACCTTACCAAATGGCACTAACACATAGACTTGGTCTCAAACCCAAGACCTTACGGTTACAAGACCACTGCTCTACCACTGGGCCATCACGCCTCCATTATGGGTGGAAAATGCATGGTACAGAGCATTAATATCTAGTATTCTCTCTCTGAAAAAGGTCTCTCTGCACCGGTAGGCGAGTGTGACGAAGGTTTCTACTGCCCACCTGGTCAGAGCGTACCCAACCCCACTGAATACCCCTGTAGCATCGGCCTACACTGCCCAGTTGGTAGCGCTCTACCGGTACCTTGCGCCCCTGGTACCTATACCAATCTCACCCAAGCTCCTGAGTGTCTGGAGTGTCCTGCTGGGTTCTATTGTGTACCAGAAGAGGTCATTGAAGGTGAGTGTCAGCCATCTTGTCTTTTGTGTCACTGTAGGGTTACTTGATAGTGTGTTTAACTTGTATAGTCAAGATAACTTTGGCTGGGGTCCGGGGAGAAAAGCCTTCTCTCAAAATCAATTGGTGTTGAATATGTTATGGTAACAGTACTAGTGATGTCACTGTGTAATGCTCTTGAAAACAATCAGTGGACAACAAGAAAATTAGTTACATGTAGGACACATTATGAAACGCGATGGCTCAATGACCAGAGTCATTGAAGGCGTTTAGAGGGCAAGGCGAGGTACAATGGAGATCTCGTCCAGTTTTTATCATGCATTTGGAAAATGGGAAGGAGTAGGGTTCAGAGAAAGGAAACAGTTGACCCCAAATCAAATTATTTGGAGTGAAACTCTGTTAGAGAAAAGATATTATAACTAAATGTTTTTTTTGTTTTTTTTAAAGGTCTTGATAACTTGAAAAGTTTGTAAGATAAAATACATACAAGGCAAGCATGAGAATGCTCTAAGAGGAGGCTGATTTCTTGTAAAGACTAGAGAATTTATGAGCTGTACATTTCTTTAACAATGTTCTTCCATTTAATGTCGCTTCATCTTGTAGGAAATTCCTCAGCTGGGTACAGTGATTGCCCCCAGGGGTACTACTGTCCCCCTGGAACCGGAGCTAACTGGACCGCTTGCCCGCCAGGAACTTATGGGGCAAGCAAGGGACTGGAATATGAGGAGGACTGCTCTGACTGCCCAGGTGAGTGGTGTGGTGGTGGATGATGTATGATCATGGTGATGGTAGTGATGATGATGTTGATGAATGTGAAAATTATGGTGATAGTGATGGTGTTATTGGTGATGTTGTTGATGAGGAGGAAGAGGAGGAAGAGGATGGTGATAGTGATTGTGATTATGGTATTGTGGATGATAGTGATTAAGATGACAATGATGATGAAGATGATGATGGTTGTAATGATGTTGATGAAGAGGAGGTTGAGGACAGAGAAGAATAGGAGGAGTAGAGGAGGAGGAGGAGGAGAAGAAGAAGGAGAAGAAGAAAAAAAGAGGAGAATGATAATGATGACAATGATCGGAGGTGATAATAACAACAAGAGGAGCAGAGTTATGCTAACAATGCAAAACAATTACCATTTTTATACTGCTTTTCCTACCAGGTGGTCAGTACTGTGATGGTGTCAACCTCACCATCCCATCTGGTCCATGTGAGGAAGGATATTTCTGCACATATAAAGTGGACAGGCCAACCCCAACGGCATTCCCCAATGGCGGATGTACCTACGCAGGTAAAGATTTGATTTTCTGCTGTTCGATACTCGATAGTAATTTCCCTCTTTTTTTTTGTATGCAGTGTATGCTGCAGCACAAAAATATGCTTTTTACCTCAATGAGATCAGTTTCAAAATTTATAGATTCTGTATGAATTTATGCACATCTTTGTATTTGATATCTATCATATAGATTTACTTGTATATATATATTTTACAAAGCAATGTTATTTATCGTCTTTCTCAATCTCATCAGATGAGGGCATGACGTATGTAAATTAAGGATATGTGCTGATGTGCTTGTTTATCTTCAATCTTGGTGTTGACTTTTAAATTAAGAAAAGAAATATAAATTACATACACACTGCAGTAAACCGGTTTACTCACATATACACATTTATGGATGTTTCCTTCCTGGGGACCTAGTGACAATCTATTCCATTAACCTGTTATTAATGAATGAACTACAATACTCAGAATCCAGTCTGCACATATTACATGTTGCTATGTCGGGCAAGACTTGGGCAAGCATTTCGGTTGTCAAGAACAACCTCTGTTTTTAAAAACTATGCATATAATTTTGAATATGGTAGTAAACTGTTCTTTTGTCATGTAATTTAAAAAAAATTGTTCTTTATTCCTCTATAAGCAATTGAACCTGAATAACTTATTCTGTTTTACATTTTCTCATGAAGGTAACCATACAGGTTATGGAGGCGTCTGTCCGCTAGGTCACTACTGTCCCGAGGGGTCACCGCGCCCTCTAGGGTGCGCAGAGGGAACCTATCAGGACGAGGAGGGCAAAGAATCGTGCAAGGAGTGCCTGGCGGGGTACTACTGCCTCGCCAACGCTACCACATACGAGTAAGTCAATAAAAAAATAAAAATAAAGAAAGATAACGTACACCTATGATTGTGCCAACTTATATGTACACAAATTTCTACAGTGTACACACAACTTTGTAGGGGTCACAGTTATATTTTCTCTGGTGAAAGAGATATTTGTGTTGTGGTAAGTATCTAGAAAGGTATTTTGTCAACAGTCGTCACCTACACATCCAAGGATTATCTTCCTCTACACGTAGGAAGAATGTGTGTTGTAGAACCTGTATATGAGGGTCCCTTGTCTACTGTTTCTGTTTTCAATTGTGGCTTTTATTAGGCAGGTTTGACTCCATATGATTCAGAAAGAAACTTAAATGATGTTAAAATATACAGTCAAACAGAAACTTCATTTTGTTGATTTATAGTTTATAGGAAGACCTTCATGTACTATTGATTGAGATCACAACTCTTGATTAGATATAGATATGAAAATTCATCCCATCTCATGGATGGTTAACCACTTTGATTTTCAGGGATACCATATGTCCATCTGGTTACTACTGCCCACCCGGTACAACATATGACATCATGGAACCCTGCATTGAAGGAACGTTCAACAATCTCACCGGTATGTTTGTCAACTTTTTGAAAATCACTTTGACTCACTTGTAACTCTCTTGATGTAAATAGTGTTTAGCATAAAGTGAAAGGATTAAATCAAGTTTGTCTTATGGGGCATTTACTTGAGAAGAAATCCATATAAAATGAGACATGCCATTTTAAGAATCACTTAATCGCCACGGGGGCATACACATCGATAAGATTGTTGTGTAAGTATTGTGATTTCAAACCTCACAGTATACACCAATACTTCCAAAGTATATGCTACATGATCTTCCTTTTCCAATGGCTTCCACAGAGTTTCTTTAACAATGCAATCACATGACCAGGGCACCGTCATTATAACAGCTGCGATTAATTTCAACTTAGGAGACTATAAACTTGAATTTTGATTGGAGGACTTGCGATTAATTTGAATCAACTACAACTCTTTATAAGGTAGGGCCCAGAACCTTTAGTTTTCTTTAAAACTATCCTATCCTTATGAACTTGTTCAACAATTGATTCACTACTATTCAGGCGCCCACAACGATTCCTGGTGTACTGCGTGCCTACCTGGTATGTACTGCGCTGGTCTTGGTAACCCTGAACCCACCGACCTCTGTGATGAAGGCTGGTATTGCATCAGTGGTTCCTATGAACCTCAACCATCAGACCCCGCCCTCGGAGGAGAGTGCCAGGCTGGTAAGTCTATGATGATGATGATGGTGGTGGTGGTGGTGGTGGTGGTGGTGATGATGATGATGATGGTAATGGTGGTGGTGGTGGGGATGGTGGTGATGATGATGGTGGTAGTGAGGATGATGGTGATGGATAAGAAGAAAATGATAACAATGATGATGATGAGAATCCTGACTGGTATTGCATCAGTGGTTCCTATGAACCTCAACCCTCAGACCCTGCTCTAGGAGGAGAGTGACAGGCCGGTAAGTCTATGATGATAGTTGTGGTGATGGTGAAAATAATGGTGATGATGATAATGGTGATCGAGAAGAAGAAGATGATAGCAATGATGATGATGGTGATGCTGACGATGATTCCTGGCTGGTAGTGCATCAGTGGTTCCTATGAACCTTAGCCATCTGTCCCTGTCTTTGGAGGAGAGTGCCAGACTGGTAAGTCTGTGACGATGAAGATGGTGATGATATAGTGATGATGGTGGGGATGGTGGTGATGATGATTGTAGTGAGGATGATGGTGATAGAGAAGAAAATGCTAACAATGATGATGATGATGATGATTTCTGGCTGGTATTGCATCAGTGATTCCTATTAACTCCAACCATCAGATCCTGCTCTAGGAGGAGAGTGCCAAGCTGGTAAGTCTGTCAAGATGATGAGAAGGAGGGAACACAATGATAATGGCACTGATGATTGTCATGATGACAAGGATAGTATTGTAACGAAACCGGAACTCTGTCGAATACTCCCCAGCAGCTTATCTTGTCAGGATTGCCTTCTGCTGGTAGTTTTTCCTAGTCCGGTACCAATCTCGCCGTGGATCCGTTTGGCAGAGATATACTACCCCGTTGACCTTGCACCACCTCTCGACCACCGTCCAATTGAAACTACCCGGTCGTGATAGATCAGCATTGCACCATTGTCTACCCCAGACCACCGACCACTTATCCACCTAAACAGCAACCACTAGTCCACCGAAAGAACAACCCCTGGTATTGTCTAGTGCCAGAATGCACAAGACTCAACAAAGACAATTCCAACCATGGTCGTCACCTAAAATCAGACTTCAACTTTAGGTTTCCCCATGGCAGGACATGCAAACGATCATCTCAATCATTTCGTTGCACGCAATACTTTATTGGGCAAATATCCAAACATAATCTTATTGCCTTACAATGTAAGTGTGCCCAGTGGGCGACGGCAATTATGTAGACTATGACAGGAACCTCATAAGCACATGCGACACTTGATTTATATACACATTTTTTAGACATTTGTTATTCTCGTTAGGGTTTCTAATAATTACGTAAACATTGATATAACTTCACTTTCCAATATCAGATTGAAACAAACCATATATCAAATGAAAGCACTTATTTTTATCTATAAAACTAAGAAAAAGAGAACAAGTAATTAGGCATGGTAGAAAAGTAATTGGACTAAAACTGTCAAAAACATGAACAATCAAACATTCTTAAAATTGACACGTACTATAATAGCATTGTATATTTAACTTAAATTACGCCATCTACGCCGAAATGGCTATCTACAAAATGAAACCAATTTCGTGACACAACTCCCTTCTTTTCCTTAGCTCGGTCCCCGAGCGATATCTAACAACAATTTACAAACTGCATATAACACATTTACAGAAAATAACGTCCATGGGCATCTAGGTATCCTTCCCACCGGAACCAACGGTTCTAAGTTCATGCAGTACTGACTGAATTCTTTAACGAGAACTATCAGTGTCAGTTTGAGTTTCAGCATTCTTACTAGCAATTTCAGTCCACTCACTAGCCCATGCAGTCTCCGACGCCATTTTCCTAGATGAATATCGCAAGTCAAGTGGTGAAGGGGACCTTTCGTCGTTATCCAACTCTTCTTCTGGTTCGGGCGTAGATTGTCGGCTATGTCGAGAAGAAGCTTCCGATCCATCATGCTGTGGAGACTCCGGGGTCTTTTGACATGACGATTTCGTTGGGTCTCTGTGGGGCGATTTGGATTTTCGTCGCGATGAGCGGTAACGACGTGGTGACCTCCCTCGAGGTCGGTCCAATCTTGGATCATCACGTGGTGGCGACCGCCAGTCCATTCTTACATGACGCCACGATGCATCAGCCTTTTCAGAGATCCCTGTTATTGGCGTGGAAGTGGGTTTGCATCTTGGCGAAGAAACAGGCGTTAAGCTGTGTTTTCTCACGGGAACCACAGCTACAGCGTGGGCTCCCTGATGCCGCTCCATCTCAGTCTTCCTACCCGTGCGATAATCGCATTGACCGCAATGATACTTCCGGATATGCACTTCCCGCTTGTGTCTTTGCAAAGAGTCTTTCTTCTCGTAACTTTTAGTACAAGAGTCACATTGAAAGAAGTGGGTAGTCGTACGTCGGGCATCAACGTCCTTGTCTCCCTGTTTGTCGGATGGCATGTTCCTGCTTGCACTGGTTTCAGTGGGCATCGTCTGGTTGCACATTTCTGTGCCCACTTCTTCCACCGCTGACAATGAGGCAATGGCAGTGCCTGCCTTTATGTTCCTCTGTTCCCTTGTTGGATTGAACACCCTGACAGGCAACACATCTTCATCTGTCTTCACGACAGATCTGGCAACGATGGGACCCTTTTTCCATGATTCGATTGGGTTCACAGGAGATTCTACCAGTCCTTCACACAGTGCTTCCTTTTTACCTGTTACTCTGTCTGCTAGCACCATTTCGTGTCGTGGAGGAATTGAGTTTTCCTCCCCCGCCACTATCCTTCTGCAGAATGATTCTCCTTCACTATCTAGGCATGGAATTATGCCCCACTCGGTCCTCAATTCCATCTTCTGGCAGTCAAGTACAGCATTAATTTGAACTAGGAAATCTAGCCCAAGAATGCCTTCGTTCTTTAGGCTGGCCACAGTAACCATTGTAGTGACAAGTGAATCTCCGATCTGCACTTCCAGTCTTGATGTACCTCTGGTCCTCAACGGGGTCCCATCTGCTTGTAGTACCACGCTGGTCACTGGTAATAACTCAGGTCTTCTATTATCCTCTATCTGGTCAAACACCTTATCTGAAATCAAAGTGTTGGTTGCTCCAGTGTCGATCAGTAATTTCAAGGGCTGTCCATTGATTTTCCCTTCCAGGAAAAGTCCTTTCCTGTTAGGATCCTGAGACGAGCCAACTCTGGTCTGCTCCTCTTCTTCTGTCATCCCATTTGCAGTTGCCCACTGCAAGTTTGTATTCGCTTTCTCTGCTGCTGAAGGTGCTGTTCCTCCCCTAACTTTCCTTGGATAAGGACATTGGTTCCTCCAGTGTCCCAATTCATTACAGTTGAAACACCGGTTATCTCTGCTGCTTTGCTTTGCTTTCTCTGCTGCTGAAGGTGCTGTTCCTCCCCTAACTTTCCTTGGATAAGGACATTGGTTCCTCCAGTGTCCCAATTCATTACAGTTGAAACACCGGTTATCTTCCCGTTCCGAGACTTTAGTTGGCATGGTTTGTTCCGGTCTCCTATCTGGTACATCTGGTTTAATCGTATTCCTCCCATTTCTCATGTCTAAGGCATCTAGTACCTTCTTTACTATCTCATCGATAGTAGGATTCCTTGGTTGCTGTTCTCGGATGGCTGCAACCTCACACTCTTCCAGTGCTCGACTGTACGTGGTTGAACGCTTCACTTCATTTCTCTGACCCTCCATCCTCAGGAAGGCCTCTGTATTTAAAGCTGCTTCCACGGCATCATCAAGCGTGCGAGGTTGAGCACGGAACAATCCTTCTCTTATTTCTGGTGTTACTACGGCATCCAGAAAATGCCCACGGGCTAGTCGGTCTTGTCCTTTTTCGTCGAACTCGGGGTAGGACAAAGCACACAGCTCCCGTATCTTTTGTCCTAATTCCTGGAGACTTTCATTTGGTTGCCGACGACGCTGTCTCAACTCTGCTAGGTATACCTCAGCTTTGCCTCCAAGACCAAACCGGTTCCTGAGTCTGTATACCAACTCGTCGTACGTCAAATCTACTCCGGGCTGTTGGGTTAACAACTTCACAGAAGATCCTCTCAAACTTGCAGCAAGAAACTGCACTGCTTCTACTTTGGTCCATCTGTTTACTCCAGCACATGCCTCAAAATGGTGCAAGTAATCCTCGACAGGAGTGTGACCGTCAAATCTGTCTGGTACCATATGCGGCCGTCTGCCGATTACTGCATCATTTGCCCTCCCCACATCCTGCATAGGTGGAGAGAAAAGCGGTGGTGTAATGTGAACTCCAGTTCCTGCAGTAGGCAGCCGCCTACTTTGTTCTCGGGGCGTTGAACTAAATCTAACCCACTGTGCCGCTGGCATCTGTGAATCTGCAGTTGGTCCTGATGCAGGTTGTCCACTCAGAGTTGGGGAAAATGCCTCCTGGCGACCTGGTTCTGAGTCTGCAACTGGTGCCTGCCTCATCGAAGCACGTAGTTGCTCCATCATTTGATCTATTTCTGTCATACTGCTTTCTAAATGCGTCATCATTTCTCCTGGCGTTGGTCGATTCTGCATATTTCTTCCTTGTGCCATTGTCACTGGATCCCACTTCTGACACCACATGTAACGAAACCGGAACTCTGTCGAATACTCCCCAGCAGCTTATCTTGTCAGGATTGCCTTCTGCTGGTAGTTTTTCCTAGTCCGGTACCAATCTCGCCGTGGATCCGTTTGGCAGAGATATACTACCCCGTTGACCTTGCACCACCTCTCGACCACCGTCCAATTGAAACTACCCGGTCGTGATAGATCAGCATTGCACCATTGTCTACCCCAGACCACCGACCACTTATCCACCTAAACAGCAACCACTAGTCCACCGAAAGAACAACCCCTGGTATTGTCTAGTGCCAGAATGCACAAGACTCAACAAAGACAATTCCAACCATGGTCGTCACCTAAAATCAGACTTCAACTTTAGGTTTCCCCATGGCAGGACATGCAAACGATCATCTCAATCATTTCGTTGCACGCAATACTTTATTGGGCAAATATCCAAACATAATCTTATTGCCTTACAATGTAAGTGTGCCCAGTGGGCGACGGCAATTATGTAGACTATGACAGGAACCTCATAAGCACATGCGACACTTGATTTATATACACATTTTTTAGACATTTGTTATTCTCGTTAGGGTTTCTAATAATTACGTAAACATTGATATAACTTCACTTTCCAATATCAGATTGAAACAAACCATATATCAAATGAAAGCACTTATTTTTATCTATAAAACTAAGAAAAAGAGAACAAGTAATTAGGCATGGTAGAAAAGTAATTGGACTAAAACTGTCAAAAACATGAACAATCAAACATTCTTAAAATTGACACGTACTATAATAGCATTGTATATTTAACTTAAATTACGCCATCTACGCCGAAATGGCTATCTACAAAATGAAACCAATTTCGTGACAGTATATTAAACTATTTAATGCCTTTTTATGATTTTAAGGCATCAACACATTGAAGATGTCATCAAGCCAATTTTACAAGTTTACTCTTCGGACATGTTTCTGTGCAATTATACTCGTTCTTTGCCTAGTAATCTATCCATTTAACAACATACTGTATGTATTACCTTTACGTAATTTAATCTGACATTATTATTTTTAAAGGTGAATACTGCCCTCAAGGTGGATCATCTCCCGTCACCTGTGACCCTGGATGGTACTGCCACACCACCGGTCTGCCAGCACCCTACGCTATGTGTTCAGCAGGTTACTACTGCACCAATGGCTCGATCACAGCTACCCCTACGGGAAGTGGAGGTAAGACTTTGATGATGGTGGTAGTCATGGGGATGATGATGAAAATGATGATGAGGATGATGTTGAAAAATGATAACGATATTTATGAAAATAATGGTGATAATGATTTTTACAATGATTGTGATTTTGATTGTGATTTTTGGTGGACATGAAACAATTTTTATCTGTTGTATACGGTATGTCTTTTACTCTATTTTACCTAATTAAAGGCATTGTTTAACAATATTAAATCTGAGATGCATGGCCCTAGGTGTTATCAGTGTCTGTGATATGGTATGATATTGAAGCCCTAAACAAATTGTGCTTCAAAATGATCATGAAGTGCCTCAAAAAAGTAAAAATCTTTGAGTGACCAGTTTTACCGTACTCATTTCCCCCAATAGACTGTAGTGTTATAAAAACCTTGTGAAAACGGTTTCTGAAATTGATTTCCAATCATACATACCTTGATGATAAGACATGTGATCGGCTTGTAAAAGTCACAGGCTTCCTGACTGACCTAAAGGTTTATAATTATGATTGCAGCATGAGCTAAATACAGGATTTTGTTTAGAATCTGAGGCAAAGATACCCAATCCCTTTCTCTATCCATGACCCGCCTCTAGGTGACCGATGCAGTCCTGGATACCACTGTGTCGAGGGTAGCTCAGTAGAGGAAGCATGTCCTCCGGGCACCTACCAGCCAAGCCTAATGGCACAGAACATCACCTACTGTCTAGACTGTCTGGCTGGCAAGTACTGCAACGAGAGCGGTCTGTCGCAGCCGGAAGGAAACTGCACTAGAGGTGAGGATAATGATAACATTGATGATGATAATGATAATGAAAGCAAAATGGAAATGGTTCACTGTTCATCAAATGGTGTTCAAAACCTGACCCTACATCATCTGAAAACCTGACCCTACTAGAACAAATAAAAAAGAAAAGAAGAAGAAGAACAAGAAGGAAAAAATGAGGAGGGGAAGAAGAAGAAGGACAAGGAGAAGTAAAATAAGAAGAATAAGACAGAGTAGGAGGAGGAACTGCACCATGTGTTAGTGCACTTATCCCTAGTAGTTTTTATCTTTAAAGTTGCTCAAGCTTGGGTACTGTATATAGAGGGCAGCACACTGAACCAATGGGTATTGCGCTCCTGTGCGAACTAGTGTCCCTAATATGCGTACGTCCATACAGGAGCGTAATACCTGTTGGCTCAGTATTCGCCAAGTTGCCTACTTCACGAACGACTACATGTTTATACCGACGCACGATTATCTTTAACAGGTGTTCTATTTTTCGTCAAACCAATATACAAGCAACACATTTATTTATTTTTTATCACTGCCTATCCTGTAGGATTCTACTGTCCCGGTGGCCAGACCATCCCGACACCCAACGAGTACCGCTGTCGCCGTGGTTACTACTGCGAGGAGAACTCCGCGGAGGAGCAGGCGTGTCCTGCCGGGACGTACCAGGATGCACCTGAGCAGTGGGGATGTAACGACTGTCCTGCTGGCTTCTACTGTGATGATACTGATGGACCTATTGTCAACTACACAGCGTATGTCTGCCCTGAAGGTAATTTTGCTTCTTCTGATCACTTATTTAGTGTCCATCATCTGTGCTCAAATGTTCTGCCAGGCTTTTGTAAACTGCAAAGCCTTCTCATTTGCTGACACTAGGTCTTCCGGGCAGCATTGGTCATCTAGGAGTGGGCATCTTAATAAATGTGACATAGATTGCACGGATGTTCCACACTTGCATTTGATCACTGAAGAGGCTGGAATTGGCTTGCAGGTTTCTTGAGATTATTTTCTGTAAGATTACTTAGTTTACCCCCTCCCTTTTCCCACTTTCATAAAGTCTGTATAAAGTGGAAAAGAGGAAGGAGACAGATGCAAGGTGCAATTAGAATTTTAAATGTGAATGAGAAAGAGAGTAGTCTAAAAGGAGGGAGAGGGAAAATAGAATTGTAAATGACTGATGAGCACAAAGTAAGAGTAGGGGGTGAAAAGAGAAAAAAGAGAAAGAATGCAAATCTTATTGACTTCAAACAGGTACATTACTGTCTACTGACTGATAGCCCATTCGGCCTTCTCTGCTTGGGTTTAAAATATTCTGTAATTTCATGACTATTTTGGACTTTGACCAGTAGAATGTTTTAATCTTAATGTTTAGCGTACATCTTATCCTGCCACAATACAGTCATGACGAGGTCTTAAATGTATGTGGTGGTCTTAAATAAGGCAGGGAAAATTAATTGTGGTTGCAATTTTATCCACGGGAACATGAATCAAATCAAATTCTCTCAACCTTATTCCCAATTTTCTTCCTTCCTCCTAAGGCCACTACTGCCCTGTAGCTACCAGAGCAGCCACGTACTACAAGTGTGCCATCGGTACCTTCAACAACATCACGGCTATCTCAGACCAATCAGAATGCTCCGACTGCCTCGGAGGCTACTACTGCGGGGAGCCTGGGCTCACGTACCCTCGGACGCTCTGCGCGGCGGGATACTACTGTCGTCGGGCAGCCCGCATAGCGACACCGAACCAGGGTGACGATGCGGACGAGTGTCCCGTCGGGCATTACTGTCCAGAGGGAACTGAAGAACCGATTGGATGTCCACTGGGTACCTTCAGTAATAACACAGGGTTGATGAATGTCACAGAATGTGAATACTGCACACCAGGTAAGCATTACACGGCTAGTGCCCTGTCTATTACTCTAGAGCTGCATGCTGTTTTACACCAGGAGCAGTATTTCGAAATTATATCATGTTTAATTTTTGTAAGAGTTATATAAAAATGTTGATTGTCACAGCAGATTGGAATTAGAAACTTAGTGGTACTCATACAGGTGTCTCTGTAAACTCTACATGTATACTACCAATCAGTTACTTGTAATTTAAATTAACATCTTTTCATCTTTTAAACTTAAGGATAATTTACATTCTAGACTACCATCGCAGGAATTTTGGCACAAAAAAATAGAAAAAACAAAGTTATAGAGACTAAACTCTTTAACTAGGAAGTAATATTGAAAATATAAATGTATGGAAGGTGGTCACCTGCTTTTGTAATGAAGGCAGTATTATCATTTACTTACTACCCGATTTATCATGAAAACAATATTATTCTGTACCAATTGTACCACACCTTTCCCCCGACCAGGCTCATACTGTGACGTCACAGCATTGACCGCCCCTGTTGACCTCTGCACGGCTGGCTTCTACTGTGTCCAAGGCTCGGCCAACCATGAGCAGTTTGTCTGCCCCGCTGGACGCTACTGCCCCGAGGGCACTTCTGTCTCCTTCAAGTGCCCCTCTGGGACATTCTCCAACGACACCATGCTCGTGGAAGAGGCAGAGTGTCGTAACTGCACTGCAGGATATTACTGCCAACAGATGGGACTGTCAGAGGAAGAAGGACCTTGCACTGCAGGATACTACTGCCCAGAAGGTAGAATAATAATAAGATATTTGTATAACGCAAATTGCATATTGCCTCTGAGCGGTTTAGAAGGAAAATAGTTGATAAGTAAAGGATATATGTAAGGCATACAGAATTTGCATTACAAATGTACATCAATTCATTGTATTTAAATGTATTTAAAAAACTAGCTTTGCGAATTTGAAGGGGGAGATTGTTCCAAAGAAATGCAGCTGCATAAACGAAAGAACGTTGACCGTATTGTTTGTAAGAGATAGTGTGAGAATATCTCACTTTTTATGATCAGTAAATCCTGTGGAGAAGGGCAACTTAAGGGAAACAAACAAATGACTCTGTACTCTTGAAAAGAGGCACTTAACAAAGACAGTATAGGTAATTGCTATAAACACATTCAAGTGCGCCTTGAGCATTTGATTTAATTTGGACTTGACGCTTTACAAATCTCATACTTATTTCTTCTTTCATATCCTTCAAATCTTATATTACTGTATGATTTACATTGTATTATCCTTTTTCCTTATAGGGTCTTCCATCCCTGCCCCCATCGAGTGCCCCATCGGTCTTCATTGTCCTACCGGGTCAGCTGAACCTAAAGCCTGCGCGTCTGGCTCTTACACCAACCGAACCACTCAACCATCATGCCTTACCTGTCCTCAAGGGTGAGTCATTAGGGACTATTAGATTTGCACGTCGACATAGTGGACTGCTACGTGTGACGCCCTTTTAAGGCATTGGCAGTACACTAAAAGGACGTGACACTTAGCAGTCCACTATGTCGATGTGCAAATCTAAAAGTCCCTATTACATGGATCTTGACTAAGAAGGTGGTTTAGGAAGAGGCTGAAGGATTGCCAACCATTCTTCAAATTGGCAATGCTAACTGATTTCTGCTGCTGTTGGTGTGTCTTTTACAAGATGTCACATACTCCCTGAATCTTCACTAGTGTACTTGTGTCATCAGTCTTGTGTAAACTAAAGATATGCATGCATCAACATTTTCTGATATTGTAGGGCAGAAAATGTCCAATTTGAGAGAAAGTATTTAAATTACCCTTAACTGCATTTACAGTATAGAAATTGCTTACTCAAAGATTTAATGCATATTTTCACCAAATGTTGTCATTCAAAAATAGCTATTGTGTGACTATAAACTTTAAGATAACTTTAAAACTAGAAACTTTAGCTTTTGAGGAGTTAAACCTGTTTGTCTTGTTAGCAAGTACTGCAACTGGAACTCAAACTGCAAACCATGCGGTTTACAATCTAGTGACTTATGCACCAGACAATGAAACCTACTTGAATATTGAATCAATAATGATTTTTAAACTATGTAATATTATTTTTTTAGATTCTACTGTCTACCTGAGAATGAGACAATTGGTCATCCTGATCTAGAAGCGGGTTATGCAGACTGCCCAGCTGGCTACTACTGTCCGGCTGGAACCGGTTTGGACTGGATGGCCTGCCCAGCTGGAACCTACAGTGATCAGACCAACCTCTACATGGTGAGGACATGGTAGCAAGTGAGAGAGAGAGATAGAGAAAAAGAGTGATGTAATTCTACATATTGAGAGAGATGTGGAGAAAGTGATATAGAGCAAGTTGTAAGGAGGGAAAAACAGGGAGATAGAGTGCGATCAAGAATGATAGAGCGATGGCATTATCTTGAGGGGAAAAACACGGAAGAAGAGAGAGAGAGAAAGTGCATGTAGTAGAAAGAAATGTTAAAGGAAGAATAGGAGAGTCCATCGTTTGAAGAAAAAAAAGAGACAAAGTTTGGGAGTGGAGTTTAGAAAAAATGAAAGCAGAAAGGCCGAAGAGGCAGTAAAGCATCTCCAGTGCAGTTTTTTTGTATTCTCTCTTCCAGTTGGTATATGTTCAGGTACTGTAGGGGCTACACCTTAGATGCATTGTAGATATTTGTACAGTATACATACCATTCTCGAACATGGATGGAAATGAGTAAAAGCATGCCTCAAAATTGTTATGACACCATTTGGTAACCCTCTAACCTCTATGGCTTATCCTCCAGATCGAGCAATGCACAGACTGCCCCTCAGGGTACTACTGTCCGGACCAGCACGCCACCAACGTCACCGACCTCTGCCACGAGGGATACTGGTGCAGCTCCGGAGTGGACCGTGGTAACCCTCACACCCTCGGGACCAACGAGACCTACAACGAGACCTGCCCCCTGCTAGGAGGGTACACCGGGGTAGGAGGGGTGTGTCCTAGAGGGCACAGGTGTCCAGAGGGCGTTGGCGCACCCATTGGATGTGAGGAGGGGATGTACCAGGATAACGAGGGAGAGGGCGTATGCAAGTATTGCCCTGAAGGTGAGGCTTCACTGATGACTGAATGTAGTGTATCCTCATGTGATTATTACTGTACCATTTACGTTGCATCGAAGGAGGATTTCAAAAACAATGTTTTGATTTATTTTTTTGCATCCTTGGAATTGTATGTTTGCATTGTACCATTTATTTGATCTTCAATTTGATTACAAATGAAATTTGATTGGAGATGGACTGTTTTTCAATCCTCCTTGGCAGTAGTCTTACACTTACATGATCATTAAAATTTCCACCTAAGTAAGCATACCTCTACAAATTTCTGACAAAAATTTTGTTGCTCTTTTCAACAAATGTTAATGAAAATTGTCTCCTTTACTTATTTTACCAAAAATGAAGGCTTCTTCTGCCCTGCCAACTCCACCGACTACGAGTCCAACATCTGTCCGGCAGGCTACTACTGTCCCGACAGCACTGAGCACGGTCAGCAGTTCCCCTGCTGGCCTGGAACGTTCAACAACGCCACCGGTCAAACCTCCAACTCCTCGTGCTTGTCCTGCCTGGGAGGCATGTACTGTATGGGATACCATAATGAGTGGCCCACTAGCAACTGCAGGTGAGGATAAGACTTGCATTTACAATGGTGGCTTCTCATTGGTACACTTTTGATAAGTTGCCAGTTTTCAGAGAGACATAGCAAGATGAATAGTATACAAATAATACACAGCAGTGAGTGCATTAGTAAGAATCACCCACACAAGGTACCTTTGGAACAGTCTAACACGCCTGAGGTGATAGCCGAGGGCGTTTGGACTGTTTTGAAGGTACCGAGTGTGGGTAATTTTACTAATGCCCGAACAAAATGATGTGTTTTATTTGTTTTATAAGATTATGTTTTATTTGTTTTATAAAATGATGTTTTATAACATGATTATGATAATGACCAGTCATTACCATTGGATAATGACCGGTCATTATCCAAATTACGCGTTAGGCAAAATAAATGCCTGGTCACGTGTACGCTTTCAACCAATCATTTGATTAGGATCCACGTCATCATCTTATAATACTAGAAATTCAGAGAAAGCAGTAAATAGAGTCCTACCTAAAGCTGCTCATCAGAATAAACTACAAGAATGAACAGAAAGCTGAAATTTGACAATATAAACAAAACTAATTTAAAGTAGGGACTGTAAGTGTTTGGTTATCTGGATGAATTTTTTTTTTCTCACTTGATCTTGGAGATGAACTGGGACTGATTCTTTATTTTCCTGCTTTACTTTTGACCTCAGGAATACATTCAAAATGCTCCCTGCAAACTCGATCGAATAACATGATCCAAGATAATTACATACAAACTTTCCCTTCTCTTTTCTTACAGTGATGGCTGGTACTGTACTTCTGGAGCTTCCGGTCCGATGCCCAGTGACCCGTCCATTGGTGGTCAGTGCCAGGCCGGTCAGTACTGTCCGGCTGGCTCTGAGCTACCTATCGATTGCGACCCAGGAATGTACTGCCAACGGGCTGGACTTGCCCTGCCGCAGATGGAATGTCACCCAGGTATGTAAAAGATGATTGATGATGATGATGGTGGTGGTGATGATGATGATGATTGATTGATTGATTTGAAAGGAAATAAATGTTCATTTAAATTGAATTGAATCATTTGAATGATGATGATGGGTGATGGTGATGATGATGACGATGATGATAATGATAATGATGATGATGATGATGTTGTTGCTTGGTGTGGTGGTGATGGTGACACTGATGAGGGAGGGGGGGGGGATTATGAAGATCATAAAGATATTGATTACGATAGTGATAATGGTAGTAATATGGATGATGAAGGTGATGATGATATTGACGCTGATGATGATGACGACAATGATAATGGTGATGACGACGATGAACAGGGAGAAGAGGGGGAGGAGGAGGAAGAAGAGGAGGAGGAAAAGATGGTGATTGTGGAGAAAACGGTGCTAGTGATAATGATGATGACATTAATGACTGTACATGTATCATTATTCCATTCCAACCACACAGGCTCTTACTGCATCAACGCAGCATCTCAAGGTGACCCCACTGATAACATCACAGGCAATGTCTGCCCTATGGGTCACTTCTGCCCACAAGGCAGCTATACTCCCACACCATGTGACATGGGCTACTATCTAGACGCTGAAGGGCAGTCTCAACTGTCCAACTGCAAGAACTGCACTCCAGGTAAAACTCACCAGAATTTAATGTAACTGAAATGCTTGTTTTGATATGACGTGGCAAAACTGCGGCCGCTTGTATATGATGACGTACAGTGTAATACATTTCACATTTCCTATCAGACACACGGATAAGAAGAAAAAAAGGCACAGTAACTGTAGTGTGCAGTTGCCATTCTTTTACTCGTAAAAGGAATGCAATGGTTTTGTAGTGGTTTAGCATGTCATATCTGAGCGAGCGTTAATTGTATTACATTTGAAAGAATAATTTCCTCTGTATTTCTGTATTTTCCCAAAACAGAAAAAATTAATTAATGTGGTTAAGATGCATGGAATGGCTCGGAAAGTGAAAAAAATTGAGATTGATGAAAGTTTCAAAATACATATCTATTGTAGATAATGAGATTGTAAAATATTGACTCACTATCTATTAGTGGAAAGCATGTATCAAAGGGATATTGTTTTTATGAGAACATATTTTTAACTTTTGTTACAAGTTATCTACCATACCATACTAAATATGTCACTATGTAGACAAAACTACAAATTACATCCATGCAAGTGCTAGGTTTGAGAACCGTAAACTTAATCTTTAATGTCTCATGTGGTTTAGGAGGAGATGATGTTTTTATATCATCTAACAATGAAAACAATTAATATTTTGTATGAAGAGAGGTCCCTTTTAATTTCATGTACATGCATGGTAATATAATTTGACTAAAATGTACATGTATATTTTCAATCACGTATGTTCAATGAACAATGAACAAATTATCATTTTGTAAGAGCGTTCCATTATTTTACATGTACTTGTATGAGGTGTCGTGGTCGAGTGGTAACGTCGCCGGACTGTCCATCACAAGGTCCGTGGTTCAAGTCCCGCCACGTCACTACCGGTAATATCCTTTGGCAAGACATTGATCTACATTTGGCACACTCAACCCAGGTGATGTAAATGGGTACTTGGCAGGAATTAATTCTTTGAAATGCTAGAGCGCCGTAATAGCAGCACAGCTAAAGCCGGGGTAATAATCTCCAAGTTTGGAAGCACTTAGTGATTGTAATAAGCGCTATATAAAAACTGAGTATTATTATTGTGATAATATAAATAAAATGCCCTTGTATATTTTCCATCAGGTATGTTCTGTGGTGAGCAGGGCCTGCCGTCTCCCAGTGGCGAGTGTGAACAAGGCTACTACTGTCCAGAGGGCCAGTCGGTGGCCAATGCATCCTCATTCGCTTGCCCCGAAGGCTACTTCTGTGAGACCGGCAGTCCTGCCCCCGAGCCTTGCCCCTCCGGCACCTACCAAGACTACCCGGCACAGTGGACCTGTAAGACGTGCCCAGAAGGATTCTATTGTAACGCCACGATTGGGCCGGTGGTCTGGACCGGGTCCTACGTGTGTCCAAGCGGGTATTACTGCCCGGAAGGCACAGAGTATGCGGAGCAGTATCCTTGTCCCTTTGGCACCTTCAATAACTTGACAAGTATGTGGTATTGATGTATGTCAAGTATTGTACAGAGTAGATATGATAGTCTTTGGAACTTATTGAAATTTTATTTTCATTAAGACAGCCCAATATGTTGTATTCAATTAAGTCATTGTTTTCCCACTAAATACCTTACATTTTGCACCAGGAACAAGTGATAATGATGATTATATACATACATGTAGTTGATTTTGGTGTACTGCCTAGTGTCAGTTATTAAGTCTCATTGGACTTGAAAACTATTGAAATGCCATGATGGATATCCAATAACATTACATTCATACATGTACATGTAATCGTAAACTTTTTACCAACAGCTTTCCGTACATTTGTATATGTGTAAATGTACATTCCTTTTCTTTTTTCCTTTATACCTTTATTGTCTCAGTCACATTAAAATATTAGAATCCTGCTTGTCTGTGTTAAAAACCCTAAAAGCCCATTGATGACATTCAAAATTGAGAGTAGCACTAAACAAAAACATATATTTGTTGTTCATGCAGGCATCGTAGCAGAAGACGAGTGTACACCATGTATAGGAGGCTATGCATGCAACCAGATCGGCCTGGCCTACCCACCCGTCATGTGTGCTGCAGGCTACTACTGCAGGAAGGGATCCAACATCACTACTCCGACGTATGGTGAGTATCCTTACTCAAATTGGCATCACTGCCATCCTCCTGTGACGTTTATATATTTCCGGTGTAGTAAAGTCATAGAAATTGTAGAGAGCAATTCGTAGTTTGTTGGCTGCCTGCAAGAAAGCTGTTACTGCCTTTGACAATGCATACACTGTAGCTCTTAGAGCCTTATTGCATGTTTAACTCACTGTGTTTACTGTCAGAAAAAAAGTACATACACACACAGTACACAATTAACACCAGCATGCACAGCGCGCAGCCGCGCGAAATAGACTGGAAGTGACTTGGTCACCAAAGTACTGTGAGCCAGAGTGCATTTTAAATAGGGCCTGAATGTAACATACAGATATTGTTAATATATTGGCGATAGTGAGAACTTTTCATTGTTATGTTCCCTATATCAGATATTCCTAATTTCACATATTTCTTCCCAATGATATAATATATTACTCATAGTTTATTATGTCTTTTATCTACAGATGAGTTCAATAATGAGTGTCCAGCAGGATCCTACTGTCTGGAGGGAACAGATAGCCCCATCGCTTGCCCCGAGGGCTACTTCAGTCCTAACATCAAACTCCAGTCTGAAGCAGAGTGTTTGAACTGCACTGAGGGATACTACTGTAATGAAACAGGTAGGTTTGACAGAGGAAGAAGAAGAGGAGGAGGAGGAGGAGGAGGAGGAGGAGGAAGAGGAAGAGGAAGAGGAAGAGGAAGAGGAAGAGGAAGAGGAAGAGGAAGAGGAGGAGGAGGAGGAGGAGGAGAAGGAGAAGGAGAAGGAGAAGGAGAAAAAGAAGAGGGGGGGGGGGGGGGGAGAGAAAGAGATAGAGAAAGAAAGAGAATGAAAAAGTGAAAGAGAGAGAGAGAGACAGAGGCAGAGATCTTGAAAGATTGTGGTATAATAATAATATTGTATAAGATATGTATGTGTAGAGAGCAAAGAAAGAATTATCTATGGAGACGAGAGAAGGGGATCCAGAAAGTGAGAGAGAAAGAGAAAGAGTGAGAAGAGATAGAGATAAAGACAGGTAAGTTCAATAATCTTATCTTCAGTTACAGTTGCCTTGGGAGTATGAAAAAACAGAGAGAATTAAGAAAAATAATAATAAGCAAGAGAAAAAGACAGAATTCTAGAGAGACATACATGTACTTGTACACTGTATGTTAAGATTTATAAAAGTGTTGCAAAAGAGATATTTAGATACATGTATAAAGATTTGGAAATGAAGGGAAATAGGTAAACAGGGAGAGAGAAAAAGCAAATGGGGAGATAGTGAGAGCATGGGAGGGGGAAAGGAAGAAAGAGCCAGTAAAATAGGTAATTTTCCAAAAGGCTACCACTTCATTTTACTTGTGACTTCTATTTACAGGCATCATAGAGGTCAGCGGTCCTTGCTCTCCGGGCTATTACTGTGAGGAGGGCTCTACTACGCCCCACAGCCTCATCTGCATAGAGGGTCACTACTGTGGCCTTGCGACCTTTGACCCCACGCCGTGCCCCAACGGAACGTTCTTCAATGCCACGGGTATATCAACGGAAGAAGAATGTTTCCACTGTTCGCCTGGCTACTACTGCAATGGACTCGGTAAGGACCTAGATGATCTGTCATCTATTCATTTTCATTTCATTTAATAGATTTTATTTCTACGCTTTGCGTGGATTGTGTTTCATTTTACTATTTTTTTTTTTTTTAAAGATGTAACAAACAGAGGCAACATGGGTAAATAGTGCTTTGCTCTAGATTTATTGCTCATCTCCATTATCATTCAATTGTGGGTTAAATACTTCTATGTACATGTATTTCTATGTCTGTGACATCTGGGCCCTGACCTCTGAAGAGATAAGATTGATTAAATACATCATAAACATATGATGTCCTACATGTACGTTGATCCCTTTCACATGGAGTAACAATGGACATCATACTCAATTTGACTTGTGAACAACTCATATCAGTTACACCTCCTTGTAAGAAAGGGCCATGTAAGTGCTTGAAGAAAAATGCAAAGTGGTCACATCAGAGAATATGTAAACAAGATCAGTACATTACAAAGAACGATACTTCAAACTCCTAGAAACGTTACAAGAGAGGATCACTAGTATTGCATGTATGTTTTACCATTTTTGCAACTCTTCCTTTACATAGGTCTTACGGAGCCTACAGATTCCTGTGCCCCAGGCTACTACTGCCCTCAAGGTTCGTCTTACGCCAGGGCCGTTATCTGTCCCATTGGCAAGCAATGTCCTCTTGGTAGTGCTGAACCGCAGGACTGTGTTGCTGGAACTTACACCGATAGCGAGGGACAGGCTGCATGCCAAGTTTGTCCAGAAGGTTGGTATAGTAATTATGCAAGAATGGCTAGATGTTTAGATGTTTCCTCTTCCCTCTTGCAGAGATGCTGACTAGGTTACAGTGGGAAGCTCTCCATTCCTTGGATATGACTGTAAAACCTGTCTATTGAAGAGTCACTAACTACATACATGCATTTTCCCTTAAAAAAAATACAGTGTTCTCTTTGTAAAAGAGTTAACGGAAACCACCCAGAGTAACAGTATTTCTTGCACATTCTGATCAAGTTTTACCCAGTGGTGAGAGGCCCAAGGATTCACTTTGCCCTCCCTGGAACAGATGACGCCGAATTGATAATCATCATGAAATAATGTTTTTTTGTAGCTATTTGTCTCCTTACAGTTACACTATTTTGCAGATAAGGGATGAAACAAATGGTTTCCTCATAGACCATGTTGCATGTCATTCTGCTTTAGTTTGGTTACCGCCTTCCATGGCGAACGAACCCAAACATTTTATAGAAGGTTATAGCATAGTAGATAGTAGTAATCAATTTTTTGTATCCAGCACATTATGATTTCAAGGTTTTGTTGCACTTCAAAGTTTTTTTTTCAATTTGGAAATGTAGTATCCCCTTTCACGTTGTTCAATCTTTCATGCCACTCTGTCACAAGGTACTACTGTATTCCAAAGCTAGTGGTTGAAGCTGATGCTGGAAGCACCACTTGGGCTTGCCCTCTGGTTTACTATAGTCCCAACAGTCCCAGACACGACTTCCAGCCAGCCATGTCTATAAAATTTGCTATAATGAACAGTAGAATCATTCTTTAACGTTGTCCTTTCTTTCGTGCCACCCTGTCACAGGTTACTACTGTATTACAGAGCTAGTAGTTGCTGTTGATGCTGGAAGCACCACTTACGCTTGTCCTCAGGGTTACTACTGTCTCAACAACCCCAGACATGACTAAAGCCTTGTTATTGAAGTGTTGTAATAATGTACAGTGGAATCATTCTTTAACGTTGTTCTTTCTTTCGTGCCACCCTGTAACAGGCTACTACTGTATCCCAGAGCTTGTAGTTGAAGCTGATGCTGAAAGCACCACTTGGGCTTGCCCTCGGTTTACTATTGTCCCAACGGTCCCGGACATGACTTCTAGGCAGCCATGTCTTGAAAATTTGTTATGATGAACAATAGAATCATTCTGTAACGTTGTCCTGTCTTTAATTCCACCCTGTCACAGGTTACTACTGTATCCCAGAGCTTGTAGTTGAAGGTGATGCTGGAAGCACCAGTTGGTCTTGTCCTCAGGGTTACTACTGTCCGAATGGCACTGGTCATGACTGGCAGCCATGTCCTGCGGGATCCTACGGGAAGACGGCAGGACTCACCAACATCCTGGAGTGCACACCTTGTGATGCAGGTGAAGTAAAATACTTATATGGTTTTGTGTCTGGTGTTACAAAGCTTAGCAATGTATATTGACAAATTATGTAAAGACCCATGAGAGTATAAATGGGAGGATTTTGGAGAATCATTGTTTCATTTCATTTTTCTTGAGGCAGGTCCATGATAATAGGATGTAGAGTTAATTTGCAAGACAGTACTTTATACGGCTACTGAATTGATTAGGCTGAATGAAATAATAATTATGATTATAATGATAATCGCATTTGTGTATTGATACTATGTTAATAAGTGCTTTAAATTGTAATTATTAGTTCCCTTGATGTATCAAATTGCTAATCCGCCCATGACAGTGCACTCCCTTGGGAGTATTACGGCCAGTGCCCAAGCACTCATTCCAATACAACCACATTTAGCTCCTGGGTGGAGAGTGGCAAATAAAGAGATGATTCTACACTAGTGCCTTTCCAGGGCTCGAACTCGCCACCTTTACATTTCTAGTCCAGTGTTTAAACCACTCGACTACGACACCTCTTTTCATTGATAAAATCTATATCATCTTCATAAATGTAATGCTTTAATTTCTTCTTCCTCTTGTTGATCAGGTTCATACTGCCAGGGCGTGAATCTGACCTCTCCAACTGACCTCTGTACCCGTGGTTACTACTGTGTCTCTGGAGCGGACAGACCCAATCCTCTGTACCTCAACGACAGCCAGTGTCCCACAGATACTGTGCATCCAATCATCGGCCATGTCTGTCCAGAGGGCCACTTCTGTGTCGAAGGATCAGACTATCCTGAAGGTAGGTCTTCTTGAGAGTTTCAAAAATGTTTCAGATTCTGCCCTCCCAAGTAAATTATTTTTAAGATGAAAGTTGATCTTGACTATCAGCCATGTGTGTACAAAGGGTGACCTGAGGGGCACTTCTGTGTAGAAGGATCAGACTATCCTGAAGGTACACGTAGGTTTTCTTTAAGTTTTTAAATGTTCCTGACTCTGCCCTCACAAGTATCTTGTGAATATGACAGTAGATCTTGACTTTGGCCTTGTACGTCCAAAGGCCTAAGGGTCACTTCTGTTATCAAGGGATTGCAGCACCCTGAAGGTATGTAGGGTTCTTGAGAGCTTCAAGATGTTCAATAATTTGCTCTACGAACTGACACCATTGATCTTGCCACCAAGTACCCTAGCACTTACAAAATCAACATTTAGAATGAAGAAACAGTACAACAACTGACACTGTGGAAATTCATATTGATGCAGTTAAAGATAAGAAACCAATTGTAGTGAAAAAGAATTTGGAATGGGGGTTCACCAAAACTGTTCTTACGCATTTATCCACCTGTGGCTCCTAAAGTGCTCAGCAAAAGTTTGACTCCTCATTTATATGGTAATTGAATAATGCATTGTTCCTTTATTTATCTGTACTCTCACTCACTCTCTCTCCGTCTCTCTTTCTGTCTGTCTCTTTCTGTCTGTCTCTATTTCTGTCTGTCTCTGTCTATGTCTGTGTCTCTCGCTGCCTGTCTCTCTGTCTGTCTGTCTATCTCTCTTTCTCTCTCCCTTTCTGTCTCTATCTCTTTCTCCCCCTCCCTCCCTCTCTCTCTTTGTTTACCAACTCCCAGGTTGTCCTGCTGGTACATACAATGACGAGCCTGGAGCATGGGACTGTATTGACTGTCCCGTAGGATACTACTGCTACGGTAACACCACTGACTACCAAGCTAATGAATGCCCATCTGGTAAGAACTGTTTCTCTCAAGAACTTAATGTCTGCAATTTCTTCTTTGCGAGTGATTTTTGGTGTGCGTTGATTCGCCGGTAGACCCTCGTTTAACAATATTCAATTTTTATTGTAGTCATGACATAGTTATTCATTTATGTACCACTCTCTTTGTGTACTCCATATAAGTAATTTGGTAAATTATTCTACAATTGTCTGATTGTTATTTATCACTTTGTGTTTTTAATTTGTATTTGATATCCAATCTTCTTAGTTGCAATAACTAAATAAATAAATGTCAAAGTAAATATTGCTTGATTGTGTAAAATCTTGATCCCAAAGCGTTTACCTTTGACTTGAAAGGGTCTTAAAATGATTCATATATCGCACCAATTCACATGTATGTACAAGGAATAAAATGATGTTTTAGACTGTACTGTACCCCAATGTATGATTAACCCGTTGATTACTGAATTCTATCATGCTCTTAGGCTTAAAACAAGAACCACACGGTAGGCAATAGGTTAATATTGAAATATACAGTTTACAGCGATATAAGACTCCACTGCAGAGTAACAAAAGGTCATAGGGTTGAAAGAATGATTCTTCTTCTGCTTTCCTATGAGCGATCTCAATCAACAAGCTGATTTTGTTTAAAGGAGGTCAGAATTGCACGAGTTCCCTACTGTCAACATTCATGATGTTGTTTGAAATGTCCACCCCTGCCAGGTTTGAAGTATAGGGTAAAATAAGTAAAGATGTGCTCACAAATGATAATGGAATTTTCTTTTTCTGTTTGTTTTTGAAGGATACTATTGTGAGCTGAACACTCCTGATCCATACGCCCATCCCTGTCCACCGGGCACCTTCAACAACCTGACCGTTCAGCACAGCCAAGCAGCATGCGTGGACTGCTTGCCTGGATGGTACTGCGCTGGCTATGGAAACTCACATCCTACAGACGAGTGTGATGAAGGGTGGTACTGCAGTGGCGGAGCTAATGAGACGCAGGTTGGTAGATCAAGATAAAAGTGGTTGGGGATTAAAGGGTATTAAGGGTTAGGGATTAAAGAGAGGATTAAAAAGGGGATCAAATGGAGAGAAATTAAAAGGAAGAGTTAAACCACACTGTACTACTTTTATCTACTTGCTCCCTCTATATAGAAAACAATTCCTAATCGGTGACCATTGGTCGCCCATGATCCTCTTTATCTTATGTTAATTGAGAGCTGAGTTGATGAGATAACCACCTGTCCAGTGATCTTGCAGGGCGGTCTAATCCCTCCTATAAACTAGTACAGATAAGCTTTAAGGGAAAGGGATTAAGAGATCGCAAATTGAAGGGAAGGTAGATTTAGTGCAGAAGGGATTTTAGGGGGAAAGGAGTGACTTTATATCCTGACAGACCGGATGACAGATAATGTGCTGGCTATGGGAACTCGCTCTCAACAGATGAGTGTGACATGGGATGGTATTAAGGGAGGCAGGGGAGGAGAGTAAAGGGTATTCAATAACCTGACTGCTTTCTTGGCTGGTGATCGATATCTTTGTGACTAGATATCTTAAAGGGATTAGGTAACTTTGCCTCAGATTCTAACAAAATCCTGGATTTAGCTCGATCATGGTGCAATCATAATTATAAACCTTTAGGTCATACATAAATCCCATTTCTTCAAGCTGATCACCTGTCTGATTATCAAGATATCTATGATTAGAATTCGAAATTTCAGAATTTGATTTCTTTCACAGACACTGATAACACGTAGAACCATGCATCTCAGATTTAACATTTTTAAACGATACCTGTAAGTCATTTAGAGGTGTCGTGGTCGAGTGGAAATGTCACCGGACTGTCGATTACGGGCACTAATGTCCTTTGG
Organism: Strongylocentrotus droebachiensis; assembly: GCA_035222895.1. Classification (NCBI taxonomy): domain Eukaryota; kingdom Metazoa; phylum Echinodermata; class Echinoidea; order Camarodonta; family Strongylocentrotidae; genus Strongylocentrotus; species Strongylocentrotus droebachiensis. Next base: position 446,254 of record JAVYIG010000538.1, on the reverse strand, counting down.
CAAGACATTGATCTACATTTGCTACACTCAACCAAGGTGATGTAAATGGGTAAGCCTACCTGGCAGGAATTAATTCCTTGAAATGCTAGAGCGCCGTATGGCAGCCGTGCTAGAGCCAGGGTAATAATTGGGAGCGCCAGGAGTGTCACGTATGACAGATATGAGCGCTATACAAGAACCCACTATTATTATTATTATTATTATTATTTCTGTTTTTTTTATCTGTTCAGCCATCTACCAACGGTGGAGAGTGTCAACCAGGCTATTTCTGCCCTCGCGGCTCAGGAGCCCCAGTGCCCTGCACAGCCAGTCAATACTGTGACCTCGCTGGCCTGGCCCTTCCTACCAACTCATGTGACCCCGGCTACTACTGTCCTTCCGGGTCATCTGACCCTCGCCAGCTGGACTGCACTGTCGGTCATTACTGTCCAGAGGGCAGTAGTCTCCCGACGCCGTGCTCCAACGGGACGTACAATCCGTCGTTGAACCAGGATGAGTTCTCAGACTGCCTGCCATGCCAAGGAGGGTATTACTGTAACAAGACTGGTGCTAGTACGACTAGTGGCGAATGTGCTGCAAGTGAGTACAGTAGAGATAAACTTTTCAGCATGTTTTTGTGGAGGTGTCTGGGTCTAAAGGATAGGTCACCTGACTGTGGATCACATAGTTTGCGGTTGAGTCCCACCATGGCACTACTGTCCTTTGGCAAGACAACAATCTCCATACAAATGAATGAAATGGGTACCTAGTAGGAAGAAATTTGTTGAATGCTTAAGTGCCTCATTTTGGCAGCTTAGCTACATCTGGGTGTTGAATATGATACATGTATAAAGTGCAGTAGAGTGTTTTTGTATAGTAGCTGCGCTATATAAATGGATATATTATTATCATTATTTATTTAGCAGTACAAGGACAAAATTTAAATTCTGTCTTTTCCTCCTAGCCAAGGTAGATTACCAACTTACTTTAAAAAAATGCATTACCCTGTCTTTGCATTTGTTCATGAATTCAGCTATAAGGTTTTTATAATTCTTGTGTGTGCATGTGTGTGTGTTTATGTTGGGGTTTTTACAGATGTGTAGCAATCCGATACATGTACATGTAAGTAACCTAGTTTGAAATATGGGGTAGTTTGTAGGCTCGCTGTAGACATTTCAGCTACCAATTCACATCTGACATGGATGACAGAATTCATCTCATTTTGAATCTTCTTCTATTTTTTCTTCCATGACACAGGATACTATTGTCCACCTGGTCAGGTCACTTCAACCCCAGGAGATTACTTCTGTCCGACCGGTCACTACTGTGTGGCAAACCTAGCCACGCCCACCCGCTGCCAGGACGGCACCTATCAGGATGAGATGGGCACAGATTCCTGCCTCACTTGTGAAGCAGGTTAGTCAATACCGTAGGGAGTTAGTATACTTGAGCATTTGACTGTCAAGTGCATTTGGCGCCTTATAAATCTTATGTATTATACAAATAATGTACTGTTGCGAGTGTGTTAGCGCAGGGCAAGTGCGTTATCGATATCGAACTGACTAAACTGAGTGCCCTCAACGTTTCGAACAGGTTGACTATTCGTCGTCAACCGGTTCGAATCATCGAGCCACTCCCGCCACCTATCCTCTCCAATCGCTGCTATAGTTCTCCTTAGAACTATAAGCTAAGAAAGATAACCAACAGTCTTTTTCAAGACTACACCAACAGTCCTTTTCAGGACTACACACACTCAAGAAAGAAAGATTATCGAGAGTCCTTTCCAGGACTTCCCAATCCTCCCTCTCTCTCACATGGTGCAACCGCAAGCCTACTGTATATCTACATCACCATGCAAGCCCATACTTATATGCAGCATCTAATTACAATGCAGGAAAAGATGCCTGAAAATAACATGTATGTACCTCCATTATGATAAATATGTGTGCAATATAGATGAAGCTTTTATCGTTACCATAATCATTAATTTGACAAATTTATTATTCCTATTCTTCGAAAGGGTACTTCTGTGATAACACCCTGTATGCTGTGAGTGACCTTTCAAATGCTTCGTGTCCAGCTGGCTACTACTGTCCAGCAGGAACCAAGAGAGCCAACGAGTTCCCATGCCCACCTGGGACCTACAACAACCTGACCAACTCGGTCAACGAGTCCTCGTGCACCCAGTGTCTGGCCGGGTTCTTCTGCCAGACCCCAGGCTTGAGTGCCCCGGAGGGAGAGTGTTATCCAGGGTAAGTTACACCCGCTCAGTCAATGGCTTGAATTCATGAAGGACGTTTAAATGTAAACCATGGAACCATATGATTTGGACTCATAGCGGGTGAAATCATCAAGTACACTCAAACCTGCTTTAGCGACCATCTGTATAGAAGGACCACATTTTCTGTTTAAATTGAAAGTTGTTTCTTATTCAAACATATGCTAAAGGAACCTGAACATAAAGACCACCTGCCTATAAAGACCATTATTTGTGTTCTCCTGTAGTTAATTCCATTCAACTGAATCGTATTGTATTATTTTGTTGCTTTTAAGCTATTTAACATGTTGAATAATTATACTGAGTTAGACAGTGAGTACCACCTGTGCGCTTAGAAACGCCTGTAAAAAGCGCCCTATAAATATAATTATTATTATTATTATTATTCTGCAGCTATTACTGCTTAGCAGGGGAGGATAACCCAACACCCAACCCTTGTCCCGAGGGTAACTACTGCCCCTCCGGTAGCTACAAGCCGACGCCCTGCCCAGCAGGGACCATCTCCAGTGGCATAGAGAACATGAACGTGACCGCCTGTGCTCCGTGTGATCCTGGCAGGTACTGCACAGCCAACAGCTCTAGCAATGGTAAGTTCTAAGTTCTTCATCCAGGGGGGTGTTTCACAAAGATGCTTAGTTGAACTTCTTTACTCAATAACTGCTCATTATATAAAGGGGGACTGGACTACTTCAATTTTAATTTCAATTGCAATTGATTCATGTTTCCAACAAAACATTACAAATCAATTATAAGCATTTAAAACAAATGTAAGAAATACATGTTGCACCCTCTATATAGCCAATAATGCCTGAGCGGTATCCTTTGATCCCCCATGGTCCCCTTTTTGTTATGTTAATTGAGAGCTGATTTGATGAGATAACCACTTGCCAGTGACCAAGCAGGGAGGTCTAATCCCTTCTGGCAAATTTAGTGCAGACAGACTTTAAGATTGATTTCAAATATCTCCCCGTAACATTTTTGTAACCAACTCTTCAGCTTGTATCAGGCCTGACAATTACCTGATTTTTTCCTGATTTTCTCTATTTTCCCCTCTTTTCCCCCAATTTTCTTACTCAAAAGGGGAATGTCTTCTTTTTTTTTTACTCAAGGGGAGCGTGGTTGAGGGGAACCCCCCCCCCCCTTTTTTTTTTAGTGCTCACTATCACCCCTGTTGTATGAATCTTAATTGATTTCAGTGTAAACGTGAAAGAATTATTATAAAACTTTAAACTTCAAACATGCTGTCTACTGTCTTTGTTCTTTTTCCGATCTATCAGGTCAGACGCTGCCCTGTGATCCTGGGTACATCTGTACCGGAGGCTCTGATACACCCACCCCAGGGGACATCTCCATCGGTTACACCTGTCCTCAAGGCCATTACTGCGAGACGGGCGCAACGAAAGAAAGGAGATGTGACCAGGGAACCTACGCTCCATCGGTCAACCTTGGAGCTTGCGATGTCTGCCCAGAAGGTTAGCAGAAAAAATATTGTCTGGGTTTTGGATTTGTTGAAAATCAGAGAATTTAGACTGCTGTTCTTGCAATATCTTCTTTTAGCACACGTTTACCTCATTGTTAAATGATAATGCAACTTTGCGAATAGGCTGAAAGAGTTATAGGCATATGCAAAATTGTAGTTGCATGATCTTTGCGCTCAAAAATTATTTTGAAGCTGGCTTCTTTGTTTTGTTTCACTTGGAAGTTCTGCAAGTGTGATTTATTTTAACACCCCCAAACAGCTAATTTGTAATCATTGGTGTTTTTATGATTATTTGTGTTGGAGATGCATGTGTAGTACTACATGGACTTTTTCTCCTTATGGTGTTGTCTAAATTCATAAAATAATTTTGTTTTTTTCCTGTCTTGTAGGATCGAGCTGCCCGGAGACTGGCATGAACTTCACATTGTCCTGTCCTGAAGGGTATTACTGTTTACCAGAGACCAGGGATAATGGAATGCCATGTCCTCTAGGTAGGTCTGGATGATGGTAGTGGTTGTGGTTGTGGTCGTGGTGATGATTATTGATGGTGGCAATGGCGGTGGTAATGATGATTGTAATGATGATGGTGATGATAATGGTGACAGCAATGGTGGTGGTGGTGATGGTGATGATTATTGATAGTGGCAATAGTGGAAATAATGATGATGGTGATGATAATGTTGACAACGATGGTGGTGGTGGTGATGGTGATGATGTTGATGTTATTGATGGTGTTGATTGTGATTAAGCTGGTGGTGGTAGTGGTGGTGGTGGTAATGGTGATGAAGACAATAGTGGTAGTAACACTGGTAGTAGTAATGGTGATGATGGTTTGTAATAGTTGTTGTGATGATAGTGATGATGATAATGATAACAATGAATTTATATAGCACTTAATATTAGACATTTCTAAGCACACAAGAAATAGATTTAAAATCGATTATAAGTAGAAAAAATACAATCATACAATGTAATAGAATGCAAAATAAGTAGTTTTTTAGACAATTTTTTAACTGATAATTATGATGGTGGTGATAACGCGCATTCACAAGGTTCCTCCATTACTTCATCCTCCAGGTACCTTTATCAATGTCACCGTGATTGTGATTAGGTGATGGTGATAGTGATGATGATGATAAAGACATTAGTGGTAGTAACGCTGGTAGTAGTGATGATATTGGTGGTGGTAATAATAATGTTAATGTAATTATATAGCACTGCTCAGTGGCTGCCGGGCTCAGGATCAATTGGGCAAAAAGAATTTTCATTTTCGGTTTAATAAAATTTGGAGTGGACTTTAAATGATGATTATTATTATTATTATCCTCCAGGTACCTTCAGCAATGTTACCGGACTCTTCAATGAAAGCCAATGCCAGGCCTGCTTGGCCGGGATGCACTGCAACGAGACAGGTCTCTCCTGGCCGACTGGGTTCTGTGAAGCTGGTTTCCTATGCATCTCAGGAGCGATGGAGTCAGCGCCGGACGATGGAACTAATGGACCTTGCCCTACAGGAGCTTACTGTGAAGAAGGTGAGACTATTGTTGTCCTTTTAAAAGAATTAAAGCCCCACTGTCCTACTTGTAGCTATTTGCTCCCTCTATATAGAAAACTTCCCCAATCGGTGCCTGTTGGTCCCCCATGATCCTCTTTTTCTTAAGTTAGTTGAAAGCTGAGTTAATGAGATAGCCACCTGTCAGTGAACTCGCTGTGTTGTCTAATCCCTTCTGGCCCAGTAGTATTGATGGTCTCTCACCTGACTTTTAACACCAAAATAATCCCCCCATCCTCCTTCCCCTAGATGTTAGCAGAGGTTTCATAATAAAATAATATTTAGCTTTTATTTAGCCCTTAAATACAATGGCTCTAATAGCTTTACAAAAATACTGTAACCCCGGTCATTGGATTCAGTGCTTACCCTATGTGCACACTGTGTGCACAATCTCCACTCACTGGGGAGCTTTCCAGCCAGGTGTTTCTTGATACTCAAAAACTGTTTTACCAACAATAACGGTCGCATCCTACCGGGTACCCATTTAACACCTGGGTGGAGAGTAGCAAGTGCAGGTTAATATCTTGCCAAAGAATATTAGTGCCGTGTCGGGATTCGAACCCTCGACCTTCGCATCTCCAGTCAAGCGCCTTAAACCACTCGACCATATTCATCTTCCTATATTCATATAAATTTATGCTTGATTTTGGAGGTGTGATTTAGAAAATCAAGACTGAACATGAGGAAATTAATTGCCTGCTTAGAGCTAAATTTAGACTTGATGCAGTATACCACCTCAAACTGTCATAGTGAAACTTTGCATTGAGATTGTGGCAAGAGCCAATAAGTATGGGGTAAATAAAAAGAATAAAATATGCATGTAACAATGGCCTTGTACAACTCTGTACTCGTTATCTTATAGATATAGAAATGGGAAGCACTCTTCAATTAATCATATTTTCTTCTTCCAAAGCAATTTTGATCTTTTTCTGACTCAATGCGAAACAGGTCTTCAGACTTTATTTTATATTTATATGTACTACAAGTACCACGTACCACCTCATTTAACTCCTGTTCCTATCTTTTCTTTCTTCAGGTGTGACATCTGAGGCGTTCTGCCCTCCTGGGACCTTCAACCCGACCCAAGGTGGTAAGAACATCACCGACTGCCTGCCTTGCACTGCAGGCAAGTATTGCGGAACCAGCGGCTTATCGTCCCCCACAGGCTGGTGTCTTGAGAGGTACTACTGCCCTAGCGACGCTGAGGTGCAGGACGATCGTCCAAGCGAGTTTGAGTGTCCGGCAGGACATTACTGCCTGAATGATACAGCGACACCTTACGCCTGTGAACCTGGTATGTGTCCAATATTTACATTGTTTCAATTCAAAGTGAAAAAAGTCATTTTTAAGATTGAGCAGGACAAAATGATGGTCAGATGTGCTTTTTTGTTGGTTTTGTGTATTGATTTATTTGTATATATATATATAATATAATTCTACACTGTATATATACATATCATACATGGCTGTTATACAAGGGGTTAAACACATGTTCATCTGTAGTAAAACCTTAAATTCTGTTCATTAGCTTAGAAAGTAACAGGAATGGAACTAAAATTTAGAGATAAAAAACGCCTTGATACAAAACACATGAAAATGTTATACCAGTATACCAGTACCATACAAACTTACTTCTAATTTTTTAATGAATAATCAAACATCTCGCACATTACTTCTCATCTTTTAAAACCTATTTTTCATTTTGACCTTTACAAATGATCAAGCATTGATTTTATTGACCTTTGAAATCTACCATCTAATGTTCTCCACATGCAGGTACTTACCAACCCAACACAGCGTCCATTCACTGCCTTGTCTGCCCCGAGAAATTCTTCTGTCTTGTAAATTCCAGCCAACCTGAGCCCTGCAGCCCCTATTCATACTGCCCTGAGGGTTCACCCGCACCTGTTAACTGCCCCAATGGCACGTACACCATGGATAACGTGACTGGTTTGGCGGCGGCAGATGAATGCCAGCTCTGCCCTACAGGTGAGTTGTCCATTCTACTTTAGTTTTGATTGCTGGAATGCGTGGTTGATATCCTAGATACCTGTTCATTGTTATTCTCCAGCGACATCTCTTTGGAATGCTCTTCCATTGAGGATCTGATCAGCAGAATCCCTATCAACATTTAAAATAATCTAAAGTCATACAAGTTTGCATGTTATTTTAGTTAATTATATGTTGAATGTACATCTATGCATATTTGTTCTCATTTCTCTATGTAACTCATTCTAATTGTATCCCTCTGCATTTCAGAATAGTTTACTAGATCGATGGCGCGTATTACAAATGCTGTATTTATTATTATTATCATGTACATGTATCACTAAATGATTTGGGTGATATATGGACAGAAATATGTTGCACATTTAGTTTCTCTTTTGAGCTGGCAGCCTGAAAATTAATTGCTTTCTGAATGTCTTTCCTCTTACTCAGGTTCCTACTGTCTTGGTGGTCGCATAGCTGGCCCATGTTCAGCAGGGTATCTGTGTTACAGCGGGTCAGACACACCCACACCTGATGGAAGCGATACAACAGTCGGAGAAATCTGCCCCTTCGGCTTCTACTGTGAAGAAGGTAAACATTCAGTACCAAAATAAGACAATTTTAAAATTTTGTTATGTATTTAACTGGGCACATGTAACAAACCACACTATGAAGAACTCTTTATGCTGGTTTGTTTTTCAAGAAAAAAAGAGTAGCAACTTTGTGAGTTCTGGAAAGGGACTATTGTATCATAGTAAAAATGAAAAAGAAAACCACTTCCACAAGTTTTTTGTATGCTAAATTGCTATTAAGCCGGTGTATTCAATGTTGATTCACATCCTTTAGATAAAAATTATTTTCGCAAGGGAGTTTTTTCTGCATCAGATTTATTTTATTGGTCAGTTCCATTTGACAATATGTGGAATGTTTATGAAACGTACAAATAGCTTCAATAAGATTAGTATTTTCATTGGTTAGTTCCATTTGCTTATCTCTGAAATGTTAATATCACCACAGGTGCAGCAAACGTGTCTGCGTGCGAGCCTGGTAAGGTTATAGCTAAGGAAGGAGCGATGAGTGTCCTCGAGTGTCAGCAGTGTCCTGCAGGGTATATCTGCTCGGTAGATAACGTCCTGCCACAACCTTGTACACCAGGTAAGTCTGATTTTATTTCCCTTTTAATTTGAAACAGAATTAACATAAAATTTGATATTATTAAGTTACATTAGTAGAGATGTCTTGCTTGGGACTCGACTAGGTAGTGAATATTCATGGAGTTGAGCTAAATGTAGTATGACACCCCCCCCCCCCCCCCCTCCCCCATCCTTCCCCATCCTCCTCCAAAGCCCAGCAAAAAATAAGCTACTGGAAATTCAACTTTTTTCAGTGGTTCTACAGCACACTGCGCTAAACTGTACTAAATAATTTCTAGGTGTCATCAATATCATTATAGTTATGTTTTTATATGTCTTGTAAGGAAAGACATTTTTAGTTTTATGCTAGGAAGAAAAGCAAATAACTGTTCTAGATCCAAACTTATATACCAAGCACTCACATGTTTAGGTGGAATTTACTACCTCAGGCGCATGAAACCAATATAGATGTACAGTGTAAATACCACACACAGTCTACTGAAATGAAATATTTGTTGCTGCTTGTGAATATTCTGACAAATTCAATGATACACATTACATCTTAAGATAAAAATTACTCAAATGAAATCGTCGTATATTTTCAGGATATTACTGTGAATTTGATGAGGACAGAACACCTTGTCCAAACACCACCTATTCATCCGAGTCTGGAGCCACTAACAGCAGTACATGCAAGCCATGCGTAGCTGGCTACTGGTGTAACGAACCAGGTAAGACAGAGGGACTAACTTGGGCTTCGATTCTGAGGGAATTCAACACCATTTTGGTTTTTACCCAATAACAGGTGTTGTCAATCACTAGGATTAGCTTTCAGTTTTCTGATCAACAAGCCTTATGTAATGCTTTGCATTTTGCACCTATCGTCATATATGGAAAAGTCATTGGTATGTCCACCAAGTCTGGTGTCAGCAAATTATGGCTTACTAAAACTGACTACCATCTCCCTTTGGAGAGCAATCAGACTCTTATAATACTTTCATTTGTATGGGAGCGAAAAAATTAAGAGAAACAGTTCGGCAAGTTTTAAATAAATCGGATTAAGGATAAGAAACTTATCAGTGTTTGAAAAATGTGAGATCACTAAATCTTTGCAATCTCAAATTGGCAATATGGTCAATGGATTGTGACATATTCACGGACAACTCTCATGCCCGTTGTATACAAAATATAAATTTCTGGTAATACAACACAACCTACATGTATCTTTGAACCTTTTGTGATATTTCATTATCATTGGTATTATATATTGGTAGTGGTGGTTATTTAACTGACTGCTAAGAAAGCATAAATGCTTGTTAGTAAGCAGCCAGAGTACGATATAATAATATTTTTTGTTTGTTTGTGTGAATATCATGTATGTTTTACACTGTACTCATTAATCAACAGCACATGTACAGTACATGAATATAATTATAAATATTTTTTCTTTTCCTTTAATTAGCTTTGACCAACTACACCAAAGTGCCTTGTCCGCTTGGTCACTACTGTCCGATAGCAACATATGACCCCATCTCCTGCCCAGCAGGGACATACAGGAGTGAAGTCAGTGCTGCAGGTGGGTCTTTGCAATTAATTATTCCTTGAAAATCCTCGGTATAAGTCTGGTTCACTCATAAATTTACATCGTTTACGTGAATGTCTGAATACATTCATCTAGTACATGAATGTCTGAATGCATTCATCTACATGAATGTCTGAATGCATTCATCTACATGAATGTCTGAATGCATTCATTTACGTGAATGTCATCAGTCCGCCATTAGGACAACAGCTTTGAATGTTAGGCTTCCTGGGAGATGTTCCAATTGTTTTCCGACTTGTTTTCAATTACAAGATCAAGCATACGATCTTTGTCTACTGGGTGCAAGCCAAAAATTTCTTTGCCACTATTGAAACTTCTCCCAGGAATTCTTATATTCAAATTCCATCGATTGTCTTCTAAAATATTGTTTGCAGTACTAGCATTATTCTGGCTGTCAGCACAATAAACTATATATTGTTTACATCTATCCAGTTAGACCTAGTTTAGTAGTGTTAATGGGTCCATATCCAACTAAGATATTAACCTGATGCCATATTTAGGATACAGTTTGGTGACAGTCTAAAGTCAACTTCAAGAAAGGAACTTAGACTGACTGTACAGTTTTCCCCAAGATTAATGTAAAAGCTGAGGTAATAGTATGATTGCAGGGCCCTCAGGGAGAACTGTATTCTATTAATACTGATGAGGTACTACTGCCCTGGTGCTTCTGCCCCATGATCATCTTTGTAACTGAGCAACCATTTCATAATTCACAATAATTACACAACCCTTCATTTCTTAAATCATTCACGGCTTTGTTTTCTCCTTTGCAGATGAGATGGACTGTACCATTTGTCCTCCAGGGTACTACTGCCCCAATGACACAGCTAACATCTTTGAGATTGAGTGTGATGAGGGACAATTTTGCCCCGAAGGCTCCTGGACACAAAGAGACTGCCAACCAGGTATGTACACTTCAATACAGTGAATGACTTTTGTAAAGATTGATCGCAACTTGAGTTTGATCTGCATTTGTTGGATTTACTTGCACTTCATTGCACGTTGAGATACATGGCGGTCACAAGTTTCAGGAGTTCAAAGGAATTTCAAGTGCAAGTTTTGTAATACCAGGAACCCTACATTATTATTTCTCCTGATTCATGGTTCATTTATTAGTATACAAAACTACTTTTCCCCATCATATTGTATTCTTTTCGCATCCAGCATTCCAGTGGGTATATCCACAAGCAAGTTGGATAGTTGCAAGTGACTTTAAAGTTTAGATAAATGACAGGTTGCAGGAGTTGCAATTGATAGTTTGAAATTTGTAAGATTGGGAACCTTACCGATTTCCCTATGTCCTACTCTACACTTGATGTCTTGTATTAACTGTATCTTTATCGTATTACCTCTCAGGGTATTACTGCAACCGTTCTAAGACTCAGGAGAAGTGTCCAGCCGGCTACTACTGTCCAGTGCAGTCACCGTACCCCATCCAATGTCCAGATGGTCATTACTGTGGAGAAGAGTGTGGCTACTTGAACGATACATCACCCTGCCCTGGTGAGTCAGTATTCCTTAATCAAATTGGCAACACTTGTAAACTTTAACCTGTCAAACAGAGTTTGAAAACATATCTATTCTGAAACTGTATGATTTAATGAACAGTCACTGCTTGGTAACTTGTATATTATCTACCTTGGTCACTGACCCAGGGTTGGCATCTGAAAGTGCTATTTATCCTGTGGAAAAGGCGCTACATAGATTGCAACAATTGTTATTACATGTATCATTCCGATACAACATCATACAATTCTTATCTGACTGCAGAAGAAAACTCAAATACAAAACTGGTCATTAGCTGAATTTTCTTCTACCTCCTTTGAGGAGCAGAAAAGATCTCTGCTGGCCTTAGTGCACAATAATAAATAACAGTATTAGCGTCATTCCTGGGTGATTAGGTTTAGTTTACAGAAGTAAAATTTAGTAATAACTTTTCTCCCACACCTTTGTCTTGCATATAAAAATGTCTGAAGGTTATGTACATCGACTGCATGAAACTCAGTGAAATTTATGAATAAAATCTTGATACATATAGTTTTTGTTCACCTTAAGTGATAGTATTTCAAGAAAAAATATAATTCTAATGTAGAGTACTAATCTTTTGTCCTGTTAAAACTTGAATATTATCTGATAATAGACTTTTCATAGATTATTCAGTTTGTACACGATACAGTTTTTCAGTTTGGTTTCTGATATTTTTCTTCCTTTTTAAGTATATACAACGTTATGTAAGTATTCCCTATACGAAGAGGGAAAGCTTAAATTCACCAATTATTTAAATTATTTGTGTATCGTTTTTAATTATTACTTATTCTGCACAACACAATTTAATTCAGTTACAATTACATTTACTATTTGATAGACTTTGATACAATATTTTACTCACAATAAACAATTTGCATGTCACAAAAACGTATTGTTGAGTCTTACATTATGAGCCATACTGTATTAGATTGGCACTTCCATAAAATTCACCTATAGCGCCATCTCAGGTCAGCTGTAGCAGTATGGTCCCGTAATTCTCGCATCAATTCCTCTGCGAATTGGGAATAATGTATTGAGTTATGCACTGTTGGCAAGTTGACCACAAGATGGCGCTGTGCAATAAACAGTACACTAGGGCAAAACGTTCATCGGCTCAGTATCATTTCAATGAAGAAGGCTTTTGTTAGATAATATTTGCATGATTTACCCTTTCACTGATATGCATATTTTTTTAAATTTTAAATTCTTTATGTTTTTTTGTCCAACATGCATCTACCAATAATTTGGTTTTGCCCTGGGCTATTATGTCTTCTCTTTTCTGCAAGTTTTATCAATAAAGAGATGTTTACAAAAGAAATTGGAAAACAAAAAACCTGACATGATGAAACGCATTGTACTACCACTTTCTGCTAACCTTTCCTTTGGTATATCATTTACCAAAATTACTTTTGAAACCCTTTCCAATTTCAAGTACAGTTTCCAGGTGTATTTTGATCTGAATTCTTTTTTCTGCTATATTTGATATTTTTTCTTGGATGATACACACACAGTAAACCACAGTTTACTACACCAGTTTACTTTGAATGATAAAGACAAAGTCTTATTTGCCAAAATGAGTTTCGAAAGACAAGAAAAATAATTTCCACTTTCAATTTGAGTTTTCAGCTGTATTTTTATTTGAATTTTTTTCCCCTATGATATTCAATATTTTTTTCTCAGATAGTACTCTATATTACACTACATTCTTCACATACATTTTAGTTCTCCAAAAGAAAATTGATCACTGTTTCACACAAATTTCACACCTCTTCCTGTTTTGTTTTTCTACCAAATACTCAATTTCTTTCTTTCTTCTGAATCTTCCTTTTTGTCTCACCTTTGTTTTCATCTCACCGTTGTTTTTAATGTGAATTTTCCAAATCATTCTATACTTTTTCTCCAAATCTTCTGTAAGTATTTTGAATGTTATTTGATGCAGTTGATAATAAGAATATAAATGGTAAATTGTTAGTTGTTATCATTCCTTTTGTCATGAATCCAAGCTATGGTTGCAATAAATAAATGAATAACTATCCAGTATATGATATTTACAAGGGCAATTTAAATTCATTTGTGTGAAAGTAGAAAAACAAGAAACACAGAACACCATTTTTTAACATAACAGGGATTTCTCTCATTTATATTCAACAAATGTAACGAGTGGAAATGGATGGCAACTACGTAATTTGAGTAGCTTTGTATCAAATTAGCACATATATTTGAAGTTGCAGGCATTTTAATGCTAATGACCTTCTGCTTAAATGCATTAGTGTGTGTCTAGATTAAGCAGTAGGGTTGCATCAGGGTTGTGCTTTTCTGCGAGCTGCAAATCAAAATCTATCTGTAGGTACTCTATAAGCACATTTTGCCTGTGAGATTCCAACGATATTAAACATAATATTACTTGTCTTTTATCAGGTTCAATCACACCAGTCATCTGCCCTCTGGGTTACCGTGAGAAGGAGGGCTCCAGACGCAGCACCTTCGAGAACACCTGCGAGATCTGCCCGGCCGGTTACTACGGCAACATGCCTGACCGTGCCAACTGCACCATCTGCGCCGCGGGCGTGGTGTGCTTAGAAGGCGCAACCACCGACTACCCGCTGGACAACACCACCATGCACGGCGTCAACTATACCAACTCCTTCCCGTGCCCCGTGGGGTACTACTGCCCGGAGGGTTCCTCGGCGGCGACCGCATGCCCCGTAGGGACGTTCAGGAGCACGGAGTACGCCGTCGCAATGTCGGATTGTCTGACCTGCGGCGTAGATCACTTTAATCATTTGACCGGTCAGCAGGGATGCTTCCATTGCGGTAGTCAAGCCACGACGGAGGGAGCAGTTGGGTCATCAGAGTGTACTTGCAATGGCGCTAATCAGGAATTCCAGGTATTTATTTGAGTGGGTTTTATGTGTAACAGCCTTTAACTCCTAATGTACCACCATTTTGTTTAAACATTCATCAAAATGAAATGATTGAGCGGAAGTTTGCATCTTGCGACTGTCGCTTGAAAATGTTATCCGAGCTAATTGTTGTCTAAACATTGATTAAATACATGTACAATACATAATTGTACTTCAGATTGAAATTTATTTCATGTCCAACTAGAGTTTGATAGATTACTCACCTCCATTTTTGATCCCTTTTAAACAATTATCTTTGATAAGGATATGTACACTTGTATGCCACTTCAATGTACTACTAGTAAATTACTCAAAGGTATCACTGAAAAAAATTGTACTTTTCTGCTTCAGTTCACCGACCGTAAATGTATCTGTCAGCACGGTTACACCCTGAAAGCCGACGGGAACACAGAGGCCTGCACCAAGAGTGTGTACGAGCAGTGCGATGAGGGCACCTACCGGAACCAACAGGGACAGTGCTGGACGGAAGAGCAATGGCAAGATTACTGTAGAAATGAGGTAAGGTTGGATGTTAATGCTGGTCTTTGCCATGAAGATGGGTCTGGAAATGCTGGGAAAGAAAATTCCACTTTTGGCAACTTGACGTACTTTATATGGCAGAGTCACCTTTTAGAGTCACTACGAGTCTTTTCGAGTAGACTGTCATCCTTTTCCTCTCTTTTTTTCACTCTTCTAAAAATCTAAACCATTCGAGTAGATCAGATTGTCCCAATCCAGTATTGAACGCATTGCATCGCACAGGGGGTCAATGCTTCTAGATCTTCTTGGGTGCAAGGGTCTGGTAGATGTGGGCAGGCTAGGAGATGGTCCATAGTCTGCTCCTCTCCACATAGGCAGATGGTGTCATAGTTCTCACTATGCCCCAACTTCACTAGGTTGGTTTTGCAACCACTGACGGTTAAGTACTCATGGGCCCCCCAATTTCAACCCTAAACCCCAGAAATTCAAAAAAGTAAACAGGGCATGCATACAGGCCTTCAGGTCTGATTCTTCAGTCAAAACTTAAGTCATGTATAACAAAGAGACACCTAAACCTTAAGATTAGCTCCCTTTGTTAACTTAATTTCAAACAAAAGTTAAAGCCGAGCATCTGGTTGAGATTTTAGTAGAATACAAGCCCAAGAGTTAAGATCTGGATAGTCTAGAGATTTCAAGAGGGATGGATATCGGAAAAAAGGACTACAGCAGTTGCCATAACAATCCCTTTGAATCTTTTGTTCCTACAGCAATGCCAGACACCTGATGATTACATTGATTTCATCAAGGGCAACCCTAACGACTGCCAGTGCATAACAGAAGATTTAGAGGAGGTTTGTAACCGAGAATGCCAAGTCGCTCAGGAGAATCGTATCACTCTCGTCTGCTCCGACCCCGCTTACATCAAAATCACAGATGCTAACGGAAACGAGGTATTAACATGATCTCTTTTGTGTTTGGTCTCATAGAGCAATAAAGAGCATATTTTTATTCTTGTGTACTTCTATTAGATAAAACTGACTTGTGTGTACAATTTATCATCTTCCATTTTAATATGCAAACATGTATGTGTAGGATCTGATTGAATTGAATAATTAGGGTGGAATTCATCATTTTTATAATTTAGTTATATCTAGATGAACATTTGTTCTCCAACTAAATCGCATGAATCGTATTAGTACTAGACTACGTGGTGCTGTTAATTCACTTTTTTTGTTGCTCCTGGCGTACACATTAAAAATATCACTTATAAACTCCAAACTTTTGCATGTAGTTTTGTTTCCTCAAAATGATTCAGTCAGAACTTTGAATTTTCTTTTTAGTTTGTGAAGTTTCTTCAAGCAAAAACAGCAGTTAAGCCTTCATGAAAGCTTTAAGTTTTGCATAATTTACAAAATATTATAAAAGCAGCCACAAAACAGGAACATTGCTTCTTAGTACATGTATTCTTTGTTTCATTGCTTGATTTTATATTCTTTCCATACAATGCTTTGTTTAATATCTTGACTCTATTTTCTTGCCAGACAATGTTTGCAGCTGATTCTCTGTCCAAGATCATCAACTCTCGTAATGCGCTGACCACTGACCAATGTACCTCACTGGACGGTCACACCCAGAAGATCAACCTCATCATTTCTTATGGTCAGTAGAAAGTGGTTCGAAGACAATGATGATATGCCCTTCTTGTATAGCGCACATCACATTATGATCTAATGTCCTCCAAATGTTTCCAGAGGCGTTTAGATATTATTACTCTGGCTTAAGCTACGGCAACCGTAGCACTCGGTGCATTTGAGGAATAAATCTTACCAGGTACCCACTTAGTATACGGTTACGAGACCACTGCTCTACCACTGAGCCATCACGCCTCACACAGCGCTTCAAATACATAAATGAGTTCATTGGGCTGACTGGTAAGAGAAGTTACATCACAGTACAAAGAATCAGAGGTGAAAGTAAATGGAAAACCTTGATGGCCAATGTCTGGAACAAAAAAGGCACCTAGCAAGCAAGTACATGTCCAGGGTTAAAGCTAGGTATTGGTTATATAATATGTAAGACAATGACCACCACAGAGCAATTACCAACGGAGGGTGCGGCCTACAACCATGAATAAGACCTCTGACCGTTTATTAATCATTGAATGTTTCTAGAATCCGGATTCAATGGAGCATACGATCCCAATCCTGACGACCTCACTGCTCTCCTCATGGACAACTCCAAAGACGGACCCGTTGCTCGTCGACGACGAAGACGATCGGTCGACTGGGGGGTCAACGGAACAAGGTTTGATGGGCGTCGCCGGCTGATGGCGACTGTGGAGGATCCATCGGGTGGGACTTATACCGGTATCACTAACCCAACAGTGTGCCTGAAATACGGAGAGACCATGCTGTTTACAGTGGATAATAACAATTATCCAGTTTATGATAGGTATGTTTCTTACTCCATGCTTTTGACTACTATCTTGGATTGTACTTGATAGAAAATGCTAGGGTAAGATTTTTGAGAAATATTGGTTTACACATTCACGTAGATGTCTAGGCTTCTGGGACTACCTGTAGGTAGCTACATGTACATGTAGACCCATATGATCACAATAGCATTACAGGTTCTCAATATCACTCGTGCAGTAGAATAATTATTTTGATCATCAAAATGGAAACATATTTTAAAAGAATAGCTGGGGATTTCATTAACTGAAATCATGCGTTTCGTTGTTTGACCTTGATTTACTTCATCTTTCTTTGCTCATTACTTGTTTTCTTTTTAAATTGTTTAGCAATTGACATTAATTTGACATTAGTATTGAAGATTCAGTGTATTAAAGTTTAGTTTCAATCTGTGACATCCTACATGTATTTTCTGCAATTTAATACTAAACCTCAAGTTCTTTCCTTTTTTCACAAAATTATCACTTTATTCATATAATTTGATGTTGATGTCAATCGTGACTCAACTCTAAAAGAGCTAGGTTATCTTGGTGCTCTTTTAGCATAGGGGAAGGAGGATTGATTCGGCCCCCTTTTTTTTGGGGGGGGGGGGGGGGTTAAGAGGTCTTCGGAGTGCTGTGTGTATGTCTATGACAAATTTCATCTATACAGTGAAACCTTTATTAAGACCGCTCAAGTGAGACAAGAAATGTGGTCTTTATAGGCATATGGTCTTTATACATATACTGGTAGTAGGACCTTTAATAAAGGGTTTCAAAGGGAGACAAACAATCTGGTCTTTCTAGACAGGTGGTGTCTAAATCATTGTTTGACTGTATTTGCATCTTTTCTTGTCGCAGGGAGAACCTGTACAACACCAATGAGAGGTTTGATTATGGTGGCTTCAGAGAGCTGGCTGAACAGCAGAGTCAAGTCCAGACTACCACGACCCTGTTCGCCTACCAGTTTGTGGATCCAGGAGTCTACGTCTTCACCCTCAGTAACAATACAGCAAAGAAGATGGTAAGTTAAACTACCATAGAGTCACAGATAATACAAGTCATGCATTAAAGTTTACCCGTATTACCCGTTTGAATATATTATATAGTAATTTCACAGATTGTTTGGATTTTTGCAATTTTATTTTGAATTATGACATCATGTTTGAGCAATCAAGGCAATTTTTCGCCACACAGTGTATAAAATCAAAATTATTATTATTATTTTTTTTGTTTACTAATAAAGAGTAAATCAGTGCAATGGCTAACAACACTGTTCAGGGAAATTGTATACTCCTTTTATATTGCATCTAACAATTATCTCTTTCTTCTGTCCAAACTCAGTTCAAGTGTGTGATGGTAGAGAATGCCAAGTGTTCTGAACAAGGACTGTTCTTCCCAACCACTCCTCGATGTATCATCTAGAAACTGTGAATCCTTTCATATAAACACTGTATTCCATGATGAATCTACATCATTTGACATCAATTCATGTAATGATCACCCATTTCATATTGCATGTAACATTTCCTTCTCTCTCTTGTAACACAGTACATCCGTGTAATGGCTCAAAATGCCCAGTGTTCCGAAGAAGGGACCATTCTTCCCCTCCACCCCTCAATACATCATCTTAAATTGTTAATCCTTTCACTATATATTGTAAGATTTACATTCTTTTATATTAATAAAATGCTTGACAACACCCTGTGTCACGGAATGGAGATGCTCCTTTCATATTGCATGTAACACTTCTCTCTCTTTAACACAGTACATCCGTGTGATGGCTGAGAATGCCCAGTGTTCTGAGGAAGGACCGTTCTTCCCCTCCACCCCTCGGTACATCATCCAGAATGGTATTGCCCTGGAGTCTGGCATCCTCCTCGCACCAGACTGGATCACCATTGGTCTCGTCCTGGGCCTCTCTGTCGTCCTATCCATCCTGCTTATTATCGCACTGGTAAGCCCAAGACCCCTTTCATACTTGTATTTAATCTCTCCTAGGCGGGATTAGACCACGCTATGTATTGAATTGCAGATAACATTATGAATTATGGCATATAGTACAAGTTATTTCTGGAGTAGTCATAGATTATCTTGCTTTTATTCATACCTATGTGTAGTCAGTAAACAGCCCACCAAATATGTTGTTAATTTGAGATATGGTACTTATGAATCTCAAAATCTGTGAGGTTTCAAGACTTGAGACCCTATCGCATACATGCCAACTGTTCAGATTAAAGAGGAACATTCCTCTTTTTGGGAGAAGATAATTATCATTTTAATGCAGGTGTTCCTCTTCCTGTACAAATTTGTCTGTAGTATTGAATAGGAGAGTTAGGATTGTTCCTCTTTTTTTTTGAAAATAGCATAATTTGTACAGATTTCTGATTTTCAAATGTTGGCATGTATGCTATCGTACTCACGATTTGGTATATTTTATAAGTCTGAGTTAGGTCAGGGATCTGACTACTCTTTGCTCTGGTATAAACTCCAAGTCTGTTTTACCCGTTTCATAATTGGGTTCACACAGAAATTTATTTTTATCCTCTGTCTTTCCTGTCCTTCGATTTTTCTCTCTAGATGCTGTTCCGCAAGTATGGCTGGAACAAGCAGCGTTACGTCCGGCCCAAGTTCCGCAACCTGACGGCCCAGAACAACCTTGATGATCTTGCGTCCAAGGGCTCTACCGTCCACCACACCAAGAAGTACCATCGGGCCTTGGAGGGGCAGAATATGGAGGCAGAGGAGGGAGATGTTGTACCAGGTATGGTTCAGCTTTTTATAAGAAGAGAAGGAAAGAAGAGAGGAAGAACAGAAGGAAAAAGAGAAGGAAGAAAATGTAAGAGAGAAGAGACATGGAATGAAAAAAGGATGCGGAGAAAGAGGAAGTAGGGTGCAGTGAAAAAGAGAGGAGAAGGAGGAATAGATAATGAATAGAAAAATAACACAAATTAAAGAGAAGCGGAAGGGAAATTTAATGAATAATGATAATTTGTGTTTGTGTTTATCAGTTTGACTCATGACGAAACTACTTCCCAATACGTGTATCTAGCAAAAGTAAGACCCATGTCGTTGGCCTCTGCCCCGGTCCCTTCAAGGGCATGTGCCATAGAGCATGTCACAGCTCAGTAGATCATCCACAGTCTGAGGGCCCTGCCCGGCTACACTCACAGCCTGCTGATTAGTGTCAATGTATCCCCACTTCCACATATGATTGTCAGTAACACACAACAGTATCACCCAAAGAAGTTGCTCGCTATCCCATTTCGCACCCAACTCTTCGGAACTCATTTTTCCCTCGGACAGTAACTGCGTGGAATGCACTTTCGAAAATCACCCTTGATGCTACTTCATTGGAGGCCTTCAAGGGGGCGCTTCCACCCAGCATCTTGACTAAGGAACTAGACTTTAACTTGCACAACCTTTTAAATGCACCAACAAGCATGCACTGCAAATGAACACCTAGCTAAGTTGATTTCTCAGCACTACATCCTCACTTATGGATCCTGCTGAGTATCGTCATAAAAGTAGAAGTATCTGTCTTTTTTTGTGGTCATGTTGAATAAGTTTTTTAAAAATTCCTCTGCTTTTTTTAATATTTTTTAGTTGAGGCCATTGAGGTCAAGAGGGATGACTTCTGGGACTACGACAAGCAGGTCGACCTTGAAGGATTCACGACCACTGACTTCTACGACCACCTCTCACGACAATCACGTCATGTGACCAGTGAGCTTGGACGACAGAAAGATGAGGTATAACTTTCGTTTTTAAGTGGCCCAAACATTGTGGAGCGTGTGTGCAGCGTTTAGTAACTGCAAGGAAAAGGCGCTATATCAAATATATTTTGGATTGGATTGGATAGTCAAGAATACATGACAAAGATATACATGTATTTGAATAAACCATACTTTTACATGTACGTGAAGGTTAATGTACCTTATGAAGAAGGACCAGACGGGATTATCACACACACAATGTGAACAATTATATTGATTTAACTCTAGGCCAGGGCCATTATGATTTTCTTTTAAGCTGGGGCTTTATTGCCTATAACCGATTGGGCTCCATTGCCTTGACATATATTTCTACTTGGGGGACAACAGTATAGATTTTGTTTTGACTTTGTACTTACCTCAAATTTGCCTTGTGGAGGTCATCACACAGTTCATTCTGCAATAAAAGATATTGCATTATTGTTGGAATCCTTTTTTTGAACATCTGTTTAGCTATAAAATAAAATTTCCCAGGGTATTTTCCTTCTCGAGCATGAATAGTCACGTGTGATCATGTTTGCATGTCCATACATCTTAGAGAAGAAATACACATCAATAGAGAGTCTTTAATGAAAGACTACTAATATAATTGATTCAAGCCTAATCTACATGTACACCTGTGTGGAGGATGGCAAATCTAGATTGATGTCTTACCAAAGGACATTAGTGCCATGTCAAAAATTAAACCAAAGACCTTTGCATTTCCAGTCAAGTGTTTAAACTACCGACTTCTAAATCAAATATAACTAATCTTTTTTGTTTTGTCTTTCACAGGCCAAGGGTCTCTATCAGCAGCTAGCAAACCAGGCTCAGTCACTCAAGGGATTATGGGTAGCGAAGCTGAACCTGAAGGGCAAGGCTGCCCTCGCTACTGAGGCTGATCTGGCTGCTTATGACTCCAAGAAGGAAGAGGTAAACAGACACACAGACAAACAAACAAACAAACAAAGAGATAGACAGACAAATACTATAGATTCTGTAGATTGAAAAATCAAGCTGACAAATAAAACAGACAGCTACATTTTAATGATTCCGCCCAAATTTTATATTTAAAAAAATATTCTCTGCAAGTTTCCTGTCCTTACACAAACTACTGTAAAGAGAGATTCTGTGTATGTTTTACGAAACAAATACAGACAATCTTCTGTTCTACTGATGGTACACATAATAATGGTTGTATGATTATCATGTTGTGATGTACCACAAAGAAACATTATCATTAGTGGTTTTGTTTTGGTAAAGTTTGGGATGAATAACAGATGAAGTAGATATGCTCTTTTAGAGACTTCATGAAATCTCCTTATAGCAGATGTAAGTGAATCTTTGTAAAGCTTGAAGTGGTAATCTTATCTAAGTCCTGGCTTATTTTCTATATTCCTGTGTTGTTTATTTTACTTTTCTAGCTTGAGTTGGAGCTGGAGCGTCGTCGTGAGCTTGGAATGAGGATGGAAACCTATCTGAAGAGGCAGGCAGACATCTTGACGGATGATGAAAGATACAGAGAAGAACACCAGGTAATGGTTGGATAGAAGAATGGAGGAAGAGAGCAAGTAATAGAGATACATTGTGCAGTGATAGAGGAAGTTACAGATAAAAAGAGAGAGAGAGAGAAGGGGAGAGGAAGGGGTGGAAAGAAATAGATAGAGAGGCTGAGAGAAATGAAGATGAAGACCCTCATGTATCCTAAGAGAAAAAGTAAAAAGAAGGGAAAAAATGAGAACAACTGGAAAAACACAAAATAATGCATCAAATGTGAGGAGATAAAGGTAGCAATCTATGCTCTTTATATCCTAAATCATTGTTGTTTTTACTTCTCCATTTTGTTTATTGTGATTATCATTTCTTTGTATCTAGGTGTCTTTCTTGTCTGGTCTGAGCGAAGCAACCCGTCTGATGAATGAATATTCTGAGAAGCTCTCTGCAGGTGATGAATCCCTGGAGAGAGAGTTTGATACCTCCATGCAAAACCAGTAAGTACCCTAGCAAAGTCACAAGACATTACATGACCTGTGTACTGGAGCGTTGTTGGATGGCTGTCATGTCTTTCACGGCTGTTCGAAGCTGTTAAGCTAGAAGATTCTGATCATGGTAACAGTTGGCTTCATCAGGTCATTACATTAAATTTGATGTTGAGGCATTGAATTTGTCAGACGTGGTGTCATGGTCTAGTGGATACGTTGTCGGATTATGGATCACATGGCTTGCTGTTCGTGTCATTCTGCAGCACTGATGTCATTTGCCAAGAGATTATCTTCATATGCCACTCTCCACCATGTTTTAGATAGGTACTGGTAGGATTAAATACCTTGAATGTGTTACGCACCAAAATCGGTAGCCTAGCAGAGCCAGGGAAATATTGGAGCATCTTGAACGCCTCGCGTGGTGGATATGTGTGCTATAAAAATATCCAACAATAACGTTAGTGTAATTGTTAATATTATAATATTCAAATTCATATTCAAAATCAAAATTCCAGAGCTACCAAGTATTACGCACTAGGCGTGACATCACGCATTTCGAGGGTCTGAAAATGCTCTTACGCACGATGCGCATGCTCAATTTTGAAGAAACGCTTTACCTTATACGTGTGTTATACCCTCGCACGCGCGCTTGCGCGCTGAATGATGAAAATGTCACGCATTGCCGATCTTTGAACTTGGCGTCTCTGAAATTCCAATATTGATACACGTCTTTCTTCAAATTGTCAGACTGTAAAGTGTATAAAACCCTTAAACTGGGAAACAATATAATATGACAATAATAAAAATCAAACCAAACATTGAGCAATTATAAAACAATTAATTTCTTTTCATGTTTTTCTTTTCACAGTACCATCCGCCGTGTTGGCGCCCTCCTTAGTCGCATGTCACAGGAGGTATCAGGGGAGTGCCAGAGGATAGGAGCCTGGGGGGTGCTTGGTCAAGGTTCAGGGGGGCTGTTAGTCGCCCCTGGGACTCAAAATACCCCTCTACCTAGAGAGGAGCTCTTCGGTAAGCTGTGATAACTTTCATAACTTCTTAATTGAAATGATACTAAACCTCAAGGTATATTGAATTCAAGTGGCTTAGAAATTGTTATTTTGCATGAAGTATATGATTACTTGTTGTGTTTTATTTAAATCTCTGGAGATGATTTGAAATTACAGAAGACAAAATAATTTTCAATACTGAATGCATAACAATATACATTGATCCTAAATATTAAAGGATTGTGACCATTTTCTTGAATTTGTTCAGTATGATTATTTTAAAGGGACTATGTCCCATTTGCAGGCCAAAAAAATGAAAAAGTTAAATTCCAACTGCATTTGAAAGATAGTACTAATTTAGAACTTCCCTAAAAAAGGTGGGGCTTGAAAATGTCTTCAAGTGGGAAAATAACGAGTATTAGTTGTCAAATCGACTTTAGGGCTATAGAGCCCAAAAGTAATAGTCTTGATTTTCAGACAATTGTACCGAATGGTCATACGTTTTATGCTGCGCAAAGATTCAATCAGTTTAATCTTGGCCATCACAAGAAGTGGGTTATTGTTGAAGACAAATACTCATGTACCCCTTACAACTCTTTTCATGTATGTTATTACCAAAGAAGAAAAAAAGCCAGTCAGTCAATCAATAGTGTCTGACAGTGAAGTCTAGCAAGTAAACGGTTTTCCTCATAATTTGAATATGAGGACACTGCTAGTGTTTAAATTTCACAGATAGGACATACATGACATATTCATAATTCCTGCAAAGTTCTACAGCATTTGAGGTTGGCTGCAAAAGGGACATAGTACCTTTAAATTGACTTCAGAGATGTTTTGTAAAGAATCAGAGAATATAATCCATTCCTCCTATCTCCCTAGGGGCCGATGGTAAGCTGCAGCAGACGGAGGTAACCAAACGAGACCCGACCACCGGTCTAGTCGTCCCAGTTCAAGGATCTACAATAGTGACCGCCAACGGAGAGGTCATCAATGTCCAATCCAACATGTTTGTCCATCCTCAAACTGGCCGCGTCTTGCCGATGAACGGTAACGTGTCCTACGACACGATGACCTCCAGGTTGATCGTCGTAACAGACACGTCATCAAGTGAGTTGATGTTTGAATTGTGCTGTTTTTTATTCTCTCTCTTTCTTGGCAAATTTTAATTAATGCTTGAATTCAACAATAAAAATGCCCTGAACAGTTATAGGTATTGTATTCATTTTACATTTACAAGTTGAATTAACTGTTTTTTAATTTTCGACTAGTTTCAATATATTCGCTTTAAGCAATATATATCCACCAAATTGCATGTGTTTGATTTATACCTTTATTATCAGATTTAATCAATTAGGCAATTGAGTATCAATCTAGTTAAGTTATTGTGTGCCAAGGATTGAGCAAGTGATACTCATAGGGCTCTTTTTTACCTAATTGAGGATTGGAGAATGTGGCAATGACAGACAAGTCAAGGGGACGATGTGTACAAGAAGAAGGGTTGGGATACAAAATAAAAATAAAATACATGTACCTTTTTCTTCTCTTCTCAGCTGAGCTACCACGGTCGGACGATGGCGTCCTACCCTACGTGCCCTACCCCATCGACCTCAACTCCGGCCTCCCCGTCCAATCCCTCATCACCGAAGCGGAACACGCCGGTGACATCAAGCTGGGCGGGGCCATGTCCGACCCTGCCACCGGTCTCCAGTGCCCAATCCTGGCCATCACTATACACCCTGAGACGGGCGTGGCTTACCCCCTTTGCGGCACTCACATTGACCCCGTGACTGGACTACCGCTCCCCATCGAGATCGGGTCACTCATGGTTGATCCAACCAGTGATCAGCCGGTGCCAATCTTGGATGTTGCTATTGATACAGAGACAGGTAAGCTTCTGTTGCTTTGTTTGTATCGTTCTTGAAGATACGCTGTTTTTCTGTAGATTGCTTGTTAGAGAGAGGGTCCACATGCTAACAAAATTTATTAAGATTCAAGGCAGTAGTGTGGATCTACATTGATATTATGAATAGTGTGTCCTTGTGAAGATTAGGAAAATTGTTAGCAATATCATCATCTTCCTTCCCTTGTGGAAGAAAATCTTTGCAATATGACATTAGAAGGTTTGCTCTTAAAAGGCAATCATTTTGTCTGCTGTGAGTTATAAGGGTATTAACTCTTATGTAAAATAATATGAGTTAATACGCTTCTTGCTCTCAGCAGACGTGTTAGACATACGTGACACTACGCAGGGGCCAAGTGAATCTCTGTTGTCTATGTAGTCCCAAAAACATGTATATACTTTGATGATTCTAAAACCATGTACCAACCACTTTCTTGTAACCACTTGTTGAAACCATTTGAAGATGACACCTCAAAGCCCTTCTTGACCCCAAATTTACTCTTCCCCCCTCAGGTGATGTGATACCCATCGGGGGCGTCCGGCAGTCGCAGACCGACGCCCATGACGCCTACAGCCCCATGGTCATGTCAGACAAGTTTGTGGAGCCTTTGAGCATGCTGGCGGCCCGTATAGGGGGCGCTAGACTGGAGGGTGCGGAGGTGGTGCCTACCGGTGGAAGCTACCAGTCCCTCCTGGATGCCAGCCTGATGCTGTGTGAGATCCGCGTCATGGAGAGGATGAAGATATACCTTGACAACCTGATGGGTAGGTGGAATGATAATAATAATAATAATAATTCCGCTTTCATATAGCGCTTAATACATCTATGATGTCTCTAAGGTTGTGAGGTGGAATGGTGGAAAGATTGGCAAATGATGGGAGGATGCAAGTTGTTCTGATTCGTGAAAGTTTTATGCAACAAAATGATTGAATCGCAATTCTTACAACACTCAATTTTTGCAATTCATGAATATTTCTTGCCATGAAAATGGTCGCTCTTAAAGCACCACTGCACTACTTGTAGCATTTTGCTCCCTCTATATAGAAAACATTGCCTAATTGGTACCCGTTGGTCACCCATGGTCCTTTTTTTGTTATGTTAATTGAGAGCTGATTTGATGATATAAACCACCTGTCATTGAACATGCAGAGAGGTTTAATCCCTCCTGGCTAAACTAATGCAGATAGGCTTTAATGCAACAAAATGATTGAATCACAATTCTTACAACATCAAATTTTTGCTATTCATGAAAGTTTATTGCCATGAAAATGGTCGCTCTTAACAATAGTCAAAACAATGTCACACAATTTTGTAATTTTACATTATCTCATGATTATGTAGGTGCACCATAATGCAGTGAAATGCTACTTATTGTAGATTTTGGTCAAGACGAGTATAACTGAAAAAAAAAAAGATGTCTGAATAGGAAAAAAATGAAAGAAAATCTAATCATCCTTGTTTTCCTGTACTAATAGGACCTGATGGAGCCAACTGCCGCCACGAGCAGAATCTTCTGGAGACAGCCGTGAAGGACATGACAGCCATCAGACAGCGCTCTAGGACACAGGCCATCAGGGATTCACTGGATGTAGAGAGGAGGGCTGAGAGGGCCAACATCCTGGCTGTTAGTGGTTGTACTCCTGGTAGGTAGCGGTAGTAGCGATGGTGATGGTGATGGTGATGGTGACGATGGTGGTAGTGATGATAGTGATGATGAGAAGGGATGGTTGCAATGTCTGATGATGGTAGTGGTGCTGGTGATGTTAATGGACAATAGCGATGATGATGATGCTAATGATGGTGATGGTGGTCATAATGATGATGGTGATGGTGATGGTGGTGATGGTCATTGTAATGATGATGGTAATGAGGATGGTACTCCTTGTAGGTATCTCTTCATTTCAATTTTAATTCAATTAAATTATTCCCCTTTTAAAATATGTTGGGATATGGATCCATAATCTCAATCTCAATCTGTATTCTCATAATTCTTCCTTATACAGAAAGTGGCTGTTGATGCACATTGTTCATATTTCCTTTGAACTTTTAGTACACACATAGATCCTCTAACGACCATACCTCCTCTCCCCCTCCTCAGGAATGTATGAGTTTGCTGAGACCGGTCAGCTCCTGCCAATCCTGGTGGGCACCCTGATGTCTGACCTAGCAGGGTCCGGTCAGAAGGTGCCAATCTTAGGAGTAGGAAAGAACCCAGAGACCGGACGTCTCATGCCTCTCGGAGGAACCATGGAAGACCATGAAGGAGATGGTAAGCTTCTACTTTTATTATAACACTGTGTACTGTACCATGTAGAAGTGTCGTAGTCGAGTGGTTTAAGCACTTGACTTGAAATTCAAAGGTTGTGGTTCGATCCCCGATGCGGCACTAATGTCCTTTGGCAAGGCATTAATCTTCATTTGCCACACTCGACCCAGGTGAGGTTAATGGGTACCTGGCAGGAATTAATTTCTTGAAATGCTGGAGCGCTGTAATGGCAGCTAGGTTAAAGCCGGGGTAATAATTAATGCGCCTCGGAATAGAATTTCTAGATAGACGGCACTATAGAAATGCCTGTAATTATTATTTATTATTTATAACCTACTATTTTTCAATGAGTTAGCATGGGAATAGATCAAAAATAGCTTTGGTGCTTCAAGTACTTCAAGTACTTCACTCGACTTCTCCACAACAACATCTGAAAACATATCGCCACAATTAATCTTAATTTGTTAATTGACTAAGTGGCAGGGCCCTTATATCCTCCAGAAAAGGCGCTGTATAAATTCAATTATTATAATATTATGATAGTTATTATACCTTTAGTTTTAATTAAGATAACCAAGCTAAGTAGAAATATTCAGGATGCATTTGGTTTCCATTACTACTCCGAATCATTGTGGTATCAAAGAATTACCTCTATATAATTGTCTGTTGTAAGATTGCACCAATTTTATACTTGTCCACAGGGTGTACAGGATTTCATACAGAAATGTTTGTTCAAACCATCATGTATTATGTACACTGTACATTTATATGTTATATTTTAAAAGACATGTATTTGTATGTTTGTGATAATCGTTCTAACACATCCATTATTGCGTTGTTCCATAATCGCTTGTTCAATGCAAATAGATTACGTGGCATCTTATGCATACAAATATGGAGGTATGTGAAGTATATGGTCAAAAGTTCTATCTCACTTGATATGCTTTTTTCTGTTGCATTTATGGCTCAGTGAATTGTAGCTTTCAAGCATTCTGCAAGTACTGCATGTTTGTGTATAGTCTGTTGCCCGCCCTTTGACACTGATCCTTTTGAATAAATGCACAGTTGTACCTGCTTTAGCATCCACCTGTATAGAAAGACCAACTTTCTATAAGACTGCATTTTGTTTCGCCCTTGATCAGAGTTTCCTATTCAAACCTACATTAAAGAAACCTGTACTTAAAGACCACTTTTCTTGTCTCCCTTGAGCAGTCACTATAAACAAGTTTCACTGTGCAAGAAATTGATTGTAATTAAGAGAATGTGTATGGTCCCCTCTGCCACAGCCAGCTTTACAGATTTCTTTCTGTGTCTTTTTTTTTTTTTTTACCTGCCTCTTTTTTAATAATTTGCAACTTTGATTTCATATAATTTTGAGGGCTTGACTTCATTATAAATGTTATGTGATCAGTTAGAGGTACAATATCCTATTTGCAGGTTAAAAAAATGGTTAAAAAAAAGGTGGAAAAGGTTAAATTCCAACGGCCGTTGAAAAACAATACTTATTTAGAACTTCCCTCAAAACAAAAGGGTTTGAAAATGGATTTTTGTGGGAAAATAACGTACATTAGTGTTGAAGCGACATAAGTGATTGCAATCACTTCAGTAATAGTCTGATTTTCAGACCCTTGTACCGAATGGTTGTACGTTTTGTGCTGCACAAACATTCAATCAGTTTATTTTGGGCCATTACAAGTAGTGGGTTATTGATGTAGACAAATGCTCATGTACCTGTTACAGCTCATTTTATGTATGTTATTACCAAAGAAAAAAAGATGTCAGTCAGTCACTCAATAGTGTCTGACAGGGAATTCTAGAAAGTAAGCAGGTTTCCTTGCATAATTTGAACACTAGGACACTGCTTACGTTTTTATTAAAAAAAACTTTGTTGCTGCTTTTCTGCTTAGTTTTGTCAGTTCAGATACATGTACATGTACATTCATATACTTCTGTGTTTATTCTGCTTGTATACTTAAGTATAAACAGGTTGATAAGTCAATTTTTATCTCATCTTCCTGACAGGTCTGGTACCAATCATGGTAGGTCATAAGGCTGTTGACTCAGTGAGCGGTGACCTAAGCCCCGTAACAGGTGTTCGCATCAATGCCGAGAACGGAACAGTGGTTCCTGTCACCCTCTCTAGCGGAGCTAAAAAGGCCAAGCCACCTCTCGGAGCGGTAAGTTATTAACTAGTTTAAAATTTCTTCCTCAATCAATCTTAAATGAAATTTCAAGAGTTGATTCATTTTGTTGTTAAGTTTGGCATGATATATTTTGTATGTGAATAAACCTGTTTAATAATGAAGATGCCTATTCCAAAGGAGCAACAGTTCTTAGACAATAAATATTAAAGGCTCACTTTCTTTTGTTTCATACTATTCTAGGCTACCCAATTCTTAATGTTTTTATTGAAATTATACTCAGATACCCCTCCCCCTCTCCCACACACACACACACACACACATGTTTTGACAGAAGTACATGACTGTATTTAAGAGGGCAAATAAAAATACTAAACATCAGAGATACTTTGGGAATGCATTATAATACAAGGATGTTTCAATTGAAAAGGCTGTGATGCAGTAACAGTTAATGATAGAAACGGTTAAAGAAAGAAAGGCAAAATACTTTGGACACATTAAAAGACATTACAGTCTCTTGAAAGATGCAATGTATATTGGAAGGAAAAGTAGAACAGTGGTACCAAGAACTAACTGGGAGGGCGACATTAAGACATGGAGTGGAATGACACTACATGAGTGTACTAGGATGGCAGAAAACACAGATGTGTGGAATTTTTGAAATCAGCCACTGAGCTGGGAGAAGATACTTTGATACTGTAGATAGATGCTGTACCTATTTCAGAATACGTTAAGAGCAATTGTTTTTTAAGTACATGTACATTCATGTTATCTATATTTTTGCATTGCTCTACCCAGGTTTCCATGATTGAAGATGAGCTTGTTGCTAGGCGTGGCTTCTGGCGTCGTCAACGTCAACGTGAGGAAGAGATGGTCACGGTAGAGTCTCATCTCACCCATCAACTCATCCTAGAGATCGAGAATCTTGCACCAAACAAGGTATGTTCAATTCGAATCTTTCTTTGAGATGTGATAAGGGATAATGGAAAGAATGTTTATGCATTTTGGAATTGCGTGAGGCTAATTAGGGTTATTCTGAATTTTCACTCTAAAATTTTACAATAATACTTTTCATTTAGGGTCTTTTTTTTGTTGTTGATATATATCATTCTCTCTTTGATTATATCTTTTTTAATATTTTTGTTTTGCTTATTCAAATAACCAAACGTTGAAATACAAGTGTATCCTTTCCTCTTGCATTTGAGCACTTTTTATTTTAATACCTAAGGGGACTGTTGTGACAAGGCCACCTTGGTCTTTTATAATGATTTGAATTTGCTCTGTAGATCTGTTTATCGGATCGTAAAGGAATGACTTGCAAGTGTATATGTTTTTGGAATTAAATGAATTAAACTTCAAGCTTGAAAAAAAGATATATCTAAAACGGGGCAGTTGTCCTACGGGTTATTGTGGGGGAGGGGAGGATGGGGGTCTTGTATAGTAGTCCTGATAACATTTCAGTGAAGTAGCTCTAACTATTAATTACAAGTAGTCAGAGGTTGAGGAAATGTTATTTCATATTTCTGTTATATATTTTTTCCTCTACCTCAGGTTGAAGAGGCTCTAGAGACCCTTGCAGAGCAAGCTAAGACTATAGAGGACTACCAGCGTAGGGAGGTTGAGAGGAGGACTGAGGCTACGGAGGAGCTTGGCAACATCCTACCTTCCTTCATCATGGCCATACTCTCACTGGGTAAGGTTATCAATGGAAATATGATCAGTGGGGATGGCGACCCTCATTTTTGCATCATCCTTGGTTTGTTACTCAACAAATCGTAATACACATTAATACTGCAATACTTTGGCATATGTCATCTATCAAGAGCCAGGAAAGTGTGATCGCAATGATAAAGAATATGAGATTATGCCTTTCAGGCTCAAAACAAATGATATTAGTCTAGAATATCATGATTGGGTTCAAATTTATTATTTCATCTTTCCAGAACCCAAGGTAATCTTCAAATTGTATGAAGTACATTGATTGCTTTAAAGGCATGCACAATTAGTTGTATAGGTTTCTGAAAAGCATCAATATGTCCTCTGTCTTGAGCCTGAAGAGTATTTACTGTGTGGTGAACTGTGTGAGTTAACACCCTTCTGGCTCCAGACAAACAATTCAATTAATCTATCATAAATGTTTTTTTGTCTAGGCGATGAGCCTGAGAGGATAGCTGCAGAGAAGCACAACGTTGCACACACCAAGTACAATGACACTGTGCGTAAGTTCCATAACAGGCTGCAGGCTGAGGAGGCTAAATACAAGGAGAGGATGGAAGAATTACAGGTAAGATTGGGATGAAGATCAAAGGTAGTCTAATTTTGGCATTTAAACTGATGTAATGAACCATAGGGTTCTCTTCTTTTCTGAAAACTTCTGTGTTAAAATTATACAAAATGGACAGTATTTCTAACTTTGCTTTGGAGATTTTTAATTGTTTGTTGGGAAAGGTTGGCTGGGATGTTTTGTATAATATGGTGCTTTGAGAGGAATAAAGGTCAATGGGAAATATCTAATTGATGGGTAATTATACATTGATATCTTTGTCCAATTTGGGATTAATATGAATTACCTCAAACATTTCTTTCACATTTCATAGAAATACAAACAATTTCATAGGGCACGCAAATAAGACAAAATTTAAATAATTATGTGTCATTTTATTTCATATTTCGTCGTTCGAAATTACATGAGATCCCGTCGCGCATGCGCAGTCAATTCGCCGCGCAATTGATTTTTACTGGGAAAGTAACTTTCCCTCAGCAGTCAAAATACCTAATTTTCGGCGTTTTTTCGGACCAGCGGTTTCGAAAAAATACAACATTAGGGAGAGAAACTCTCCTTTTTCATGTTTTTTGAAGACTTTTGAGAATCTGTGCTGTTTTTATATCATATATCGAAGTTTTGCTCCGATTTCCACGGACACGATGGCGTCTCCGTCAAGCAGCAACGGCAGCACCAAGCAGAAAACCAGCGGAACGCTGAGCACGGCTAAAGCCGGAACTTCCCCGGGCGAAACCGCCGCGGGCACCTCTACGAAGCCTGAGCCAAAGCGCTCAGCGGCAGTGAAATCCTCCGATACGAAACGCAAAAGTGTCTTGGCAAAGCCTGCCCCGAATGAGTCTAAGAACTCTGGGCCTAAAAAGAAGGGCAAAAAGCCTGAAGAAAAGGAGGACTTCACGGATTTACGAGGAAGACTTGACAAATTGGAATCCTTAATGGAGAGAATGGTGGATTTTTTGCCTTGTCAATCTGCA
The DNA here is from genome assembly GCA_035222895.1 of Strongylocentrotus droebachiensis. Classification (NCBI taxonomy): domain Eukaryota; kingdom Metazoa; phylum Echinodermata; class Echinoidea; order Camarodonta; family Strongylocentrotidae; genus Strongylocentrotus; species Strongylocentrotus droebachiensis. The sequence continues at coordinate 412,577 of JAVYIG010000538.1, read as the reverse complement.
ACTCGCCCCACCGGGGATTCACCGCCGACAGCATGTACAGCTGCGGCGAACGTGAGATTTCTTGAAGTTGAACATGATGATGATGATTTTGAGCATATTGACACTGGAAACATGGGCCAATGCCCTAATTCATATGACATTGGCAGCATGGATGAGGGTGATATCAACGAAACTGTTGCACCAGGTTTAGACCAGGAGAATATGGACAAAGTTCCTGCCCTGGCTCAGAAATTTGCTATCCCCACTGGGGTAGGTGGCGCGATCCACAATGATTTAGCAAAGTCTGCCATGTACCTCATGTCCAACCAGCTAGAGGAAAATGTGTTGGAGGAAGCTGGAGGGAAATACCCTCCTCCAAGCAATTGTACTCCACTGTGTTGCCCCAAAGTGAATGCAGCAATATGGGAAAACCTATCCTCGCAAACAAGAAGCCGTGATTTGAAACTGCAAAGAATCCAAAAGCCCTTGACAAGGGGACTCACAGCTTTTATTCAAACTCTGTCCCCCGATAGCCTATCAGAGACACAACAGGATGCATTGGCATTGCTGTGTAACACAAACTTTGAAATCAACTGCTTACGCAAAGATCAGATTAAGCCAGACTTAAATGCCAAGTACTCACATCTATGCAAACCTGCCACACCAGTGAGTCAGTACTTATTTGGCGATGACTTAACAAAGAGAGTCAAAGATCTTACAGAACAACAAAAAGCTGCATCTGGCGTGGTGCGTGGACAACGTACACCCCGCCCCCAGTACCATCCGTACAGGACGCAAGCGTCCAGCACTTTCCAATACCGCAGACAAGGATGGAACCGTGCCACCGGCACATCACAAACTTTTACAAGTAGCAGGCCCGCAAGTGGGAACTACAACATGCCTTTTTTAGGCCAGCGAACCCAACGAGGCAGACCTTACAGAGCTCCGCCTCACACCCAAACGATGAGCATGGGGAAACAAACCCAATCCTTCCAGCGGCCACAGGCCGCAAGGAGGAAATAGCTACACCATTACCCAAAGAGGTAAGTAGCACATATGAATATTTTGAGAATGTTAAGATTAATGCTCCTTCTACTTCATGTACATTACAACAAGAATGCATCTCAAATGTGCCTGTTGGTGGTCGATTGATATATTTCTATCGTAGATGGCGTGAATTAACATCAGATCTTTTTCTGCTATCAGCAGTGCGAGGCTATGAGATCGAATTTGATTATTCGAAAGGGGTTCCCTCAAGAAATAAGCCCCTCTATGGTTACAAAAAGAGCCCTTTAGAAATAAATCAGATTACTAAAGAAATCTTGGCTCTACAAGCAAAAAACGTAATAGAACCTTGCTCATTTGAAGAGGGAGAATTCCTCTCAAACATCTTCACGAGACCCAAGAAAGATGGGGGTACTCGTATGATCTTAGACTTATCAGAGCTTAATAAAAGTCTGAACGTACAACACTTTAAGATGGATAACATCCACACTGCCAAGCACTTGATTTCTCCGCACTGTTATCTTGCATCAATCGACCTCCAAGATGCTTATTACTCCATTCCAGTAGACCCAAATAGTAGAAAATACTTGAGGTTCATGTGGCAGGGTGAGCGCTGGCAATTTGCAGCCTTACCTAATGGGCTCAGCACAGCCCCCAGACTGTTCACAAAATTGCTGAAGCCAGTCTTTGCCGAACTGCGACAAGCAGGTCATACAGTCATAGGATATTTGGACGACACCATAATTATTGGTGAGACAAAAGAGAAGCTTAAAGAGAGTGTGAGTGCAACAACCAAGATCCTCTCAGAATTAGGATTCCTCATTCACACTAAAAAATCAGTGCTCATCCCAACACGTGAACTAGCCTTTCTTGGCTTCATTCTTAACACTGAGAGTATGATTGTTAAATTGCCTCAAACAAAGGCACAAGAAGTGAAAGATATATGCCGTGAATTAATGGGCACGTACCTTCCATCAATACGAATGGTAGCACGAGTGATTGGGAAGGTCATAGCTACTTTCCCTGCGGTTGAGTATGGCCCCTTATACTATAGATCAATGGAAAGGGACAAAATTGCAGCCCTCAGACAAAACAGGGGCCATTTTGACAGAAAGATGAAGTTGTCCCTTGAGGCAAAAGAGGAGTTAAAGTGGTGGATGAACAATATTTCTATGGCCTCCTCCCCAATTGTTAGGAAAAAACCTGACTTAGAATTGCACACAGATGCCAGTGGCCTTGGATGGGGAGCTACTGACCTCCAGAAGCAAACAGGGGGTCGATGGAATGAATTTGAGGCAGAAAGGGCAAGAAACAATGAAATAAATTTCCTGGAAACCCTAGCCGCTGGGTTGGGGATAAAATCCTTTTGCATGAATAAGCGTAACGTTCATGTGATGGTAAGAATAGATAATACCACTGCAGTGGCTTATTTAAATCACATGGGAGGTTGCAAGTCCACAATGTGTGACAAGATGTCAAGAGAAATTTGGCAGTGGTGCATTTCTCGAAAAATTTGGGTCTCTGCAGCCCATGTACCTGGTCGGCTCAATACTATAGCAGATGAAAGATCCAGGAAATTTAATGATCGAACAGAATGGAAACTAAACAGACAAGTGTTCGATAGAATAGTTTCCCACTTTGGTGTACCAGAAATAGACCTGTTCGCCTCGAGACTAAATGCTCAAGTAGAGAAATATGTCACTTGGCACCCAGACCCTGGGGCTTTTGCAGTTGACGCATTTACGCTAGATTGGAAACCTTTTGCATTCTATGCATTCCCACCGTTCTGTATGATCCCCAAATGCTTGCAAAAAATCAGAGAGGATAAAGCTAGAGGGTTACTTCTGGTCCCTAATTGGCCCACTCAGGCGTGGTTCCCTCAGTTGGTTAGCATGATGGAAGGAGAGCCATTGTTTATCCGGAGGCAAGAAGATTTGCTACTCCTTCCTGTGTTAAACACCACCCACCCTCTTAATGCTAATATTGACCTCCTATGTTGCAGGTTATGCGGCAACACTTTGAGAATCGGGGACTAAGCAGACGAACAGTGGATATCATTACAGCTTCATGGAGAGCATCAACCTGCAAGCAGTACCAAGTTTACATCACACAGTGGCGAAGATTTTGCCACAGCAGGAATACGAGTTACCTCCAAGCCGAGGTGGAAACGGTACTAGAATTCCTTAGTAGTTTATTTCATGACAGGAACCTTAGCTACAGTGCGATCAATACAGCTCGTAGCGCTTTATCCACTTTTCTGATTCTCGTTGACAGTAATCAGACAATGAGTACTCACCCACTTATAACCAGACTGATGAGAGGTGTTTTTCAACTCAGACCTGTCTTACCTAGATATACAGAAATATGGAATATTAGTCCAGTCCTCAATTTTCTAAGAAAATTGTCTCCAGTAAACTCCTTAAACCTCAGAGATTTAACACTCAAAGTATGTATGCTAATGGCTCTTGTATCGGCACAGAGAGTGCAAACCTTGCATATATTGAAGACTAACAAGATGACCCTAAAAGGGGGCTTTGTGGTTTTTCATTTGGATGAACACTTGAAGCAAAGCAAACCAGGAAATACCAATTTTAAGTTTAAATTGGAAGCATATCCTCCTGATAGAAGATTGTGTATCGTAAAATATGTGAAACATTATGTCCAGCGCACAGGACTACTTCGTGGGAATGAGAACTCGTTCTTTGTAAGTTACACCAGACCTCATAATAGAGTAACAACTCAAACCTTATCTCGCTGGATCAAGACCTGCTTGCAAAGAGCAGGTGTGGATACAAACGTTTATAAGCCTCATTCAACGCGGGCAGCATCAACTTCAGCAGCTGCCAAGGCAGCACTTCCAATGGACCAGATCCTAGCCCGAGCAGGATGGTCTTCAGAGAAAACGTTCAGGAAGTTCTACAGGAAACCTTTTGAAAACAAGAGAAACTTTACCCAGGCAGTCTTACAAGATAGCACACTGCTTTAAGAACTGCATCATGAGGCTTTTCAATAGAACTGGCATTAAGAGACCAGCTGTCTAATTAATAGAACTGGGATTAAGAAACCAGATGGCTAGAATAAGCTAGATACAGAAACGAACAATGTTTTTGCAACATTATGACGTCTTATATATGGACGTCTTGTATGTGAAATGTTTTGCCACATGTATGAACAGACTACAATAACTGTCAAATATGGTGAGTCATTGGTTAGAAGCATCCAATTCAATCTGCATAATCAGTGTTCACTTTCCATACATGTTGGTTGTTCCAAATGTGGCTACTATGCTTCAAAATCTCATGTAATTTCGAACGACGAAATATGAAATAAAATAGTAAGATTAAACGAGAACTTACCGTTTGAAGTTTGATCTTTATTTTATGAATATTTAGGAGGAAGTTATTACATGCCCTCCTCACCCACCCAAACTTCAAACTTAAGTGTAAGTTCCTGTTCCTTACTACTGAGAGTAACCACATTTGTAGCTTTGAATATTGACTGCGCATGCGCGACGGGATCTCATGTAATAACTTCCTCCTAAATATTCATAAAATAAAGATCAAACTTCAAACGGTAAGTTCTCGTTTAATCTTACTATTTTGTGTCATGAAATTTTGTAAGAGATAATTAAATAAAAATATAATTTTTTAATATATACTGTATGTACTGTGCATCAAAACCCACACGGACATGCAATAAAATTAGTGTCGGATATATTTAATAATGAAAAAAGATTACTACAAATATATCTTATGTTCTGGTCATTTTAGGATGCCTTGAACCCTGATGCCGAGGCCGGTGCTCTCCATCGTTACCGCCAGGCCAAGGCTAGGCTCTTATCAGACCTGAAGGACCAGCTTATGAGCAGGACTGAGAACATTGATGAGGACAGGGCCTCAATGGAGTATGCAAGAGAGAGAAGTGAACTGCTGACATTAGAGGCAAAGGTAGGCAGGGATGATATAGATGTGATGATTGGGACGAAAATGGCTATGATGATGATGATGATGATTATATAAATACTGATGATGAAAATGATGGCGGTGATGATGATGATGATGATGATAGAAATTCTGATGAAAATGACAATAGTGATGGCGATGGTGACGGGGATAATGAAAATGATGATGATGATCACGGTGGTGGTAAATGATATGGATGCTGGTGATGATGGTGATGATAATAATGATGATGGTAATAATTATGAAAATGACTGATGATGATGAAAAGGATGATGATGGTGGTTGTGACGATGAGGATGACATTTCTATAAGTAGACAAAGTTCAAACACCATAAACTGTTCTCATTCAACACATAAACATGTATTTCCTTCCATCTCATCATTCTTCAGGCTCTCTTGACAAACACCATCTACATAGCCGGTACCTACGATGCAACCATCACCGGTGTTTACGGCGATACCACGGCAACGGAGCAGTCTAGCCGAGAGGTCATCCCGCTCCTCAAACAGCTGATTGCGATGTTGGAACGAGGCTCAACGTTCTCCCTCTCTGCTGAACTCATACAAGGCTTGCAGGGTGGAGGATCAACGTCGGTCACTGTGAGTAATATTCCTACTAAAACAATTTGGTGTTTGATATTGAATAAATAATGCATGAAAATAAACTTTTCTGCATAGATTACATTTTGACATTTTCCAATCTTCAACATTGTGTCAGCAAAATTTGATGATTTTGTGGGTAACTAGTCGCTTTCTCAGTAATCTTTCTTTGTTCATGAATCGCTGAGAAGATGCGTAGTAGAGTTTAGATAGAATGATGCATTAATTACTTTGCCTTTGCTGGCAAGAAACTATGTAAACAATCTGAGAGATGATTTGTGATAAGTTTGATAGTCTTGAGAATTTTTGTATTACATTTGACCTTCTTAATCATTCCCATTGTTTATATGGGCTTACAGAAAAAAAAACTAAAATAGAATAAAGTGCCCCAGACAAAACCTGCCAGTACGGTTCCAGGATCCTTGTGCAGGCATTAACATTAATGAAGAATTGGATATTGATAGCTTAAAAACAGGTCCCAAATTCCAAATTGATTGTGCTATTCAATGTTATGTTAAAATGTAATTATTTTGTTTGTATTTATATATTTATTTACCTGTATATACACCTTCAAATGTCCGAAAACAAATTTGATGTATTTTTTACATGACAATTATCTTTAATCTTGATTTTTTATTTTTTCTAGGTGGGAGGGGCCAACAGCATCATCAACCGCAGCATCACCCAGGGAGCTAACTATGGCATCAATGTGAACCAGCAGCAAGGCTACGTACCACCGGGTCAGCCTGGAGGCATGATGAATGTCACTCTCCTCCAAGCCGCTCCTGACTCAAGGCCTCATACAGCAGGTTAGACGCGATAATAATAATGATAAAAACGGTGCTTATAAAGCGTTTACCACCAAAGTCTCTAAGTGCTATAACAAACTAAATACAATGATAAACAATTACATATTAAACAAAAGAAAATGCAAATAAACCTACAAATTACAATACATATGAAATATACATCAATGTGAACATAGTAAGTAAATCATCAAAAGCAATTTTAAATAAATGTGTCTTAAGACAAGTTTTGAATTGGTTAACAGTCTGGCTTGTTGACCTTCATATCTTATCACTCAGAGGAGTTAAAGGGGAAGGCCATCCTGATATTCAGTTGGTTTTTATTAGAAGTACTAGTAGAAAAATGAGAGAAACAGATCAGTGAAGGTTATGCAAAATCTGATGAAAAATAGGAAAGTTATAAATATTTGAAGTTGTCATCATTGAAACACAAATTGGCAACACTTGGACAACTCTATTCATATATTTTTGAAATACAACGGCTTGAAATCAATTTCCTTTTGTTCTCTTTTTTTGTGGCAGCCGTGAGCTCTCATGACATTCGAAGCAAGCTGGTCGTTCAGGATACCTTACAGTCGCTAACAGAGGAAAGCAAGACAGAGATGGCCAAGACCCTCGTCGAGAGACAGACACTGGAGTGTGTGAAGCTGGAAGAAGAATTGAGAGGAGAAGAGATGAAGTCCATCAATGCCATCATTAAGGTAAGATAGAGAGATTGATAATGATTTAGTGAGAGGGAGGGAGAGACGGAGGAAGGGAGAGAGAGAGGGAGAGAGAGCAAGACGGAAATGGCCAAGACATCATTAAGGTAAGATAGAGAGATAGATTCAGACAGAGAGAGAGAAAACAAAAAAAGACAGACATGGAGAAGATAAATATAAAGCGAGAGAGAGGGGAGATGAGGGAGGAGGGAGATGGCAGAGACAATGGTTGAAAGACAGATGCTGGAGAGTGTGAAGCTGGAAGAACACTTGAGTAGGTAAGAGATCAATTCTATTAATGCCATCATTAAGGTAAGATAGAAAGATAGATTCAGACAAAGAAAGAAAGAAAACAACAAAAAAACATGGAGAAGAGAAATATAAAGCAAGAGACAGCGGGAGAAAGGTACGAGGGAGATGACAGAGATAATGGTTGAGATGCAGATGCTGGAAGTGTGAATTAAGAAGAACTGAGAGAAGTAAACTTTTTTCTTTCTTTCTTTTTTTGGGGGTAGGATAGTTACCATGTCACATCTGAGATACCAGTATGCACCCTTTGAAGACAAAACAAGTACAACATAGAAGTATAAAGAGGAAAGAACTTTGTTGAATACATGTTAGCATTATTTCTCTTTCTGATGGGCTGTTCATTATCTTTCAATCTATGTTTTCAGACTCACGAGGAGCAGAAAGAGGAGAAGATAAAGATCACGAAGGAGGAACTCAGAGCTAAACTCAAAGGCGCCAAGACGGAACAGGAGAAGGAGAAACTCCTGGAAGACTTCATCTTACAAGTAAGTTCCATCATCATAATTAAGTAATCATAATTTTGTTGTGTGGCCTGCAAAAAGAGTCTGAATACAATATATGTGCAATTTTGTGTTAGTTATTTATTGAAAGGAAAAAGTAAACAAATGATATGCATGTTTATAAAGGTCCAATACCTGCTCACAGTAAACAGTTTAGATGATATTCGGATGGATGACAACAGGACAACAGCACCAAAATTACAATGTGACATAGTACATGATAGAAATTACTGTATATGAACTACAATATAAAAGCTATGGAGATATGGAGAGGGAGACTGTTCTAAAGTTTTCGAGTGGCGACATAGAGGGCTCTGCTATAGGTACAATTCATCTTATTTGTGTGTTTTTGTTTGTAGTCGACCAAGGTGTCATCTGGAATTGAAGCTGATAAACAGAAGCAATTGGAGAGTCTCAGGAAGAAACTTGGTGAGAAGAGATCTCGCAAAAAGAAGGACCTACACAGGTAAAAAACTTACTCATCATTTTTCCGTCTTTTGGTTCACTCGCTCTTCTCTATAATCATTGCTCTGTCTTTCCATCTATTGATCTGTTTTTCTGTTGCACTTGCTCCTCTCTCTCTCATCATTGCTCTGTTTGTCTTTCTGTTTGTTGTTCTGTCTCTAGCTTGCACACTCTCTTCTCTCTCATCCTTGCTCTATCTTTCCATTTGTTGATCTGTTTTTCTGTTGCACTTGCTCCTCTCTCTCTCTCTCTCTCTCTTCATCTTATTTCTTAGTTGTCTGTCTGCTGCTCTCCTTGTCTTTCCTGATTCATGTCTCAGTCTGTCCATCCACCACTCTCTCCATCTCTCTCTCTCTCTCTCTTAATCTTGATCTTCATCTCTCGTTATAGACTGTTTTTGTTTACACATTGTTTTAATTGTTGTTGGAATATGGAAATAAATGATTTGAATTGATTTGAATTGAATACTATTTCAATGTTCTCCTCGTCTTATCTTGTCCAGTAAACACCTGTTGGAGGCCAAGCAGGAGGGTCTGAGTGAGGACATTGTTCCTGAGATGACTCAAGAGGATGAGGACCAACAAGCCAAGCTCCAGAGACTTCTTATGCTCCAACAAAACAAACTCATTGCTGAGCTTCAACAGTCTTATCTTGAAGATGATCTCGAGGTAGGTTTAAAAGGATTGGGTATCTTTGTCTCAGATTCTAAACAAAATCCTGGATAGTCCACTCCAAATTTTATTAAACCGAAACGGAAATTCTTTTTGCCCAATTGATCGTGAGCCCGGCAGCCACTAAGCAGCGCCAGATCGACGTTGCTCTATCCCTTTATTGTTGAACGCCAAACAAGGTAGCAACAACTCCCATCTTTTAACATCTTTTGGTATGTCGCGGCCGGGGTTAGAACCCACGACCTCCCGGTTGTGAGGCGGACGCTCTACTAACTGAGCCAACACTCCGGTTTTAGTGATGGTTTGGGATGAATTATTTAAAATTGTTTTTGCCACTGATGATGGTGAAGATGCAAATTGTGGTGATACTATGATGATGATCTAGCTATAGTGATTGTTTTACCTGACTGCTAAGAAAGTAATATGTATATGCTTGTTCGTAAACAACCAGGGGACCGACGGCTTTAGTCCTCTCTGAGGGACTTGGTAATGAGTATTAATGCCTTACAAAAGGGCATGAGTGCATCAACTTGGGTTTGACCAAGGACCTCCCGGTTACAAGACCACAGCTCTACCACTGAGCCATCGCGCCTCCTCACATACATACTTGAAGTTCCCAAAATATTTTCAACGCTAAGCAAGTTTTCTCTGCATATTGTTTTTCTTGTAGAATGAGGAGAAGAGGAACAATGGATTTGATGAAGACATGGAGGAGAGGATGAGAAGATTCAACCTGAGCAACAGACCGAAGATGGCTGCCATCATTGATAACATGCAGTCGGTAAGGACAACGATCCTCAAGAATCTTAACTGTTCTCTTCATAATAGTTATAATAACGTTGACAATAATAAACATAATAGTAATGTGTCTTGTTAACCCAGGGTAGCCTCATCAGTATTAATAATGCCATGTTTCAGTTATTTAACTTGTTTAGTTTACTTTTAATCTGTTAGTTGTTTAGTAGTAGTTTAATAGTAGCTTAGCCTAGTAGTAGCTTAATTTTTATTCTTCTACCACTTTAACAAAATATATCGTTAGATGATAAGGTGTGGCAATCTCTCAAGCATTAAGCATATATTGTCATACCTCTGTATGCTTCTGTATCATTTATAATTGCAAATGTATAATGATTGTAATCTAGTGTTTACTACTGTGATGGTCATGATCATACTGAGTATGTAAACTGTTGAACCATGCAGAAATAAATAACTTAACATTTTTGTTGTTGCGTTGTAGAATGCGTCGACGAACACAAAGACCAACTCCAACATGAAAGACAAGATGAAGAACAGAATGAAAGGAAGACGAGCAACCAGGAGTGCCAAAGACCTCCTACCTGCTGGTCTGGACCCAGAAAGTACCATTGCATTGGAGTACCTTGCGGGTGAGTTAAAGATGATGAGGAGGAGGAGGTGGTGGACGAGGATGATGGTGGTGTTGATGATGTCGGTGGTGTTGATGATGTTGATGATGGTAATGATGATGGTATTAATGATGATGAGGAGGAGGAAGAGAATGGTGATGATGATGAAGATGATGATGAAGATGGTGGTAATGATGATGAATGTACTGATGAGGGTTATGATGATGAAGATGATAATGATGATGATGATGATGATAATGATGGTTATGATGATGATGATGATTTTGATGATGATGATGATGTTAAAGCTTATCTGCACTAGTTTGGCCTGGAGGGATTAGACCACACAGCGAGGTCACTGACAGGTCAATTCAGCTCTCAAATAACATAAGAAATAGAGGATCATGGTGGACCAACAGGCACCGATTGGGGAAGTTTTCTACATAGAGGGAGCAAGTAGGACAGTGGGGCTTTAATGATGGTGTTGATGATGATGATGGTAATGATGATGATGATGATGATGGTAATGATGATGAATGTAATGATGGTTATGATCGTTATGATGATGATGATGGTGATGGTGATGATGATGGTGATGATGATGATGATGATGCTGATGTTGTTGATGTTGATGATGGTGGGGATGATGATAATCGGGAGGTTGGGGATGGTGATGATGTAATTAAGGATAAAAAGGAAGAATTTCAGAAGAGAATGTTACAGATTGCAGAACCAATGGTAACCCCCTCACTGGCTAATATCATTTTTTTAAAGATGATTGGTACTACCAAATCGGAGAATCGCGTTGAAAAGAGCCATACTTAAGCTTTTCGTCTTGCACTCATCAGAGTAAAAACGCAAGAATAAAACAGAAGCCTAAAATACCATATTTAGATTACATTTATTGAGAATCAGATTAGATGAATTCAAAACATAATATATTCTGTTATGATGATGTATTTCAGCTGATGCGGCTCAAGAGGACACCGATGGTACCCGTGGAATCAGTGCTGCTATGGAGGTCCTCACAGACATGGACAAACAGAAACAATTCAAGGAGGTGGAGGAAGCCATCCAGGTCAGTACAGAAATACAATCATAATACAGTGAAACCTGTCTATAAAGACCACCCAATGGAGACAAGAAAAGTGGTCATTGTAGACAGGTGCATAAAGTACATGATTCAATGATAAGCTGTACTAGTAAATAGCCTTGACTGGGATACAAGGTCAGTATTGAAATAATGATATGCAGTCAAACCTGCTTTAGTGACCACCTCTATAAAAAGACCACCTGTCTACAAAGACCACATTTTTTGTTTCCCTTGAAAATGGTTTCTCATTAAAACATGTACTATAGGTACCTGTACATAAAGACCTTCTGCCTTTGAAGACCACTTTTTCTGGTCTTCCTTAGGTGATCTTTATAAACAGGTTTCACTGTATTAGTAAATGGCCTTGAATGGGATACAAGGGTTTATCCCACTAGCAGAAGATCATATTGCTGGACAGCACCATGAGTGAAATATTCTCAAAGCAAGTGGGATGCACCCTAGTGTCCTACAAAAGAAAAGCCATTTGATATAATGATTATTAATGGTATGAAACCTAGTATCTAAATTTTCTTCTTAACATAATGTCTGTAAGTAAACCATGGAAGCTGTGAGTCAGTCTAGCGGCACATTCACTTGGTCAGCTTTCTGTCTTTGCCTACAAACTGGCTCAGGCGACCCTGGTTCGAAACTGAGTCGGGTCTTTCGGATGGTCACGCTAAAGGTCGGTCCCCAAAATTAAATAATTATATCTGATTGATACATGTCTGTAAAAATCCCATTAAACACACACACGTTGCATGGTTGTCTTCAAGACGATGGTAGTAAATGCCTAACACAAACAGGATGAAGGGTTCATGTAGAGGTGTTGTGGTCTAGTGGATAAGTTGTTGGAGTTTGGATCACAGGGTCCGCGGTTCGAGTCCCGCTACGGCTCTAATGTCCTTTGAGAATATATTAATCTACATATGTACATTTGCCACTCTCCACCCAGGTGTTAAATGGGTGCCGGTAGGAAAGAATTCCTTGAATGCTGTGAGCGCCGAAATCGGCTGCCTAGCAGAGCTGGGGTAATAGTTGGAGCAACTTGAGCACCATGCATGGTGGATATGTGCGCTTATAAATATCCAATATTATTATTGTCCTTTGCTCCTGCAGCAAATTCTTGCTGATGAGGCTGATGATCTGACCGAAGAGGAGAAAGAGAAACTCCTAGAGGCGTACAGGGAGATCAAGGAGAGCAGTCAGGAGAAGCTGGATGAATCGAGACAGGACCAGAGGGATCATCTCATGGCTAAGCTCGCTGCCAGGAAGAGACTGAAGGAGGAGCTTTTGAAGGAGGAAACGGTCTCTAAGGAACTGGAGCATCTCAGCAAACAACAGGTGAGAAGAATGATGAGAGTATGAAGAGAGAGAGAGAGTTAATGAGAGACAGAGAGAGAGAGAGAGAGAGAAGAGAGAGAGAAAGATGAAGAGAGAGAGAGAGAGGGAGAATGAGAGAAAGAGAGGAAGAGAGATAGAGAGTGAGATAAAGAGGGAGAAAGAGAGATAGAGAGTAGAGAGAGAATGCGAGAAAGAGAAAGAGGGAGAGAGAGAGAGAGATTAGGAGGAAGAGAGGGAAAGAAGAGAAAGTTATTGAAAGAGTGACAGAGCAAGGATACATGACCGGGAGAAAAGAAAAGAACTACCTAGAAACCACATGTAGGACGAGTACAGGACAGAGAGATAAAAGTATAGAGAAAGTGAAGTAGAGAGTGGGATACTTAGAATTTAGCTAAAGAAAGAATAAGAGATAGAGAGAAGATTGAAAGAAAGATGTAAGTGAGGAAGTAAACAAAAGACAGTTTTTAGAGTGAGAAATTGAGAAAGAGAGACAAACCGGGGGAAAAATCTTTAGAAAGAAACCAAGAAAGGTGGTCATATAGAGTATTGAAATCTAACAAAAATTATAATAATAAATGGATAGTTCCAGAGACAGGGGGGGGGGGGGGGGGAGGTAGAAAGAAAGAGATGGACTGAGAAGTTCCTTATTTGTATACATTCATTTAGCTTTTGTAACATTCATCACCTCGTATCTTAATTGGGGGGGGGGGGGGAGGTAGAAAGAAAGAGATGGACTGAGAAGTTCTTTATTTGTATACATTCATTTAGCTTTTGTAACATTCATCACCTCATATCTTAATTGTAATCTTCTCCTCGTTTTGTTAGGTCCTGGGAGGCAATGATGAGGGGCAAGACGCTCTTACTGATGTCCATGACCGCGCCAATGATGAGGAGGCAGCCTTCAAGAAAAACAAACTCCTGGCAAGTCTTTCCTTTTTTGTGGTTGTTCTACAGAATACTTCTTTTGAATTACATGTGTGACATTTATGATTTAATGATAATTGCCATTTGGTCTACAACCAGTTTGTCTACTATATCTAAATGGTCTAATAATCATGTTGTCTAGTTATCATGTGGTCCATTTATGCTATAAGTGATTTGTTTTAATTTCCATTTGGTCTAATCTCCAATAATTCTACTACCCATTTTAGTCTATTGCTCAATTAATCTAATTTCCAGTTGGCCCAATTTCCAGTTTGTCTAATGCTATTAGAAAAAGAAGATTGCATTATCCGTGACAAGGATAGTACATGTATGTGTAAATTTGTCCATACATTCTTCTTGAGTGCTGCCAGGCCATGTAATTTCCTGCTGATAAATCTCTTTCAGCTTCAAAGAAGTCAAAGAGCTAATTGATTGATTGATTTAACAATGTCCCCACTGCCCACTCCATTCCTGGATCCCTACTAATATCTTGCCAAAGGATATTAGTTCCGTGTCAGGATTTGAATCCTCAACCTTCACATCTCCAGCCAAGCGTCAAGGGTAACTTTGTAATTTCCTACTGATAAACCTCTGTAAGCTTCAAAGAACCTTAGAGCTATTTCTAGAATGATTCTTTGAACTTGATTTAACAATGTCCCCACCCCATTCCTGGATCCCTACAGGAGAACCAGCAGCACCGCCAGGAGGCCCTTGAGATCAGCCAGCAGACGGAGCTCAAGCGATCCACCAAGGAGCTGACGGAGGAGAAGACCCGTCTGGAGGGGGCCGTCGCGGGCCAGCTGGAGGAACAGAAGGGCGAGGTGTTGTCAAGGAAACAGCAAGCGTTTGAGAAGGAGATGCTGCTCAAGGGAAAGCAACTCAACAAGGATCAGTCCAAGGAGATGATTGAAAAACATCAGAAAGAGGTATGACATTTGTATAGATGAAAAACTTAGAAGATGTCTATTGTTGATTTTCATACCATCAAACCAGACATCTGTGCAAACTGACCTAAGTAATGGGTTTATGACATTTTGATAGATGCAAAACTTAGAAGATGTCTATTGTTGATTTGCACACCATCAAACCAGACATTTGTGCAAACTTTGCAACTGACCTACAGTAATAGGTTTATGCTGCAAAAGGATTGAATTACAAAAAACGTTGCATTTGTGGAATTTTAAAAACGTTTTTTCTGGAGAAAAAGCTGTCTCCGTCAATTTTGCAAAACTTTGAGTTCACAAAAGAAGTAAAACGAGAATTGTCAGAGGGCAGTTTTCTAATCTAATCCTATGTGACCTAATCTATATTAATCTAACTTAATCTAATCTAAACTAATCTAATGTAAACTTATGGAATCATATGTTATCTGATACAATTTCATGAAAAATCAGAAGGGTATCCACACTCGAAATCATGGCTTAAGACAAGAACAGCAACAGGCATCCTTCCAATTCTAGTTTAGTCCCATGAACTAATCTAATCTGAGCCGATTTAATACTTTGTTAAATCTAACCTAATCTATCTATCTATCTATCTAAGTATCTTCTCCCGGTTCGAAGGTTGATTGCAACATCTCTCCATTTCATTCTTCTGCCATTCTGGTACACTCTTGCAGTTTTAGTCCACTCCAGTTCTTGACATTCTCTTCCCAGTTGATTCTGGGTCTCCCTCTCGGTCTAGTTCATTCCACTCTTCCCTCCAATACATCCTTTTAACATGACCAAAGTATTTGATTTTTCTCTCCGTGATCTATCTAATCTAACCTAATCTATCTAATCCAATCTTCCAGATGGAGCACCTGTCTCAGAGCATGGATGAGGAGAAGAATCGTCAGAGGGCAGCCATCGCCGAGCGCATCGCTAAGAGGAAAGAACAGAAGGGAGAGAGCTTGAAGCAGATGCACTCTGCTGAGATGAAACAAGAACTACTCAAGCAGAGAGCTGAGAGAGATGAGCTCGCCGACAAGCAGGTACAGTTATAATATAATAATAGGTCAATTTATATAGCTAACTACTATATGAATATACTCTACTGCGCTTAATACAATTATCATATTATTTGATATCCTGGCTGTAGCTGAGCTGCCATGATAAGGCCCTAAAGCATTTTAAGGAATTAAATTCCTGCCAGGTACCCATTTACATCACCTGGGTTGACTGGGGCAAATGTAGATCAATGTCTTGCCAAAGGACATTAGTGCTGCGGCGGGATTTGAATCGTGGACCTTGTGATCGATAGTCCGGTGACGTATCCACTCGACCACGACACCTCAACTTTCTTTAGTATGAAAAGACTACCTCTCTATTAGACAGCATTTTTGTTTCCCTTGTTTCTCAATGAGAACTGTAACCTAACAAACCTTTAAATTCAATTTACCTGTTTATCAGAATTGTTTTTCTCAGACTGATGGATAGAAATATGGATTTAGATAGATTTGTGATTGGAGATGGATGGATGGAGGGGACCAAAACAAAAAAAGTTTCATCTGGTTAGGGTTCCTTCTGTACAAAGGATTTGAAAGGGAGGAATAGCACAGGAATTCTCTTAAATATTTGTGTAGATCAATAATACATGAAAATGGATGGATTGCTATATACATGTGCATACAATGTACATTGTAGATAGATAGATACCCTTAGATATATACATTGTACATAGATAGATCGTTAGATAGATAGATAGCAGGCCTTAAATTTCACCATTTTTAGGGCAAGGCCACTTTTCTGTAGGGCACATTCCTACATTACAGCACTAATGGGAAGAATTGGAAAGGGCACAAAAAATCTCCAAGGCCAATGAGAGGGGCATTGAGGCCAATCAAAGGGGCATCCAAGGCCATGGCCTTGGTGGCCTTGGATTAATTTAAGGCCTGAGATAGATATGTTGTACATACTGTAGATAGATTGTTAGATAGATAGATAGATACATGTATATTGTAGATAGATAGATGAATAGATATATTGTAGATAGATACATGTAGATGAATAGATATATAGATAGAAGGTGACTATGTTTTGAGGGAGAAAAGGAGTACATGTGTAAATAGTTTCCATTCATCATGTATCATTAATATGTTAGTTTACAAATTAAATATGTGCTTAAAAAGGGGTAAGAACCAGGTACAGAATGTGTATTTTTGTTTACATTTACCAATTATTTGCCTCTGCTGATGGTTTTATCTCTTGATTTGTTCTTTCTCTAGCACAAGGATGTTGAGCGTGATGCCTTGGTGGATGCTCTCAACACTGACAAGACTTCTAAGGCTGAGAATGTCATCTACAGAGTGCTCAGACAAAGACATATCAAAGAACAGGTTCACCAGGTGAGTGTCACATGTAGTCACAGGACAGTCACATAAAGGTCTCAAGATAGTAAAATACCAATCATAATGGTAACATGACATTGACAAAATAGTCACATGTTAGTCACATGTAGTCATCTGATAGTCACATGATAGTCACGTAATGGTCACAAGGTCACAAGTAAAATACTAATCATCTCATCATGTAATGGTCACATGACAGTGAAAAAATAGTCACATGATAGTCATATGATTGTTCCATGATGATCACATGTAGGTCACGTAAGTGTCTAGTGGTTTTACATGAGTCTCTCTTCTCTAACACATGACTAAAATATTAGTGTATGACACAAAGAATAACTTCAAAGTAAATATCTGCTAGGAGACATGATTGTGAGCATATTTCAATATCATGCATATTTAAACAATTGTAGAAAATTTATTTTCTTATAACAATTGAAACCCAAGTGTTCTCAAGCAGAATCTTCAAGGTGTACAGAAAATGCCAGAAGGGTGTGGATGAGTGTAAATGCAGTCATCAAAATTATCTAGCTAAGATGCATAATCCTTGAAAGTGACAGAACCAGATCTATATAGTAAAGTAAACAGTTGCTTGCCATTCGTGATTGTAACAAAGCTCATGTATAGTTGAAAGCTTTTCCATAATTTGGATTTCTTCTTTATTTTTACCAGGAGGAACAAATGGAGCAGGAGAAGGAGGTTGAGATGGCTCGCATCAAGGCCAAGGCAACGGAGCATCTCCAGAAGGATCGGGATGCCCTGGTGGAGGCCCAGCAGAAGGAGTTCCTGGAGCTGGTGGCCAACTCTGGCTCCATGTCTCCGGGTGAGCTGGAGGACAAGAAGGAGGCCCTGCAGAGACAACATAAGGTAAGAACAAGGATTGCAGAAGAATGAGGGGTAATAGACAGGGGCGTGACTGGTAAAGACTGTAGAGAAAGGGGTGATAGGGGGTAAGAGCTGGTGGCCAACTCTGGCTCCGTGTCTCCTGGTGAGCTGAAGGACAAGAAGGAGGCCCTGCAGAGACAACATAAGGTAAGAACAAGGATTGTAGAAGAATGAGGGGTAATAGAATGGAGCGTGGATGGTAGAGTTTGTAGAGAAAGGGGTGATAGGGGGTAAGAGCTGGTGGAAGGTTCTTGCTCCATGTCTCTTGGTGAGCTGGAGGACAAGAAGGAGGCCCTGCAGAGACAACATAAGGTAAGAACAAGGATTGCAACTAAATGCATTACACCATGCAAACCCATGGAGCTCATCTAATTCTGAATCATGTTATTCACTTTTATGCGCAATTTCCATCATCCACAGAAACAACTAGCTGAGTTTGACCGTGGTTCAGCCCAGAAGATAGACCAGGCTGTGAAGGACTGTCTCCCGGCCCTGGAGGTCAGGCAGGCCCAGGCTCGTCTGTCTCTCAGGGAGAAGCAGCTCCAGGAACTGGCTGAAGCCATGAGGGATCTCTCTCCAGAAGAGGTAAAGTTATATAGTCAAACAAGCCAACAAGGCCATCAAACAAGCCAACAAAGGCCATCAAATAAGCCAACAAAGGCCATCAAACAAGCCAACAAAGGCCACCAAACAAGCCAACAAAGGCCATCAAACAAGCCAACAAAGGCCATCAAACAAGCCAACAAAGGCCATCCAAATAGCCAACAAAGGCCATCAAATTGACAACATTGGTTCATTCAGATGGTGCCTCTAACATTAACTCCTGCAACAATCGCTTCAAGCCTTATTTTATCAAAGGAATAAGGTTAGGGTTGCAATTGAGTCTAATGTTAGGTTTTAAAGGGGGTGTAGCATGGCTAATACTGGTTAACGCCATCTATGACTTCTTTTGGACAACTGCACATAAAACAGACCCAAGTTCTCACGCTTCGGTTTTGCATATGTTGCACGCTCGTGAATACTGCAGTCGCTTCGTCCGTAGTAGTATTATACCCGATTAGCTCCAAGTCAGGTCACATGAAAGACACGTAGTCTCGTCATGCTACACCCCCTTTAAGTGAGGGGTTAGAACAAGGTATAGTTTTCAGGCCAGAGTAGAAGTTTAGAATTCAGTTAGTGTACGATAAAGTCAATTCAAATTCAAATACTTGTATATTCTCGTTTTATTTTAACCAAATTCTTTTTTTCTCTTTTTTTTCTTCCCTCAGGCACTTGTCCAGCAGTATACGGAGCTTGCTGAGAAGGCTGCAGCCGACGCCCAGAAGTTCCGAGAGACCAAGGTTGCTCAGATGCAGGGAGAACTGGACAGCATCAAGGCTAAGAAGAAGAGGCGGGATGATGCTCGTAAGGCAAAGATGGAGCAGGAAGTCGCGTAAGTAACTTGATTTTTTCCATTGATCATGTATCCTATATGTCCAATGAAGCGTAACATTTTCCCTACCCCTAACCCGACCCTTACTATTTCAGAATCTGAGAAAATGACAATGTTACCAAGTCACTTTAATTCTCTCTCTTTGCTGACAGTGCCCTGGAGGCTGAGCTGGAGAACGACAGGATCCGTGAGGAGGAGAGGGAAAGGAAGAGGCAGCTGGAGAAACAGAGAGCCAAGGAGCAGCAGAAGGAGGAGGCCGAGAGAC
This sequence comes from Strongylocentrotus droebachiensis, assembly GCA_035222895.1. NCBI lineage: Eukaryota > Metazoa > Echinodermata > Echinoidea > Camarodonta > Strongylocentrotidae > Strongylocentrotus > Strongylocentrotus droebachiensis. The sequence continues at coordinate 392,950 of JAVYIG010000538.1, read as the reverse complement.
GTCTCCAGCAGGAGCTCCAACACAGCGAGGGCAACGAGGCTGCCAAGGAGGTGAGGAAAGAGGATGATGGTGATGGTGATAATAGTGGTGATGGTAGTGGGGATAAGGAAGAGAAGGGGAAAAGGGGGAGATCATGAAGATGAAGAAGATGAGAGGAATGATGACTGAGGATGAAGATAAATGATTTTATTGATTGTGATGACAATAACAGACAGTTATGATGGAGCCTTTAGGAGGTGATGATGATGGTGGTGGTAATGGTGATGATTATGATCATGATTATGATTATGGCGATCCTGAAGACCATGAGTATCTTTAACAGTGAATTCCTTCACTGTACCTAACATTTAAATTCCAAAACCTAAATCTCCCTTATCCACAGAAACTCCTCCAGGAGCACAACGAGAACATGAAGCGGTTCGAGGGGAACTTCCAGAAGGACCAGCAGAGGAACGCTGAGAGGATCAAGGCCAGACTGGAGGCTAGGAAGCAGAAGAAACAGGAACAGGAGATGGCACGGATCCAGGGAGACATCAGGAACCAGACTGATATTGATGAGAGACGAACACAAGATCAGATGAATCTCATTCAACAGAAAGGTATGAAGGACCCCCCCCCCATAGGTCAGGTCAAGGGTCAAATAGGACACTTAGAGTCAGATTCTGATGTTGCAAAAAACATTGTAAATGACATTAGTGTATTATGCTTCACAATCAGGTAGAATGAATAGGGGCTTTTGTTGTGTTGTCTTTTCTTTCATGCTCCCCTCCCCCTTTCTCACTCATTTAATACAGGTAAAAAAACACAGTATGGATGGGTTTTTTAGGTGGTTAAGAGGGTCGCTGTGAGACCACAGGAAACACTATGTCAAGGGATGCCAGTTTCCAGGCCTTTTGGGGCCTTGTCACAACTATGTTTTAGGCCTTTTTCAGGCTCTATATTCTACTGTTTGAACAGATTGCACATGTGATGTTGCTTTAGCCTAAATGAGTAAAAAAATTTGGTATCCTTGTATATCATAAGCATTTGTAAACAAAGGACGTGTTACTGTTTATCTGTCAATGTCATTATTTCTACCAGGTGCTTGTGAGCTCAACCAAAACAGTGCGAATGCCTCGCATCCCAAGACCTTAAGAAGATCTGGTTAAGAGCAATAGATTGTAGTTGTAGTAGTGGTGGTTATTTTACCTGACTGCTAAGAAAGCATAAACGCTTGTTAGTAAGCAACCAGAGGACCGACGGCTCTAGGTCCTCTCTTAGGGACCTGGTAATGAGGATTAATGCCTTACCAAAGGGCAATAGCGCATCTTTGTTTCGAACCCGGGTCACCGGATTACCATACCACTGCTCTACCAACTGAGCTTTCACGCCTCTAACTGAGCCAACGCGCCTATCGCGATTGAGCGTAGCTATGACAGAAAGCCCCTCATGTTTTCTTGTTCTTGTTTTGTTATAACCAGGTGCTTCTGAGCTGAATCAGAATAGCGTGAACTCCTGGCGCCCCGAGAACCCCGGAGACTGGGCCCAGAGGAAAGAAGATGGTTTGGACGAGAAGCTTGACCTCCCTGAGGGGGTCAACCAGGCTATGTACTCTGCTCTCATGGCTTCACCGTTCTTCACCGATCTGAAAGAGATCGAAGAGATGCTGAAGGACACGCTGGGATTCAAGGATGGAGTCAAAGGTCAGTAGCCATCTCTTTAATCCACTTTCTCTCAATTTTAGAAACATCTTCTGCAAAAGGGTGCAAGTGCTGCGTTATCTTCCAAATAGTAGATGCCTGTTCGGCTCCAAGCAGACGAAATATCCTTTTTAGATTTAATGCAAATTCTCTTACTGTTGAGAGCTGAAAGAGTTCAGGAAAAAAAAATTAATGCAGTTTTGCATATGACTGTCAAAAGGGGTGTGGAGAAATTTCCAGAATATTTTTGGTAATCATTTGTGAAGTATCTTTTACATAATTTATCTTAAAGCACTTTTATGGCTCATCATTTTTAACTGTCTGGGATCATACTGTGTATGGTAAGTTGCAATCCAGCAATTCACATCATTATCTCATTCTGTAAACTTGTAGAGATGTACATTGTATCTCTACTGGTATTTTGTCTTATCATGCCACAGGGCTAATCCCCATTGTGTCAAGCCCCAAATCCTCCTGTGCCAAGTTTGTTTTGAGATAATCTGATAACGTTATGGTTCTGTGAACAGCGCGTGCGAAACACACAGCACAGTACAATGAGCATAAACAATAACTGCTATTACGAATGCGTACAAGTATGCACAAAGCAGCAAAGCAATGGCTCGCTCGCATGTACAAAGCACTATAACGGTAGCGTGCATGCAGCCTTATGGCAGGATATTAGTTAAATGTACAATAGGGTTGCTCTTTCAAAATAAAATGAGGATCTAACCATGTTTATGTCTCTGTCTTCAACAGGTGCCGTAAACGACCCATTTATCGACTTGAAGGATGCGCAATGGATTCTAGGAAGCGAGATCACCCCGCTCGACATCGACAGCATCTCACCGAGCCAGTTCATCGTCTACCGCTTCGGCGTCTTCGTCACTCGTCTACTGCGTCTGACCCTGCGCATGCCCGACGTGACGTTACTCCTCGCATCGTCGCTCCCGCAAAACGACTACAAACGTAACATGTTCAGGCATTCCTTCTTCTACCAGCATGCGAAGAAGATCTTGTTTGTTCGTCACGAGAGGCTGGACTCTGTCGGCGAGTTCGTGATGGTCATCGTCCACTGTCTGGCGCACATCAAGGTCAATGACCTCACTGATGATACCAACCCGTACTTCTTACGAGAATTCTTCAAGGTATGTGTGGGGTTTTAAAACCCATGCTCAGGAGATGATGGTTCCATTATCAATAATTTATAGCAACCAATATCAACCGTGCACAAAACACTATACATTAAACATAATCATCCTATTTCTAGATTGAATAAAGCCAGAGGAAATGTCATGCATTATTTGTAGACATGTGTGTACATGTAGAGATTAACTAATTACTAGTGCAAAATAAATTTGACATATAAACTAAGGGTAGAAAAGAGACAAAAATTAATTATTGAAGAATTTGAAACTTTATTCCCTCGATTTTAATAAAAACTTACTCCTTTGCTTTATCAATGCTAAAAGTGTAAATTGTGATTTTCTTAAGAATCCTACGTTCTTTCATTTCCTGTTATCTAATTCCCATTTTTACGCTATTTTCTTTCTTGTAGGGAATGAAGATGATCTGCCAAGACATGTTCTTCTCGCGAGCCAAGGTCACACAGGGTGCTAGGGCTCTCGTCGGGGGTGTGATGCAGAAAGGAAAGCGCCCTCTGGAGGCCATCTTCAAGCAGGGTAAGGGAGGTAATGAGAAGGCCGCTGTCGTCACGGAGCTCATCGATACGCGAGTCAAGCATACAGACAAGGAGGACTTTACTAAAGAGGTAATGTTTTCAGTCGATACATGACTTGTATGAAATCATGAATGTGTTTTTGAAAATGTACTCTTCCAACTCACAATCCATTTACTTCATACAGTATATCATGTACTAGATTAAAGGCATGTTCACATATTCCTCGGTAAACTAGGACAGTTTATCACTGGGTGTTTTAAGTTTTAAGTATTTGTTGAAACTTCACATTTTTGTACCTTATCATATGAGTGGGTTTGCATAGGATCTTTTTTGCACTCACAGAGGATTCAAGTCGGCCCAAGACCCTCATTCCATTTCAGAAAATTAATTGATTGATTTTTTTTTTTTTTTTTTTTAAACTCCAATCCTTTCCAATTAATGATGAAATTATAAATCTGTTGTTGCTATGATACAGAACATCAAGGAGCGCATCACTGATGAACAGGCTGCATCCTCCAAGGCAAGGCTGAGGGAGTACATGGTGTCTCACGGAGGATTCAAGTCAACCTCAGACTTTGTGGAGACAAGACTCAAGGAACTCAGAGGCACCAAGACTCCGGGAGATGAAGGCAGAAGGTAAGAATTCTAAAACTGTCGCATTTGAATATTCAATTTTTTGAAGTTGATGCTGAATTTTGATTTTTTTTGTTTTCTTTTTTTTTAATATACAGTCAAACCTGCTTTAGTGACCACCTGTCTACAAAGACCCCATCTTTTGTTTCCCTTGAAAATAGTTTCTCATTGAAACATGCACTAAAGGAACTTGTCTTCTAAGACCACTTTTTGTGTTTCCCTTGGGCGGTCGCTATAGACAAGTTTGACTGTATATGAAATTAAACTATGTAGTTATCACTTATTATCTTTGAGCTTTACAGGCTATTAAGCCTTATACGTTGTGCATCCTGCAAAAATGCACAATGTGATTTGTACGATGCGCCAATATTCTAAGATGAGTGAGCAACATAAGCATCATTGTGGTTGTCTACAAAATTGTACAAGTATTCATCCATTTCTTGTCATAGAGGAGGGGTTATAATAAAAAAAATCAAGTTCAAATATTCAAATTCAAATCATCTTCCCTTTATGTACTTTTTGCCCCTCCCGTTCTTTCTACCCCTCTCTCTTGAGATTTTATTGCTTTGCTTGGTAAGAAAAGATCGATATCTGTACATATGGCGTCAATTGCCTGGGGTATATTTCTTTGAAGTATAGGGTTACGATTTTGATTGAAATTGGGTTTTAGATAGGTTTAGAGTAGTGTTGGGTCCTGGGTTGAAGTTAGGGTTTGGTTAGTGTAGGAAATTATTATGGATCATTGTCGCAGGAACAAGTGTCTACAACCAGAAGTAATTATATTTTAAAATCTTGCCAGGCCTACCATCCATATCACGGCGACATCGAGTCTCCGCAGCCAACGAGAGCTCTTCGACCTCCAGATCACCCAGACCAACACTCAGCTAGACCAACTCAACAGCCAACTCGCCAAGTCAATGCAGGATCTCCAGGACGCTAGAGAAGGCATCAAGCGAGCGGAGGAGGAGCCTTCAGCAGCAGGCACAGCCCAGCACGGTGGTGAAGGAGAGAAGTCAGCCGAGGTACTTCGCATGCAGGCGTCAGCGCTGGATATGAAGATTACCAACTTGACGAAGAAGGTCGACCAGGTGGAGGCGGAGCTTGTGAAGAAACGCAAGGAGAGAGATGCAGCTTTGTAGATCATCTATAACATCCATCTCTAAAGCTCCACAGGTTGTTTATTTATGTATGTATGTAAAAGCTCATGCTCAAAAGGCACAAGTATTCAATTTTCAGCCAAAATATATACGCACATGACTGAGCTTTGTTTTTATAATTACTTCACATACATCTTTGATCAGTTGTCGAATGGCAAAATTGAACTTTTGTATGTTTCTTGATCAAAATTGCTTGGTGCCTTTTTGTTGTAAATATGAATAATTTGTGTGAATCTCCCGTCCTTTTTATATATTATCACTCAATGTGAGAAACATGACGTCCAGAAAGTTTTCCTGTACTACAGATTTTATTGCAACGAACAAAGATTTTAATGATTATTTTCATGAACGAATGATCACAGATATGTACATATTTCTAATTTTATATCGTATTGTGTGTTTGTTTGTTGTGAAGTGCAGTTTCTAAATAGACTATTCTATTTATTTCTATTTCAATCAGTGTGGAAATCAATTATGAAATGTATGTAGTCAAGTAAAATGTATACTTCAGAGCTTTAATGTGTTACAAAAAATGGTACGCAAAGTGTAGAGGCGAATGGAAGAGATGTTGGAAAGTAATGCTTCAAAGGATAAGATTTTCAGTTGTATTCTGCAAAAGCTTGGTCGAACACAAAGATTACGGCGCACTTCCCATGATGGAATATCTACATGTATATTTATATTTGAAGAATTTAAACTCTCAATTTTAGCAATAGACAAACAGGTTTGTGTGTGTATAGTAATTAGTGTTTACTTGCAAATTTCTTGTAAGTGTATATTCTGTTCAGTGTCAGAAGGATGCTAATGGCTCCAAGCAGACAATACATGTATGTAGATTTAACCTTATTTGGTTTGGTTAGATTTTGTATTTCATTCAATGCTATTCATCCGATGCCCTCATATTCCGTCCAAATAGTGTTTTCAGTTTTAGTTCAGAAAAAAAGGGAGAAAAATCATTTTTGTTACGATAATAATGTCAAATCATGAGATCAAATAATTGAGATAGATGTGTAACACAATTAAATTCGAAATCATTGTTCAAATATTCGAATGGAGTCTGAAATCTCAAGTTAAAAAAGTGTTGGTTAATAGGATAACAGAATCAAATCATATTATTGAATCATTGAGATAACAAAATCATTGTAAAATCATATACAAAATCATATAATCATATCAAATTACTTGATATCAGTTGCTGATTTATTAATCTATAAAAACATTGTCTTTAAAAATGAAAATCACCTTGAACTATGTTTTGATTACCGTGTTTTATTGACCAAATATTACTGAATGAGGAGCACCTTGATTGTATAATTGATAAAGTTTTGTGAATCACATTTACAATAATCTATACAGTGTCTTTCAAATGTTGGTATTCTGCTAGTAATATTTTTTGGATTCTGTTATTAATTGTATGTCGATGATCGCTTTATTTGAAAACAGAAATAAAAATCCACTGTGTTTGCTTCCATATTAATTTATCCTCGTTTGGTGATAAACAAAAGTAATCGAAAATTGGAAAGGAAAATCATGGAATCAACTAGATCTTTGTAATCTGAAATTTCATAATTTTGTAAGATAGTTTTGAAAAATATTAATCTTTTTCTTGGGAGAACTTGTATATTTGATTATTTTGTCTATTCTTATTTTGTGTGCTGAACATTGCAGCAAATGTTGTTATATGTATAGAAGTATTGAACTTTTTAAATTCTTCCAATTTTTGTTTGATTTTGTACACTCTAATGCCTTGATCAAATTCAATAATATCACTTTCTTTTATGCATTCCAATGTTACTTGTAGAGTTATATGACATAATAATTAATGCTTGTATATTTTATCATTGATATTGACTACTCAGAAATGTATTTTGTTTGAGAATTGAAGAAACAAATCTATACAGAATTTACTTATCAAGAAAACTTTTATGAATAATTATGTGCTTATTTACATATTTTTGGAAAACTTGTATGATATGAGTGCCTTTTCCGTCCTTTATTGTGTACCTTGTTTGTTTGTTTTCTTAGAAATACAATAAAAGCACCTGTAACATAGATTATTTGTTTTTAATTGTTTTCATTTTCTTTTACTAAATTGAAATGAGATAGAAAAAGCTATCGTGAGGTATAAGCAAGAATGATATAAAGATAGAAATGGTGTCACAGAGAAAGATAAAAAGAAGGAACGGAAGAAAAAATGCTTATGGGGAAACAGAATAAGAAAGAGACTAGAGTGGGCTAAAAAGAGAGACAGTGAGAGAGAGAGAGAAAGAAAGGAAAGACAGAGAGAGAAACAGATGGACAAAGAAAGATGAAGAGGGGAGATACATCTTTTTTAAATCATCACGTGTTCAATATTAAAATCAAACAAGGGAACATAACATAATTGGAATGTGCTTGTCACACCAAAAATATTGCCCAGGTCATGCAATCGTTAATTACATGCATGACAGCCCCACCCCCTCCCAAAATTAAGTAAGTACATATAGAAACTATTACCGATGGTGTTCAAGCTTCAGAAATAAATAATGATCTGCAGGGTAGTTAAGCTTTTGAGAGCCAGAAGGGCGATTTTTACTCAGATTGATATTATAGTTCACGCCCAATGGCTCCCAGCTCCTCCCAGCACACGGTTTGTTTTTTAATGCCAAACAGTTCATTGTTTTCACCTTGTTTAAGTTCGTGTGTTCGGATGACGCATGTGTCCCGATCCCAATTATTTTAGATTGACATTTCAAGTCTCTAGCATGATTTTATTTTGTCCACTTCTCCCCTTCCCCCTCTTCTCTTTTTTGTTTCTCTCTCTCTCTCTCGATCTCTCTCTCTATATCCCTTTCGTTCTCACTCTCCCACTAACCCTTTCTCTTCCTCTCTCTCTGTTTCTTGCTTTCTCTGAGATTTTCCATCTCTTCCTCTTTTACTCCCCTCTCTCCTGCATGGTTTCTTCCTCTTGTATTAGTCTTTCTTTACCCCCTCATTCGATCCTCACCTATTTCCCTCTTTTTGTTCCACATACATCCAAAATCATTTAAAGATTGAAAAACTGTAGATCATTTGAGAAATTTAAAAATACATTTAGTGACAAGCGTTTTCTTCTAAATATATTTTTCTGCCTTATATAATCCCGAAAAAACTGCTTTTGTTCTTGAAATTTACGATACCATTTTTTTTTTTTTTTTGCTAGGGGGGGGGGGGGCTGTAATCATCTACTGGTTTTCAACTAGTAAATCAACTGGTAATCATCAATTGGAGGCCCAACTTGGGTGAATTTTGCTCAATTAATAATGATGGTGATTGACAAAAGCTTGCAATTACCTCTATCGTGTTGGGCAAATTATACCCAAAAGTTTAAACAGTACTGTAATAGGGAATGTTTATTTTAATGCCCTTCATGTAAGCCCAACCTAGCATTTAGGAGTGAAAATGAACAAGAAACAAATTCCATTGAGGGCGCTCATCCAAGCTCATGTGTAATGCGATGGAGCAAAGCGACTGAGCGTCCAAAAAATGTTCTACATTCACATCCTATTTCGTATCCTACGCTGCTGGGCGAGTGACATTTTTATTATTCTGAAAACCAGCGGTCACGAGCAAAAGAACCATGCAAGTTAGTGTGGAAGAAAAAAAATTGCTGTTTGCAGAAGAAGATAACAATGTATAGGGTGTTTTTATGTTTCGTTTAAGGACCCATTCACTCTGAACACGCCCGAACAGACTCCCCCCCCCCCCCCAATAAAAAAGGAACAAAAACAGATAACATTTAAAATTTTAAAAATTCTAAGGCAATTTCTATAGCCCTATCCATTGCCTTTTTAATATTCGAGCATCACAATGGCGGAGAAAGGGAATCCCAATATGACTTTCTATAGATAATAGAATGGGGTATATAAATTGCCTGACTTGATTTCTTGAAAGTCTTAGCGACGGTGTTTCTGGACAATGGGGGAATTTAACTCTCTGTAAACGAATAGAGACCCTTTTTTTATGGGGGAGGGGGAGCATTTAAGCCATAGTTCTTTAATTTTGTTGTTGTTGTTGAGGTATTCTTGCTGGCTTTTGGGAGCACATCATTATTGACTAAAAGCCTTGCTAATGTATTTGATTTGAAGAAAACCGATCGAGCGTTATTAAGTTCGACATATGTTTCTACTTCTGCGTTATGCTTCAAGCAGTGTAAAAATTCATTTACCTTCTTTCTGTAGTATGCAGGACTGAAATGATCAACTACACGTATGTGTCGGTATTCCTCTACTCTACAATAAAGGTCATCATATTTATAATTCATTAAAACGATAAATAAAAACTATGTAAATACCAACTTTCCACTCCACCATTTACTTTATTACTAAGCTTGCTTTTGTACATTTCTTGTTGCGCACGATAATACAAATGATAGTAACAGTACTCTGCTTTGTATCAGCAGTATCAGAAAGTAACTAAGCATGCAATCAAACATTGAAACGAGTTACAATACAGGATGTCCCTGAAAATAGAACCCCAAGCTTATACTCATAAATTACTGAATTCTCCTAGATTATTTTCATCATTAATGTATACATCACTGCATAGCTCATTTTCTTTTATATCATATGACAACAAGAATATGACTGAATTAAGAGGATGATAGATATTTTGAAAGACAAATTAATTGGGAATATTGATTATCGAAACTCATCATGTATAGAGCCTGATATTCTCATCTTCCATTTGAATGATTGTAAGGCTAGCCTAAACACCTACCTTTCACACAGTTAATCAAAAAAGTATTTCTCATGTGATTATTAATTTCGTCATATATAAATTATTCTGCGTACCTTTGCACCAATACAAATTATTTTGTCTTACATTTGTATTGATATACGTACATTCCTGTCATATTCCTTCATTAATTCGTGTAAGTTAATCATGTATATGGTTTAGAGGCACTTAACCTTGATCGCTGTATGAAGGTTAATTATATATTTATTTATTAGCTTTGCGGCTATGTGCATATTAACCAAAAATAATTCAGGATTATTGAGTAATTTAACGATAAACTTCAATCTCCGTTTGTCAGGGACACCCTAAACAATATTGTTTATACTTTAACAAAATCGGTAACAAAAATAACCAAATAATCTAGAATAAAGTACAACTTTCTGAGTAAAAAAATAAGAAGCACATGAAACTGTATATGAAGTATAATCATAGAAAAAAATAGGTAACTTCAAGAACTGCATGTATTTGTCATTACTTAACAAAGGTTTAAAGCCAAACAATAGTACATTTTGTATCTCCTACGGTTTTTCATTATTTCGTCTTCACTTATCTATTTATCGTCAACCACCGCAGGAGTATATTTATCAAATCTGTCAGTCAATTAAATCTGGTGTCGCCGAAGCCACTGACCCGTCTCTGTGTTCTAATGGTTAAAGCATTGGCGTTTTCTGCCAGTGACACGGTTCGAGATCCGGCGGAGACAATTTTTTTCAACATTTGCAAAGAAATCAAAAAAGGGGATAGCAATAGGTAACTGTCTTTTTCCCTTTCGCATTATATTTATATATATCATGTCATGACTAAAAATGACAAGAATGAATTGAATAAAAAACTACCGTACCATTATCGTCATCATTATACTTTTTTTTTTTTAAATAGACTAAACTCTTCTCTGAGTAATACACCACAAAGTATCAAATACAAACAAATCTTCTCATCATGAATACTTCGACGAGGTACATATACATTGTACAGATATAATTCGTCATTGTATAATTTCATGGTTTTAGGTATCTAATCACGGTCAGATGAGCACATTTTGACACCTTATTAATTTATGACCAAGGCAGGTCACTATTCTTTCTTTCTTTCTTAATGAATTTGCCATTTTCCAACAAACGCACAAAAAAGTATAATTTACTAAACATTGAGGAAAAAATCTCGGAAAATTATGTCATTTGAGCAACATTTCAGCGAACTACTGCACAACTTGTTGGCGGGAAAATTGCAACTGATATCCTCCTTCTCTGTTATGACGACTACAATTTTATGATGACTACAATTCGTTAACAAAAAACGGTTACCACTTTTATCTAGATTTACACATCAGGATCTCAAGAGAATCGTTTTTTCCAATAATTATTTTTTCAATCACCTTAAAATATATTGAGAATTCTAGTATCTCTTTGCACATACAAACACACACACACACGCACCTAACAAGTTGACGTCAAATTGACGCATTTCAATTCAATTCAGTGTTAGATGTGCTGATTTGGTTTTCATGTTTACATAGAGTTATTGGGAAAGTACTGAAAATTCTACAATATAGACATTGCTTCCACTGGCACATAATCACTGGTGTTGTGGGCCGTTTCATAATTGTGCCAACCATTATCTAATGTAGGAGGCGGACTAGGAGCCGGGATTGGGACTGAAATTGGGTGGTGGGAATATCGAAGTGACCGGATCACTTAATCTATACCTGATGTAGGTCTATTCCAAATCCCCCCATAATTATTTTGATAATAATTAGAACGCATTCAGTTTCCCTACAGTGCAAACGGTTCCGATGTTCCGGGATAATAAAGGCGAATACGGTCGTAATTTCACAACTGGTGACTTCCGCCCGAAAATCAACTTTCAGGGCTTAAATGTTACTTTAATTTTGCGAGCGAGCGAAGTAATAATTTGAACCCTTTGTTAATGACAATGTATATTTTTGTCTCCAAAATATACTAAATAGGTAAACCTCTTCATTATCCGTACTAATTTAGTAATTTTGAAATTCTTGCCTTCCTCAGCCACACCCCCCCCCCCCCCCCCCTCCTTGCATACACAATTTAATGATCCGCCATTTTGTGTTGTGGGTTTTAGATTATGCTAATGATCTCGTGGATTTAGGGTTTTCTTGTTAATTCATTTCTTGCTAGCTTTGACAACTGTGAAAAGAATAATTTTAGTTGGTATACGTTTTTAAATCGCAATGGAAATATGAATATGAGATAATTGATTCAAAACCATTAATAAAAACTATGTTAATACAAACTTTCCACTCCACCATTTACTTTATTACTAAGCTTGCTTTTGTAAATTTCTTGTTGGGCACGATAATACAAATGATAGTCACAGTACTCTTTGTATCAGCAATATCATAAATTAACTAAGCAATCAAATATTAAAACGAGCTACAATACAGGATGTCCCTTAAAATAGAAACACAAGCTTATATTCGTAAATTACTCAATTGTCCTAGATTATTTTCATCATTAATGTATACATCACTGAATAGCTCATTTTCCTTTATATCATATGACAACAAGAATATGACTGAATTAAGATGATGATAGATGTTTTGAAAAGACAAATTATTTGGGAATATTGATTATCGAAACTCATCATATAAAGCCTGATATTCTCATCTTCCATTTGAATGATTGTAAGGCTAGCCTAAACACCTACCTTTCACACAGTTAATCAAAAAAGTATTTCTCATGTGATTATTAATTTCGTCATATATAAATTGTTCTGCGTACCTTTGCACCAATACAAATTATTTTGTCTTACATTTGTATTGATATACGTACATTCCTTTCATATTCCTTAAAGTAGACACACGAAGAATCAAAAGTGTTTTGAATTGATGCAAAACTCATATCATTGCGAAGGGGAAGCCTTACTGATCAAATACAACAATTAACTCTCCTCTTCAAAATATGTTTGGTGCCCGCAGTAATCAACTCTCAAAAATGTTAGTTTCGAGATCCAGATTTTCTGCCTTCAGCGGTCCTTTGTAGAGCGTCAATATGTGTGACGTCACACACGGGACACGGCTGGCTAGCTGCAGACTAATACACGCGCGACTCCGGTAGGCGGCCGGTACTGAGCTGTTTGTCCAGTGTGTGACGTCACTATTCAGAGCTCGCTACGCTCGTGTGTTTGGCTTACGTTCAGCGGCGTTCGGGGGTCTAAGAAGGGTCTTGAAAATTGCATTTTACGCCTTTCCATGATATCTATATGATTTCTCAGCAAATTATTCGTGTTTTTCAAGAGAAAATCTTTCCATCCATATGTAATTTGTTCTAATTATCAGTTGTAGTGAATTTTTCTTTGTGTAGCTCCTTTAATTAAGTTGTGTAAATCAATCATGGAGAGGGTTTAGAGGCACTTAATTTATCAAGAAAGTGTCTGGACAAGGAATGAAAGGTGCAACACAAATGGCAGGTGAAAGAGTTGCATGGCGTGCTCTCGTGAAGACCACAGCAGCGCTTTACAGCGCCACCTGAAGTTGATGATGATGAACCTTAGGAGCTGATAAAGGTTAATTATATATTTATCTATTAGCTTTGCGGTTATGTGCACATTAACCAAAAATAATTCAGGATTATTAAGTAATTTAACAATAAACTTCAATCTCCGTTTTTCAGGGACACCCTGAACAATATTGTTTATACTTTAACAAAATCGGTAACAAAAACAACCAAATAATCTAGAATAAAGTACAACTTTCTGAGTGAAAAATTAAGAAGCACATGAAACTGTATATGAAGTATAATCATAGAAAAAATAGGTAACTTCAAGAACTGCATGTATTTGTCATTACTTAACAAAGGTTTAAAGCCAAAAAATAGTGCATTTTGTATCTCCTACGGTTTTGTCATTATTTCGTCTTCACTTATCTATTTATTGTCAACCACCGCAGGAGTATATATATATATATATACATATATTTTTCCACGAGATTTATCAAATCTGTCAGTCAATTAAATTTGGTGTCGCCGAAGCCACTGACCCGTCTCTGTGTTCTAGTGGTTAAAGCATTGGCGTTTTCTGCCAGTGACACGGTTCGAGATCCGGCGGAGACAATTTTTTCAACATTTGCAAAGAAATCAAAAAAGGGGATAGCAATAGGTAACTTTGCTTTAAACTACATAAGCATCATTGTCTATTTTCCTTTCGCATCATGTCAGGACTAAAAATGACAAGAATGAATTGAATAAAAAACTATCGTACCATGATCGTTATCATTATACTTTTTGTTCAAAAATGGACAAAACTCTTCTCTGAGTAATACACCACAAAGTATCAAATACACAAAAATCTTCTCATCATGAATACTTCGACAAGGTACATATACATTGTACAGATATAATTCGTCATTGTATAATTTTGTTAAAAAAAGATGATATATTAACGATCACCTGATTTCCCGAATATGTGGTGACGGGTTTAAATATTGGTAATTGCAAAAAGCCTGGGAAAAAGGGGGATGGGGGGGGGGGGGGGGGGGGGGTTCTGTATAGCCTTGTGGTTATATTGTATATCCTACGATTTTTTTTTCTTCATTATTTCTTCTTCACTTGTCTATTTTTCATCAACCACCGCAGGAGTATATACATGTACATATATTTTTCCACGAGATTTACCAAATATGTCGGTCAATTAAATCTGGTGTCACCGAAGCCATTGGCCCGTCTATGTGGTCTAGTGGTTTAATCATTTGCGTTCTCTGTCAGTGACACGGTTCGATTCCCGGTGGAGACAATTTGTTCAACCTTTGCAAAGAAATTTATAAAAAGGGACAGCAACGGGAAACTTTGCTTTTAGTTACATAACCATCATTGTCTAATTTCCTTTCGCATTATATTTATATATATCATGTCATGACTAAAAATGACTAGAATGAATTGCATAAAAAAACTATCGTACCATTATCGTCATCATTATACTTTTTTTCAAAAATGGACAAAACACTTCTCTGAGTAATACACCACAAAGTATCAAATACACAAAAATCTTTTCATCATGAATACTTCGACAAGGTACATATACATTGTACAGATATAATTCGTCATTGTTTAATTTCGTAAAATAAAGATGATAACAAAATAATATCGATCACCTGATTGCCCGAATGGTAATTGCAAAAAGCTCGGGAAGGGGATGGAGGATTCTGTATAGCCTTGTGGTTTAGGCAATGGCGTTCTCAGCCAGTGACCCGGTTCAATTTCAGACGGAGACAATTTGGTTCAACCTTTGCACAACAAAACTCGGAAAAGAGGACAAAAATGGGAACCTTAGATATACCATTATTATCTAATTTCCATTCGCAATATACATATATATATATTATTTCATGTGTAAAATTTATTAAAAATGAAGAGAATAAGAAGCCCATCGTACCGTCATCATCACACTTTTTCGATCAATGAAAAGACCTCTTCTCTGAGTAATACACCGCAAAGTATTATTTATAAAATAAAATCATCTGATCATGAATACTTCGATAAGCTACAATATACATGTATATAAATGTAAACATCTAACTTCGCCATTGAATAATAATTAAGACGATAACAAATAACAATCTTCTGGTGGCCTGAATATGTGGTGACGGAATATTGGTAATTAGAAAATTCTCGGGGAAGGGAAATGGGGGGAGGGGGTCAGCCGACACCCAGCCCACCCCTCCCCTTAAAAATGCTTACAAATAAATGAATAAAAAGCCGTTTACATTCATTAAAAAAAATCAAATATAAATGAATACATCGCTATAGTCAAAACCTGAACTGTGCCATTGACCTTTGCATAATCGGTGGTGCCACTGGCATCTATGTCACTGCTCTAATTTCCTTTGTTGACATCTGTTGAATCCATTGGAAGAGTGACGGCATCATCACTCCTCTCATTGTGTTTGGTGCCATCCTCTGCATCCTTAGGGATACTGACGGCAGCATCCTTGTTGGTGGAAGAAACATCATCGGTGCCCTCAGTAGCTTTCCTGACATCAGTTGAATCCAGAGTAACACTGGCGGTGTCAACATCCGTGATGGAGGGAACACCATCATCTCCCTTAGTGACATTTGTGACAGAAGCATCAAGAAGGAGACTGACCGTCACGATCCGTGTCCTTCTGTTCTTCGGTGGAACTTTGGAGATATTTGTTCATACGTGGTGTGACCCCTTCCTCAACCTGGCTAACATCAAAGGTCGGATTGAATGTACACAAAGGATCGGGATTGTTGTCTTTGGTAGGCAACACGGAATTACCCGAGGCTCCTGGGCGCAGATTGCTTATCACGCCAGCTGACGAGGATTGGGCCGTCGAGTTCATCGCACCGCTGGAAGTGCTTGTTTCTTTCTTTAGGAACTTGTCGAGACAAGTTAGACCCCATTTCTTACGGATGTCAGGGTTCCGGACGCAGTAGAGTAGAAAGATGAACAACCCTTGGAAGGAATTAAGGACGATGAAGATTGGCTGAGCCACCTGTTAAACGCAAATGTTTCAGAAATAATAATTAGGTATATGGCATTCTATCTCATGTTCTTCATATACTTAACATCTAAAGAGGTATTGCTGGTGTATGTAATTATCAGAACTGAGTTCTCAAGATACTTTTTAGAAGAGATATATACCACACTTTACCTGACTGAATAACGGGATCAAAAGAAGATATCCGGTGACCCAGGTCAGACCGAGCAGGAGCAAGATGCAGATCGCGTTCTGGACGCGTTTGATAGTCTCTCGTCGTTCTGCCTTAGCCTCTCTTCTCACCCGACCAGCGATGTTGGCCGACTCGCGAAATTTTCGAACCACCAGGAAGAAGATGACAATGTTGATGAGGAGGATGATGGACATGGGAATCAGAAGACCACCGATTTGAGCCCAGAATTGTAGGAAGCATCTGTTGATAGTAAATATACAATTTGTAAAGAGACTGAATTAAATCAATCAATACTATCTTAGCGATAGTTATGCGAAATAGCTATCGTCCTTAGAACATTTTAACTGAAGAATTTTCATTGTAAATAATTTCCCTTTATTTATTTTGGCAATTCCAAGCTTTCTTGTCCCCTGCGTTACCAACAACATCTGAGATTTTTAGAGTGTGGTGATTGTATTCAGTTGGTGACCTTTCTAGAGCTTGGAATACACCACATACCCATGAAAGTGATAATTAGATACCAATTACAGATCGTGATTGCATACTTGCTAACTCATGAGATACCAAAATACCAAATGCCGTTAAACAAGATTAGAGTACAGAAACGTGATTTAGCTGAATCCGAAATTTGAAGATCGTTAAGTATACGTTATGCTATGCAATCTAATATTCAAGCTTAACTTTCAAGCGTTACCACTTACAGATCGTCTTGAGCATAAGAGTCTCTAGCAATAGCTCCGGTAAGAATCACGATAAGTGCAGGAATTCCTGAAATGACATACGTGCATACGGAAATACAATTTGATTAATCATTCATATTACGCCTATATTAGCTATTCCTTTCCCCGTTTCTTCAAGAGGCCTATTCATGTTATCGTTGTGCTGTCCAGCTCACAATTTGTTTCCCACGGTTATGGCGACACTATGATTACTTTTTTAAATGAATGAGATATCTTGATTATTATACTCTCTGGGATTTAGAGTCTTCTTTGTACAAATCACTTGCAATTGAATTGAATTGAATTTATTTTATTCTGCAAAATACAATATAATAATAATAAATGATGACAATAAAACAAATGTTAACTGATAACACAATACAAATAATTAGTAATTAAGAAAGTTGCAGAAGAAGAAGGGCTATTATGATAATAAGCGATTGCTTGATAGCGTGATAGCCCGGGGAAAAGGGAAGGGGGGGGATAATGATAACAAATTCAGACAAAAACTGATAATGGTGATGATGTTGATGATAATGAATGATGGTGAAAATGAAAATGAAAATATGCTGATGTAAACATGTCTGACACAGAAAACTTTTATAAGTATACGAGAGTTATAAAATATATTGATGAATGTTTATAGGAATCTGACAACGATATTGAATATTAATTCAGCACTGGGAAAAGATCAAACAATGTACTCTGATAGAAACGCATTCTTCGTAATGAATTTAGATGAATTTAAAGTTTTACATAGCATTCGAAGGGTCTTTTTTAGGAAGATAAATTTTTGTCTCATGAAGTATTCCAGTATTCCTAGGAATGCATGTAATTATATGTCGTATGTGTTCACTCCAGCTCATAATTTCATCAATAACGATACCTACAAATGTTGTACATTTCTTGCGTTCTAAGACAATATCATCAATTACAATATTATAAGGAAGAGCTGGGGTTTGTGCATTGACAGGTTTAAAGTGCATTAAGCTTGTTTGATTAAATTAAAGAGATTTATTACTTTTAAACCAGTTTGATACTTTTGGTAATTCTAAATTGAGTGTACAAATAAAAGCATCCAAATTCTCATGAGAAAGAAAAAGAGTGGTGCCGTCAGAAAATAATATGTAAACTAAACGAGAGATGATGCATTGGTATCATTATACAATAAGAAAAGAAGGGGATATAATATTGATCCTTGTGGGACTCCACATTTAAGTGCAAGATATTCCGATAAAAATCCATTCTGAACCACATACTGTTGCGGGAATGAAAAATAATATTTAAACCACGAGAGAGCAACTCCTCGAATTCCATAAACTGGAAGCTTTTCAAGCAAAGTGATTTAGCGTATCAAATGGTTTTGACCAATCCGTACAATCCTCATTGCATGTTTTTTATTGGCCCTTGCATTTAATATTTTATCATACATATGAACCAAAGCTAGGTCAGTGGCAATGCCAAGTACAGTTTAATAAAAAAAACAGTGAAGAAATTGCTCACAAATGGCAGCAATTACGAATTCATGTTCATTTTAAGAAGATGTCTGTTGCAGTATAGTCCGTCCTAATGTGATTTATTCCATAGTTAGCATGACGAAATGAATATAATATCCTGCCACAATTCAGGATTTTTTTGTATTTATTACAAATCAGAAAAGATAAACATATCCTTTGTTATATGAATATAATCGCAGCGAAGCAGGCCGCCGCCTAATCGTTTTATGGATACTTTCAATACCTACATTTATATGTTTAAATAATTCGGTCGAATGTTTCTGATCTAGAGACATTCTATCTGTAAGTAAAAACATACAGGCATTTCATGTTAATCGTATACAATAGTTAAGCACTATTCCTAGAACAAGGATTTAAAGAAAGAAATATCTCACCCCATGCAGCTAAGAAAGCCTTGATCATGAAATTCTGGATGTAGGTGTTAAAGATCTTCACAAAGAAGAGGTACATATTGTACCCTTCCACACCCATCCATGCAATGGAGGACAAAACGAAGAAGTGAACTAGGGCCGTCAGGAACCCACAGGGTCTAGCTTGGACCTCACGATAATCTCTGGTAGAATCCAGAGAGATCATGATGACAAACGTCGTGTAGAGACACAGCAAGGTCAGGCACAGACAGATCAAGATCTGGTTAGTCTGTTTCGTTCTCGAATCCCTATCAAGATTGCAACATTGAAATAAGGTTAAGAAAGCGTTGAAGCAATATTGTATCATACATGTACAGGTATACCGAGAATAGAAACGTCAAACAACAATAAAAAAACAAAGTGAAATTGAGGGGGAAACGTTTGTAAAATGATTGTGCCTAACTTATAAACATGTATCTCTTCTATTACTGGGCACGAACCCTCAGAATTGGCACATCGTTGTATCGATGTATTGGGCGCTATATAAAAGCGGAATATTATTATTACTATTATTAACATTAATTTAGGTGTAACTATTCAGGACGATGTCAAATGGGAATCATATGTACGCCAAAGGTGTTCGAAATACAGACTACACACCATGGGGCAGGGGATTGATCTACGACTTTGATCGCATATCAATATATAATATTAATATGATATAAACAAATTACTATTGTAATCTATCTATGACCCTCGTCACACCACCCCTACATCACCAAGCAACTAATATATGGCAGTTTCCCTTCTTCTCCTTCCACTTCTTCTTCTTCTTCTCCTCCTCCTCCCCCCCCCCCCTCTTCCCCTTTCTATCATGAACTCTACTTTGCTGATAGTAGTTCTCAACATCCCTGCTGGGTCAAACAGAAGTGATACAGAACTGTGCTACAGGATTATACGTATTTCACAAATTATTTGTTTAAGAGATACTTTTATACAAAAGGGGAGGTGGTATATGAATGTGCATGTTTATTTAATGAGTTCCAAAAATGCATCTCTTTCATAGTTTATGTAACTATTCTTCGTTCAAAAGCTAAAATCGAAGATAAAACGACCAGAGAATAATTACATATTCTGTCTCCTTTGTATTACATTAATGATTGCATTATTTCTTCTTAATGGGCTCACTTGTTCCACAGGTAGGTTGCCAATGTGACAAGAAGACTGAAGATAGAAATACAGCATCCAATGTAAGTCAGGATGTTGTATGGCTTGATTGGTGGCCCCTGTCTATGGATATCCTGTAACATGAAAGAAATCCGAGCCCAAACTAAAACATCTTCTTCGATTGCTCCAATAAAACTGATTATTTGACCATCAGCTCTCATCAAGTCTATGTGTCGTTAATTGAAAACGGAGAAATTGGGGTTTATTATACATGTAATAGAAAATGGTGGAACCTCATATTACTGATGGAAAAAAAAGAATATCACTTTACTTCCTATCACACAAGACACCACACCTTTAAACTTTATTTGATCTCAAGAGTGAGAATATTATTCGTTCACAATTGAAGACCAGCTCTATACTTCGTCGCTCTTCGGAAGTAAAAGGGGAAATTTAAAAGGGGAAGTGGTCGAACAATGACTGGTCGTCCACAAATACCTGGTAGAATTTTGTCACCTATCTGGAAAGAAACTAGCTAGTAGCCTAATATCCGTTCGTATTACAGCAAGTGTACGGTATATTACATAGTACATATTTAATCCGCAGGACCAAGTATACCCCTGGGTCATCAAGAGGATTATCACGATATAGCTCTATTGCGTTTAGTTAGTCGGGTTTTAGTTGTCCGGTGATATAATAATGCCTAATTGCTTTTCACTGACCATTATAACAGCGAAGTTGGTAAGATGATCACATGCACAGCGCACGATCTCCTTATCATAGCGCTCATCAGATGATGTGATTCCAGACACAAGAACACACCCATCTTGGGACCAATCCCTCTGCTCCTCATCCCAGAATGAACAATTGGGATTCACGTATCCAGGCTACACAACAACAACAAAAACAACAAGAAATGCATGGAACCATAATGTTTAAATAAAGCATGAAAAAAGAATGAATGATAATTTTGATTGGTTTAGTTTAAAAGCCTATTCTATCATGAGGGGAATCAAACACAGGAGTTGAAGAAAAAAAATAGATTAAAAAACATATGTTTAAATTTTCCCCTATATATGTACGTCTACAAATTTAATTATTAACAAATACTGCTAAAGACATATTACAAAAATTATATGAAAAACTTTAATCTGCCATTTTATTAGTATAGGTCTTACCATTATTGTATTGAAGGTAAAATTGATGAATTCGGTCAGGGCTGCTACTTTCCCTTGACCAATACTGAGAGAAATCACGGGCGAGTTAGCCGATCGATTGAAGCCTTCATTATCTGCACTGATGTTGCGCAATGACTTAGAAATGAACAGGGCTGGAGTTGAAAATACATTGAAGTTGACCCGGACGTGTGCACTGCCATTCGACGGCGATCCTGAGAGTGGGACCGTTGACGAAATGACGGATGAAACTGAAGGTGGAATGTTGACGTGAGCGATGATGGCTGGTCTGGTAGCAATGACGTCATCGCGGTCATCTTGGGTTGGAGCACTGATGGTAATATTGGACTTAGTCAGGTCTGAAAAACTGGATCCAGCTAGCGTAAGCACAATACCGCTCATTACGTCGTCAGCAAGTACACTCTGAACCTGTTATGTGATTATTATTACAATCATTATTATCATTATTATTATCATTATTATTATTATTATCATTATTGATGATGATTATGATTGAAAATGACGTGATTAACAGCATACACAGACGTCCAAGTAATTAGGCATCCCCTAAATTCAAAATGTGATGTATCCCGCACACATAAATGCATGAATAATGATGTTGTTTGGTAGTTATTTTGTTAAAAAATAACGACAAATGGTGCAGTGTCGCGCCTTATTGGACACCAGATTAACTGAGACCACGATGGATAAATGGCAGTGTCAGGTTTTTCTAATTCTTTTATTTTGAAAATCCATGCGAACAATTATATCAACATGGACATGGAATTCTATATTTTAGTATACTGGTTGAAATCAAATTACTTTTTCATAGCCTATGATATACATGTAAAATCACCTGTACGGCTACATATGGCTGCTGAATGTTGAGCATCCCACCATCGGCAACCTCAACACGGCTGATTTGTTCCTCAAAAGCCTGGACAAATTTACTTATTGCCCCACCTTCTTCCTCCGCAGCTTCAAGTTGCTCTGTTTCTACCTGAGCTATATTGCTCACAATACTCGTAATAGACTTTGTTACCTGTCAATTCAAACATAAAAGATGAAGATGATTTAATCTATAGTAGGAGAAAGTTGCCAAACCTCGGAAATCAATCTCAATGACGATTGGGTATTAAAAAACAGGGCAGCTTGTCACAGGTGTTATTTTAAAGCTGTTACACAACTTTTGGAAGAACCAACCACCAAGGGGTCAACAAAATATGAAAGGAGTGTGACAGACCTAAATATGTCATAGCACCAGTCAAATTTTATACACAATTTCTAAACAGAGCCTGATACGGGGTTAGGCTCTAGTTAATTCTTTATTCAAAGTAGTTTAGCTCCAAGGCGTCAAATATTGTTCAAACCGGTTATGGGATATACCTCTTTCATATCTATGACAATTGTATATATATGTATCGGAGGGAAGACTTTTTTTTCTTCTCCATGAGATAATTATTATTGGAGAATAATAAAACTAATCAACCATCGCAAGTTCATATTCAATAGGATTGGTATGACATCGTGCAAAATACCTCTTCACTAGTAACATTTAGCTGCACAATGTTTGATATTATCTCTGCCACAAGATTGATGTCATCTGATGTGATATCTTCGATGTTGGAAGTAACAAATGATAATTGCTGGCTCACTTCAACTGCGTTTTCTTCATCTACGATTACCTAAAATTTGAGGGGAAAATATCATTACAGCATGAACACGTTGAGTGAAACGACTTTCCCTCCTCAAAGGTTGTATGTCCCTTTTGCAGATTGAAAATATAAACCTGTCTTAATGCTTTTGTAAACAAGAGATAATACCAACTAAAAACTCCCCTGAAAGAGTAGAACTAATCATTGCTTTCATGTAGAATTATATCGACCGTTAGGAATTTTTGCTTTCGAGAACTATGCGTAGATAGTAGGTCTAGAAAGTAAACGGGTTACCTTGCATACCTTGAATACTGGGACACTGCTAAAGTTTACATTTCACATATAGGACATACGTGACATATTCATAATTTCTGCAAAGTTCTACAGAATTTGATATTGGCTGCAAAAGGGATACACTACCTATAAGGTAACATTGAAAATAAAGGTGAGTTCTGGTAATACGATTGCATTGTGAAAGAAAAGGTGTGGAATGGATCAGAAAAGTTGATTATATAGCATGTAAGTATTGGTGTGTAATGCAAGGTTCTGGAGTCATCAAAATCATCATAAATTTGGCCCAGTCTTGGTAAATTAACAATCACTGTACACAGAAAGATGTATATGGGTTAACACAAATGGTGTCGGGGCTAGTACTACCTTGACTTCCTTATCTTTCTATGCTCATTACTCAGCCAGTATACATTTTCTTCCAAAATTATTTGGCACCTGACATTAATTGTAATCTTGAACATTCAGTGTAAGTTTCGTTAGATTTTGTGAGAATTTTTTTTTTTTTTTTTTTTTTTAACCAGAACTCAAGTGTATCTTTAAGGTAACCTTACAACATTACAATCACACAGAAGTAAGTTCCTTTTTCCATGTACCATCTTTATTATAAACATTTTTTTAATGTGTCCCATAATATCTAATTTCACAACTCATAAACCGGAAGATGGTAGATAATTTCCGAACAAATTTGGCGGTTGCAATCGCCTACGGGTGTCAACTTATTTTAATTAGACCAACATCTTATAAATGCAATAGTTCAGTAAAATTCTACTACTTCAAACTATTTATGGGTTTAAATGCTGTATCAAGAGTGAACTAATGAAGATAAGAAGGCCTGTTGCAAGTGCTTCTATTTTAGTATTGTCAATGAATATGACAGAGAATATGTTACCGCCTTGAATAAAAATCGTCCAGTGCATTTGTGAATGGAATGTCATTAAAAGAATCAGTAGAATTGATTGATCATGGCTTTTGTTACCTTTTAGGCATGATCTTATAGTTTTCAAATGTAAATTAAAAATACACTCTTATAAAAAATAAAAAAAGGGTGAGTAAGAAAGGAACATTAATGTTTAATCGGGTAAAATTGAACACAGTTATGGGTAAAAATAATTTACCGAATCGGGTGAAATCTACTTAATGATAGGTCATTTTATAATTATCTTTTTGTCAGGATGCAATGATCAGTGGTATATACAATGTACTAAACACAATTCATTTCATATCAAGGTTATTAAAAAGCCTCTTTTCATTGACAACATTTGAAAAGAAAAGAAAAATCCAAAAACCTCTGCAATTTCGGTGAGAATATCTGTGACCTTTCTAAATGGTCCGCAATTATCCGTAGCTTGCCACTGGCTCTTGGTTATACCATCGCCAAAACACATAGCCTGTCCAATGGGTTCCTTGGCTGTTCGGTATTTAAAAAATACACATATATATATATATTGTTATAAATATCAAAATAACACATGGCAAACAATTATTAACATATACGAAGAAAGAAGGAGACACAAATAAAGTACCGTCTATGACTGCGATTTTCTCAAGCAATTCATAACTCTGGAAATATTAAATACATTAAACAATATGCGCGGATCTAGAATATTAATTTAGGTCCGAAATCTCCGAATGCTGGGTGCATTTATTTTCTACCAGTGTCTCGCATAAATTCACTTTTATTCATGAAAACAGTTTGGGGGCTTGAATATCTATAGGGAGGGGCTTCA
The DNA here is from genome assembly GCA_035222895.1 of Strongylocentrotus droebachiensis. Lineage (NCBI taxonomy): Eukaryota > Metazoa > Echinodermata > Echinoidea > Camarodonta > Strongylocentrotidae > Strongylocentrotus > Strongylocentrotus droebachiensis. The sequence goes on along the minus strand of JAVYIG010000538.1, from coordinate 367,782 downwards.
ATAATGAATTGAAAACAAACTACATCGGTTAGATATCATAATGTCAAGGCTATTTTGGAAAAGATATTGCAAGTAAATGAATCGTTCTTGATCGCGTAGTTGCCAGTCATTAACACGTTACCAAAAAACGCACGCGGCGGGTGTTTTAGCGGCGGATTACCTAGCCATATCTGTGCAAGCATGAAGGGAAATTAGTAATCGTGCTTTTCACCCTATAATCCCCCGTCTAATTTTAAATTAAAAATGAATGAAAGACCATTAAAACCAACCTTGAGTAGTGTTGAATGGACACATTCCTGTTGAATATGCCCATGTTCCGCTTGCACCAACCGGAAATTCGACTTTTTCAAACCGAGGAGATATCCATGAGATGTTCTGGCAAAAAGCTTCACAAAAAAACAAAATTATTGAAGAAAAAAAATCCCCTAAGAAACGTCAATTCCATGTTTGTTTATCTACTTTAAATTGAATTGCTGCAAATTGTACAGGACCTGGTATTCTTTTTCCCGAGAAGTACCTAATGCTAGGGAAGCTAAACGTACAGCGAGAAGACGACTTGTTTAACACACCAATGCACCATGATGACAGGAAGGTGAGAAGGCAACTTGTCAAACCTCCCCAAGGCGCCATATCGAAAGCGAGAAGGCGTGTATACAACTCGCTAAATTAAAGCGCCTTCTTGTCTTCTCGGGCTTAACAAAGCGCCTTGGTGAGTTTTATCTAGTAGCCTTTTAGCGTTCTCGTCTTAAACATGGGGCCTTGGTGACTTTAACAACTCGCTTTCTCGTCTTCTAGTCCCTAACAACGCGCCTTGGCGAGTTAAACAAGTCACCTTCTCTCTGCACGGTAAAGCTTCCGTACAATGCCGAGAATTTGGATCACTATAAACAAGAATTAAAATTAATCAGTTCTGTATTAAATGAAGGGCCAAAAGGCAACAGAAACATACAAGACCCGCGCACAAAGAAACACTTGCCAATATGTTTTTTTTTAAAGAATCTCCTTGAAAAACGTGGGCGATAAATCTAAGATTTATTTTCCCACGGTTCATTTTTGTAAAAGCTTCATAATTTCGAAGGTTCATAACTCCATAACAAAATTTACCCATACCTGAGGGTTTGTAATTCTGAAAATTAAATAGGGTTTCCTAAACCCGGAAGATTCGTAATTCCCACGATTACACAAAGTTCATAATTTTGAAAAAGAAATGAGGTTTAATATTCAAAAGGTTCGTAATATCATAAACGAGACAGGGTTCTATTGCATTCTCAGAATAATGAGGCTTCTGAAACATGGACCCTGTTTCATTTTTGGAATTACGAATCCTATAATATTATCTGAATAATTAACCCTTTTCCATTTCCAGAGAGTTTAACAAATGGGAAAATGCCATGGAACTGGATTGGTAAATATAACTAATATTCAAATAAGACAAATCAAGTATAATCACACACTCACTTGATAGGTCAATGGAAATGAACTCAACATCCATTCGAATACAGGTGGGAACCTTCCCTCCTATGACAGTAAACCACATCTCATTGGTACCTATATAGAATTCATCAGCGTAATCTCTACATCCATGGATAGTTGCGATGACAGACTGATCGTCAGACGGATCATTACCTGTCCCTATTTGGACTGTTCCAGTACCATGAGCGAGATAAAATAAGTGGAACGCGATTCGAAAACCACGTGCAGCATTTGTTTGTAGCAAGGTTGTATTGTACAATCGGCTGTAGCTCTTTAACGGTATGTAGACACAATGTGATTCACTTTCCTGCAGATATGTTGCTGAATTATCTGTAAGATTTTTGTTGTTGTTTAAAGACAAGAAAGAAAGAAAGATTTGAAGAAAAAAACGTAAGAAAAAAAAAAGACCAAGGAACCCCCACAAGAAAAATGGGATGGCAAACCTCCAGGCTGATCCAATTTTGTGTCTCATTAATAACATAAAAAATGTATCCCATTTCTACATAATATACCTGACTTATAGGAATGCGCAAGACAATATTTTAAATTACAGGTTCTCGTGTAAAAACGTTTACTCCGATGGGAAAAGACATCAATTACTTTAAGTTAATCGTGAAAATGTTGAGAGTTTAAATATTTTGGGGAAATTGCTCTTTGTCGCCTTAAATTAGTGGCACGTTTAATGATGAGAGGAAAAGGGAACACTTATCGAAAGGGATAAGATACTTATTGGAAAAGGAAAGGAGCACGTGTAAAAGTACAAATGGTAATTATCAGATATGAAAAGGGGCACTTATGAGAATGAAAAAGGGGCAGGAAAATGGGAACTAGACGAAGGAAAAGGGGCAGGGGTCCAAATGAAAAGGAGACTTATCAGAGGTGAAAAAGGAAAGGGGCACTTTTACAAAGTAAAAGGGGCAACTTCCTATGTAAAACGGGGCACTTTTGGGGTACTTGAAAAAGGGGCACTGTGCCCCCCCCCCCCCCTGCACACCCAACTGAGGCGCCGCACAGTGGGCCAGGGAGGAACCAAAGTGCGCCCAAACTCTTTTTTGGTGATTTTTTTTTTCTTGCCCAGTTGAAAGATAATACATTGAAAAATACCTCAGTAAAATATTTAATTCCGTATGAAAATAAGGGTATAAATTTACTCCTTCAAACAACAAAATCTTACATATTCAGTTTTAGTGCAAAAGTGACATATTTTATAAATCTTTCAATTTAACATGAATTGTTTAAGTTATTGATATGAAATTTCTCTCACATACTCCTGATAGTTCATTTCACTGCATTAATGGGTTAAAAATTGATATAAACACAATGTTCATTTCCGCTTAAATTTTATTACCAACATTAATTTGTTCTGACGTATTTGGCTGCATTTGTTTGCGTTTTATTATGTTAGAGCCGATTTGCCTTGCAACATTGCCCCGACAAATGTGTTTATTTTGGTCCGCGGCTCAATCATGAAGGATTCGCGGTCATAAATCACGGCGCGTGGGGGCGAGTGACATTTGTTTTGACACGTACGCGGACCAAAATAAACACATTTTCGCGGCAATGTTGCAAGGTAAACGGCTCTTACATAAATAACGTGCAGAATCGGGCAGCCAAATCTGGTATCAACGTAAAGCTTAGACATCAGAGAAAATGTTGGAAATCAAATTTAAGCCGAAATCCCTGGAAATTCAAACATTTCCTCTGGATTTATAAAAAATAAATCCCCCAATTTTTTTTTTTTTTTTTTTTACCGCACTTTGGTTACTTCCTGGCCCGCTGTGCGCCGCCTGTGCATGGAAGGAAATCAGCTGGCAGGGGGAGGGGAATAAGCTAGGAAGCAGGAAACAACAGAGGGACCATCGTTATAGTCACGATGTCTGGCACGGTTTCTGAACGGGCGCAATGTAAACACACGGCAACAGTTCGGTACGGATACATTATTAGCAGGGATTTGTGATTAGGGAGTTTTCGCACGGCGACGCAAGTGCTGACTACGGGTTATTTAAATGAGCTGTGACCGTCTCCGTACTGGCTATCGTCGCGATCTAATTTGCATTCTAAAGGGACTTTTTGCAACAGGCGACGCGGCCTTCTACAACGCTAATCTTAGCCGGGGGGGGGGGGGTCGCACTCAGAGCGAAAATTTCCGCGTAGCGTCCAAACCTACGACGGTAATATTCAGCCGAATTACGGTCGGGAGTCGAGCTAGTACGAGGTGGTGTGATCAGCCAAGCAGAGCGCGTGTTAACTGTGACGGCGAGGCTCGCAATGCAAATGGGCGGTAAATTAAATACAAAGACTAAGATCAACTTTAAGTTGGACTTAAAGATAAACTTGAGTACTGGTAAAAAAAAGAAAATTATTTCTCACAGAATCAAACGAAACTTACACTGAATTGTTATACTTTTTATAGCCAATTGTTGGAAGTTGTATATGTATCTTTTAATAACAGGGAGCTGCCTCGACAGAACCTTATGGTTTTATTTGCAGTTTCCCCAATTCATTTCTATTGCTGTTTAACTTTTTATAATTCTGATATATTTGTAGACATGTTTCCATTTTGTTTGTATTTTGTGTTTTCTATATTGTATACAATCTGTATCTTATATGTTTTTTTATGGACTTGAATTGAAATAAAACTTGAACTTGAACTTGAACTTGAATGTTCAAGATTACAAATAAATGACATGTGCCAAACAATTTTGGAAGAAAATGTATACTGGCTGAGTAATGAGCATAGAAAGACAAGGAATCAAGGTAGTACCAACCCCGACACCATGCGTGTTGTCCCATACATAGCTTTCTGTGTATGTGCTTGTTACTTTACCAAGACTCGGTCAAATTTATTATGATTTTGATGACTCCAGAACCTTGCAGTGCACACCAATACTTACATGCTACATGATCAACTGTTTCTGATCCTTTCCACACCTTTTCTTTCACAATGCAATCGCATTACCAGTACTAAAGTTTATCTTTAACCATGGCAGGCCTTTCATGCCACTGTTTCTCTCATCATTTACTGGCATTGATTTCTCAAGGGACGTACCAATCGTGGTCACAAATCTACAGAATTTGCATTTTTTGATTGTCCATTATTGTAGGAAACAATATTATCTAAAGATCATAGTTGAGAGACCAATGATGAGAACAACTAGTGGCATGAACAGCCTGCCATAGTTAAGTCCAACTTAAAGTCGATCTTAGTCTTTGTAACTGATTGGGGGATATGGTAATTGGGATTTCTGCAAATTTGCCCGAGTTGTATTCCATGTCTTATATTTGGTAGTAGGCAGCGGAACATAATGCGTCGGAACACGGGAATATAGACACAAAGAATGTCAGTATTAAAACTATGGAGGTATTCTGTTACTTACTACATGATGATTCATCCTCATAATTGTCACAGTTGTAATATCCATCGCAAACCAACGTCACTGGCACGGTCATGTTTGATCCCGAACAAGGAAAGAAATCTAAAACCACAAAGAGAATGATAAATGTTAAAATATACTCACATCTTATTGTAAAAAATATTCATTTTGGTATTTTTTTTTTTTAATGAAATGCAGTATGTACTCTTAATTTGGTTCGTACACCTTTTCTTTTATTTCAAACAATTAAAAAAAAAAAGTTACGAAATTCTATTGATATCAAGTGTTGATACATACACACTTAACAAATAACTAGTCAAATATGATCAGAAACGGATCACATTTGTCTGGATTAACTATTCAGCTCAGCACCTGCACTTTCTAGTTAAAATGATCCGGAAAATCTAGTAAAATATTTCGGATCAAATTTATTAAGAAAATGTTGCTTGGGGAATAAAGATCAAAAAGATTGGTCATACATCTGATCAAGTGTGTAAAGCTTGCATTAATATATCGAGAACATACAATAAATGACTGGTTCAGATCTGATATAAATATGAAAATGAATACTGTAAATAGAAAATGGCTCTAATTCAATAACTTCCTCCCAAAGTTATTCAAATATACAGAAAAAATGCTTACATGGAATAAAACCTTCATGCTAACTTACACATCAAGTTTAAAGGTTGATAAACAGATAAATCTTAACCGGTATACGTTTATTCAATGTTACTTACCCCCAACTGCAATGTGGATTAGGGATGTCATCCAAAGAATGAAGAGAAGCTGGACAACTGAGTGAGTTTTTCCGAAACACGTCGTCATTTTCATTCCGTTCATGCCACTGGGATTAAAATTAAAAACATGATGATGTAATACGATACAATTATTTCTAATACAATAATAATGACAATATTATCTTTATTTTTTTTTCTTCTTTTAATTCTTCAATTTTTGAGCCCTCACAGGCTATTTATTAATAATATTCACACAAATAAATAAATCAAATATATGTGCATGTTTAAACGCATTCAAAATATTTTTTTATATACAAACAGCAATTGTAGCAACTGCCACTTTACAGCAAAATGTCTTTTCATTCCAGATAGACGTACAATATATATATCATCTTTATAATATTGTAAAACTTTCTTTTTCAACATATCAAAAAGCGGAACCATACTATTCAGTTAACAAATAAACATCTGTTGTTTAATTAATATAACAATGCACTTTAGGGCAACGCTTCTCTTATCTTCAAAGCCAAACATTATATTTTGTAAAGTAAACAAAATACTAATCATTGAGTTCCTCCATAAATCCAGTTTAAGGTTTCATTCCAGATTTTTCTACTAATCTCACGTTCATAAAAAATATGTCCTATATCTTCTATTTCTTTTTCACAAAATGATTTTTTTTTCATTGTTTACAATTTTCATCCTAAATAGTTGTTTATTTAAAAACACAATTCTATTCAAATAAAGTTAATAATAATGATAATATATAACAAGTGGATTGATATAGCACATTTTCCAGAGCCGATCCAAGGCGCTGTTCCTCAGTCTACCAACAAAACAAGTAGAATAAATTGTTGAGGTATGATTTCAGATGTTTTTTGAAGAAGTCAAGTGAAGTATTATTTCTTAGAAATGCAGGGAGTTGCAGGGCGTGGGACAACGGATAGAAAGGGTTTGAATCCAGCCTGTTTATATAGGTCAACATCTGCTTTAAACAAAATTAAACTCATTAAAATTTAGTAAAATATATTTAACTAGAACAACAGCAGCAAATATTCATTTCATATGGAAGAAGTATGTAACACTTAAAGAGGAAGTCCGGCCTGATGTTGCTAGACTGACAGGGAGATTCGAGCAGAGATCGATGTGTTGTCATAGTGAAAGCCCTGGGCCTAATGCAAAGTTTTGGGACATTTTGACAATTGGCTGAATAGTGATTCTTGAAATTTTTGATATATTTGGATGACCCTGTGGATGCGCTATAAGCACTAGAAAACTTAGCTCCTAAAAACACTTCTACTTTCGAGAAATTGAATATCAGCACCTATACGGCCATTCATTGGTAGCTGCGACCATGAAAATCTCAGAATAGTTCTGATATATAATTTACAAACGGGAACAGCAATTCGGTCGATTTTAGTCAAGAAACATTGTTTTAAAGCTAAAGTAATATCAATCTTGAGAGGGAACTATACAACATAAAGAGTCTATTTATTTACAATTTAATTACTTTAGACTCGATTTCAAGCGCGACAACGATCATTGAATATTGTTAAATCGCTCATGCTTTCTTTATGTTCATTTGAATCAAGTTCATAACCCCAAACCAAAAATGTGGTATTACCTTTTATGGTATTTTGACGGTATATAAGTACCAGATGGGACAATGGAATCAATACAAAAACAAAGTGGCATTGGTAATGTGAAATAATGCCTTATCTTCCTCTCCACTTTTTTTAAACATTATTTGGTTTTCCCCTTTCTTTTTTATCTCCCTTTCTTCTCCGCATTTTTCTTTTGACGTGGATTGTTGTTATGGGGACAGCAGCCCCTAAGACCCCTCCCCCTAAGCAGAACACTATTGACGAAAAAAAGCGATAGATAGAGAACGCATATTGAAAATTGAAAATTACCCCTTTGGACAATTCTCCCCCCCCCCCGAAAAAATATGCTCTAATCAAAACCAATTTAATATCAGGATGGGCTCCCCCTTTAATGAACAGGGGGGAGGGTGTAATTTTTTTTTTTTTTGGGGGGGGGGTGTAATTGTTCTCGGTGTGGTTGAACTTGGTTTTCCTGGGGTATGAGATTATCTACGGGAGGTAATTGCACATAGAGGGGATATTTCCGGGTGTAATTGTACGTGGGGTGTGGTTGTCTTTGGGGGGTATCTTTCCGGGGGGGATTTTCCAGGGGGTATTTTTCCAGGGGTTATTGTCCTTGGGGGTAGGATAATTTTTCGCAACCTGAATGTCCAGAACGGGTGCCAAAGCTTCCTTTATTTCAAAAGTACATTGAACTGGAAAAAATAGATCACTAAAAAATTATAATCAAATGATACATTAAAAAGTTTTTCATTACTCGCTCTCCCCTTTAGAATCAGGCTCACATCCAGATAGACAAATCTTAAATCAAGATTCAGAAGCTGAAGCGCATAGGGGAGGGGGGGGGGGGGGGTGGTTACTATCAGTTAAAAACTCCTACACTCTTGCAAGCACCAAAGATTCTTCAACCACGTTGTAAAACGTGAAAGGAGGAAATTCATGAGAACATTTCAAATGAGATCTCCTTCACAAATGCCTGAGACGAGCCGATAAATGACCAGATACCAAAATAAAGTGGAGGGAAAGGAGAGACATCGAAGACCAGGTAGCAGCAGAGAATACTATCATCAAGTCTTATTGGAATTATCTTTTCCCATCCCTAGCCATCTTTTCGTTGAATCATTTTGTTACAGAACGACACAAATTCACGAGAAATACAAAAACGTTCAAATTACGCACTCCATTAATCAGTGCCTTTAAAATGTCACAATTAGCCTTTTCCCTTTTTAAAGTCTTTTTCGATAGAAAGTACATGTATATATAAACTTCTCCATTGTCGTTTATCCAAAGAAATTAAGCTCCTTGACTTCAATCTAGATAAATAAATCTTAAATCAAGATCAAATCTACACTCATGTGGAAAAAACCGATTATCAGGAAATCTCTGAAATATTAAGAGACTTAACTTAAAGGAATAGACATGATTTACAAATGAGTTCATTTTATTTATTTAAAATATATATATATTGAAACACACAGAGCTGACGGACTATGTACCGCTAAACCAAATCACATCTCCTATGCTGCTGACTTCCTTTCCCATTGCTCTCAACATTGAACAAAGTCTATTTCAATTTCAAATTTATTCATATTTCCAACAAAACATTACAAATCAATTATAAGCATTTAAAACAAATGTAAGAAATACATGTTGGAAACAGAGGGGTCCACTAAAAGAGTTACCTTCTCTTTGCTGCTCAAAAGCAATCAGCTATGGAGATCAACCAGTGCACATTAACAATGGATGCCACATGTGTGTCTTAACTCAAATATCGGGAGACATGCAGTTTCATAAATCATTTCAAAATATGTATATATAATTTGGTGATGTTTGCACTTCCCTAGAAATGTAGGCCTAGTAAAAATATTGGTAACTTTCTAATTTCTACCATATTTAGGGATTTGATTTTCTGCACTTCTAACGAAGTAACATTGTAATATAGTTATGAACTTGCATTTATACAATATACACATTACTTTATATAGAGAAGAGAGTCACAAACATTTCCATGATGTGTATAAATTAGGCAAGCTATCTTATCTGGCGATTGTAGTTATACATCAGACAATAAGTAACTTGATCTACATGTACTCATGTTGAAGCCAAGAGCATTGACGCTTTCATACTAAGTGCATGTATTTTCAAGCGGTGGATATACATGTAAATCTTATCCGGGTTTACGCTTTGCAAGCGCACGTTTGAAGCACCAAATGCCAACTTCTTCGTACTGTGGAAAAATGTCACAATTCTGCAATTAACTAGATTTTTTTCATTAAAAAAAATTAGTTTCTTACCTGGACTAGAAGAAATTTTTAATTTAAAGGACGATAATTCTTGAGGGATAAAGAAGTTGAAATTACGCCCTCAAATAATCAGTGGAGAAAGTTCAAACGATATTGAATACAGATTGACTAAAATTCTTTAAAGTTTCATTGCTGATTTGATTCATGTTTTCCAAGTCCTAGCCATCCCCTTAATAACAGTCTAAGTCGATAGAAAGTATATATTTCTCCACTGGTCATCTTCTAACTGCATGAGTTACTCTGTAGAAATTGTGCTCCTTTTGATCAGATTGTATTTTACCCTGCATTTTTTAAGCATGTATTTCCTGATATGTCTGGGATTTTCCTACACCTAGGCTTTCTACATTTCATGGGAATTTAGATAGAGGCGGTCGAGAGCATTTCGGTTAAAGTTCAATGTTTTTAATACAGCACACACATGAACAAATACACAAACATGCAAACTCACACGCACGCACACCCTTTCTCCCTCACACGGTTGAAGAGTTCACCCTCGTAGTTTTTATTTTCCTGTCATGTTATGAAACGGCCCTATTTATGACGCACATACAAACAATCACAGCCTAGATTTCAAAACAGATAATCATACTGAAACACCATTGAAAGCATCGTATCTGGAACTCGTTTTCTTTATGAGACATGTATCAAGATTAATCAGCCTTGGCTTTTGATAGTTCCCTTTTAATCACTGCATTGGTCCTCGTTTAAAGGAATGATTTGTGAAAACCATGCAAACGTCTGTTGCTTTTCAAGCATATTTGGAGAAGAGGGAGAGGACAATTTAAAAACAATCTAGTTCGTTTTAAGGACAGGAAACTGTTTTCCAGATAAATGTTGGGATTTAATCAAAATTCTGCATTTAGTTTCGGTCCTCGATGTTTCACGGCTAGATTAAAGTTCTGAAAGACAAATCATGTTGATTATCTTTTTTTTTTTTTTTTTTTTTGGTGGGGGGGGGGGTCTTTTTTCTTACAGCATGTTACATTCGTATCATAGAATCCGGTCACCAACAACTTATTTTTCAAAATGTGTTTTGTAGCGCATTAATGACTATATACACTTTAACAGCTCTTCAAATAATTAGCTCTAGTAATTGAAGGTAGTATATAATAGAAAAGTTTATAGTCACAATAATTTAATATATCTAAATGCCACGGTCCCAATTATGAGAACTATCATTTAATTGTTTGTTTGTTTTGTCTTCGCACAGTAGCGGGAAAAAATGAAAATTAATTTTGTTATGATTGTATGTAAACATGTTTGCACATTGTAAAGTTAACAGATGTCTCATTGTATGTAAAATCAATTTTAAGTACTAAGTTTAATGCTTTTACTTAAACTATTCAAATTAAATGCTTTAAGTTCTAAATTTGTTTTTCACTTTCATGAAACAAGAATATAAAATCTGTGTATAACAGTACAAATTCATTCAGGGCACACAAACGTTGTAAATCACAGCTAACTTTCTAGATCAGTGCTTTTCTTCTTTAAACCTAGATCGAAGTTTTGAATTTGAATGAAGCTAATTCTAACCTAGAGTAACGAGTAATAATTAAACACTGCAAAAGACGAAAATGAAACGTGTGATGATTAAGCCCTAATGTTACGCCTATTTCCTGAAACAACGGCAGAAATAATGATGGATCTCACTCTCTGGAATCCGCGCTCTTAATTCGTTGAGACAAAGGTTATCTATTATTCCTATCCCTCCATCTTTATCTTGTATTTTTAAGTATCAGCTACACACACCATAGAATTTAAAAACAGACCAAGTGATTTTGTCGATATTTCTCAGATATACCGCCCCTTAAAGTGATTTGGTAACATTGTTCAGATAAGAGAAAAGGGTGAGAAGGTAGTGACTTCAATACTAGACGAACATTTAAAAACAGACAATTATTAATGATAGAGATTAGGAAAAACTGATTTGATCGATTCCTAAATTCCCCCAACTATATCAAGTTTTAGTTGAATGTATATCGTCATGAAGCATTTAAGTCATAACAGATTTTTGACAGCCTGTTTGATGTCTTATTTTCATAGAAAACAGTTCGGATAATTCAAAAATTGGTTGGGAGAATTTACTGTTAGAGGAAATTACACATAACGCCTTTAAATAAAATCATATATATCTACGTGGTTTGAGTATTTTTTCGGGATTTTCTGCATGTTAGAGGGTTAGTACAGTGAAAGGAATATAATAAGTAATATTTCTTACCAAAATTAAGCAATTTTTTCACCAACATTCAACAATATTACCGGTTCACTGTAAGCCAACTTAATTTTTCATTTTTGGAATCACTCTTTTGTGATTTGTTTATATGCGGCCGCCCACCGAAGGTATTGTGCTTTCTTGTTGTCCGTCCGTCCATCCCGCTTTCATGTTATTGCGATAGCTCAAGAACAGCATTAGCAACTAACTGCCCAACAGTAGCATCTGTAGAACAGATGATAATGCCCCGTCCGAGATTCGCATAAATCAGTTGCACGTCCAAGCATAGGGAAATCTGATCATCTAACTGTTCATTTACTGCCGAAATACAAACACTTAATCAAACGAGAGAAGGTGCAGATTAAGAAAGTGAAAATATGGGTGGAGATTGCAATCGAGAATCTTCAAACCTGTTTCGATTTAACTGTTAACTTCGATGAAGCGGTGGAGATTGTGAATGGTTACATATTATTGTGTCAATATTTACATGTTTGTAATACAAAATGTTCAAATATTTCCGAATAAAAAAACCTGGGTTACGAAACAGGTAAAAATATTTGTTGGAGAAAAAAGAGAATTTCTCTTTTGAGAAACGACGAGAATGATCTTAAACATTTGAACAAGGAAATTAAGACAGAAATAAAAGAATCAAAAAGTGTATACGAGGAAAAACTTTAAAAATGTATTCCGAACAAATAATACTAAAGATGCATGGAAATGTATGCAGACAAAGACAGGGTGCAAAAAGAAAAAATACTACCCCAGATTTTGCAGGAGGTAATTTGCATGACACTCCGAACGAGAACAGATTCTATGTCTCGTTAATGATGTGATAGCTAGACAATGTACAAAGTTGAGGCATGACTCGTCCCCAATTTGTTGTGAGCTAACAGATGTTGTGAAATATTTCAAGAGATCCAACCCTAGATAAATGATGGGACCCGATAACATTTGTGGAAAATTGTTAAAGTTTGTGTAAATGACTCCGTTGTGAAATATACCGATGATACGGCGATAGTGGGTCTCATAAGTAAAGATGAGGTAAATTATCGATACGAGGTGAACAAGTTTAAAGAGTGGTGCAAGCAAAACTTTCATCAACTTGATACTTCCAAAACAAAAGAAATGGTTTTTGATTTCAGAACTTCCACACGTTCAGTTTTATTGCCTATCACGATAAAAGAAGAAAATATAGAATTTGTCGAGTCATACAAGTATAGGCACCGTAATTGACAACAAATTGTCATGGGCTGATCATTGTAAGTCCGTTCTTTCAAAGGCTCAACAAATGATGTATTTGTTAAGAAAACTAAAATCGTTTCATGTACACTGTTGGTCATAATGGTGGAATACTTATTTTTACCCCAATTTATTGAATGATTTTGACAATGATTTATTCCTAATAGATCTAGATAATAGTATACAATCTCAGATTCTCAGATTTTATTGAATGACAAATGGGGAGTGTTTGTTTTGCGTGACTGCTAAAGCATGTGTGTGTTACAATGCTAATCAACTAGGGGGACCTACGTCCTTAAGTCATAACTGACGGTAATGGGGATTAATACCTCATAAAAGGGCACTAATATAGCACATCGACATTGACATTTACTTCCTCCTCACTGGCAATATGGCAAACATTAAACAAATAGAACAATCTGCAGGAATCGGGTAAATAAATTCAAAAGCATAAGGAGTCTAAAAACCCAGAAATTAAATGCTTGTGTTGGGAACTCCCATTGCATTACACGTAAGGACAAGTGACAGTGGAAACTGAGAAGAGAGTAAGGCTTTGCAGGATAGGTTCATTTAAAATACATGTTATTGTCTCCATTCCTTAGAACCTTCTATACTAACAGTTTTTTCTTGTTGCAATGACATCAAACAGACTTAATATATCAGTGCACTAGAATTGTATTAATAGTAAGCAACATACATCTCATTTACAAACCGCCTAACAAAACTGTCCCGAGGAGTATTAGAAAGGAGTATATACAGTGCGTCCCAGAAAAAACGAAACCGAGAAGTATCGATGTTCTATCATAACTTAATCACAACTATAATTAATGAATGATACATATTTGGAAAGCTTAGAGTCTCCTCTTCCATGTGATGCTACTCGGATAATGCATATTTCACGCATGAGTGATTAAAAGCAATTTGAAGGAAGGAAACCAAAAAGACATTTGGCGGGCGGTATCTGAATTTCGAAGAAAAATTCACATTTCTAAAAAGTTGAGTTTCTGCCCTTTCATATGACACCTCAATCAGGAAAAATGAGCGAGGAATGACAAAGTTCTGTTTGTTTAAAGTAGTGCTTGCATTTCCATAATTTTATCAAACGAATTCATTTTCACTGGCTGCCTGCCGTATCAATAAACGAAATTAACAAAAGACTTAACTCCGTTTCGTTGACAATCAGCCGTAGACGAGAGTCTTCATGCATGGCTGATTGTCAACGAAACGGAGTTAAGTCTTTTGTCAAATCTGCTTTTTGCTACGGCAAGCACCCAGTGAAAACGAATTCGTTTGTTAAAATTATGAAAATGTAAGGGCTACTTTAAACAAACAGAACTTTGTTATTCCTGGCTCATTTTTCTTGATTGAGGTATCATATGAAAGAGCAGAAAATGAACTTTCTAGAAATATGAATTTTTCTTTGAAATTCAGATACCGCCCGCCAAATTACTTTTTGGTTTCCTTCCTTCAAATTGCTTTTAATCACTCATGCGTGAAATATGCATCACGTGAGTAGCATCAACTGAAAGAGGAGATTCTAAGCTTTCTAAATATGTATCATTCATTAATTATGGTTGTGATTAAGTTATGATAAAACATCGATACTTCTCGGTTTCGTTTTTTCTGGGACGCACTGTATATAGGCCCTACATGAAAATGTTCAATATACGTACGTATATAGGGTATGCCGGGATGATACATCCCCCAGCAGTGGACCAGCGAAGCACAGGCGCAAAGATTTTTCAAGCTAGGGATTAGGCTATAATTATTACGACTCGACTACTTCGACACGACTTAAAGAACTAGTACTAGGCGTAAATAGTCGCAATACATTTGCCAAAGTCGGCGAAAGGTAGCTGACTGTTCTTTCAATCCGTCGACTATTCGTGAAATGGAGTTTTTCTTTTTTATTTAACTTTGCTTAAGTTTTTTTTTCTTCAGATTTGGACTCTCATTGACTTACAAACGCTTTTCGAAAACTATAGGCTAGGGTCGACATAATACGTCAGTTCTTTGACGAATACCGATTCGCCGCCAATCCCGCTATCGTGAAACTTCCGCTGATAAGTGAAATAAAATCTTAAGTATCCCCGTACTTAAAAAAATGGTTAATTGACTAAATATCGTCATAATTATTCGGGTAGCGAAATGCACGAATGTAAGATTCTTCTATCAGTGTATCTGGATAACGAAATAATATTTTACAATCACCATAGTAAACAAATCTTATATATTTGCTCGCTCCGTTCGTTCGCAAAAAAAAATTGAAACAGGATGGTTGATGTTTTAGCAAAAGGACTCAGCCCCCTTGCGGAAAAAAATGAGTATGTATTCCTATGGGATATACCAACATTAAGCATATGCATGAACTTATCATTGGGGTGTGTTAGATGGCTGAAAAGGTTCCCAACATCCCTCCATTGTTGTGATATCTTACCTTTACTTTGTGAAGGAATTGCCGGAGGAATTGCAGCTTTTACATGATGGAAACTAAGCTTCAACGCAGCTATTCATCATCATCATGATTTTATATGGCAGATTGTCATCTGTACAGCAAGCGCAGCTCTGCAAACGCGACCGAACTGTTCTCGAATCAGGCGGCGAGTGATGTCTAGGTGACAATCCCGGGTGACAATGCTTTGCTTAGATATATGATTTTATTTTGCACGCATGGTGCACAAGATCAAAACATTTTAGCCCATATACGGTGTTGAAACAGAGGAAACTTATCGTAGAAGGTAACTTTTTTGTCGTTGTAGTGTCACAAAAAAGGAAGCATTTGAAAACAGAAAATAAATGGAAAGAAGACTGAAATAAATTGAATGTACAATTCAAGAGCAAACAATAAACTTCCATTGATATAAAAAAAAAAAAAAATCTAATTAACTCTTTGTTTGCTTTGTTCGCCGATTTGCACGGACGTAGGCGTGCCAACTTCGCATTTTTGCACAGATGTATACGAGTCAATTAGACATTCATAATACCGCTCGCAGTGTGTAGCCACGCGTTGCGTTTACTATTGTTTACATTGTATACATCGCACACTTTCCGGTAAACTGTTTTTCTTCATAGTGTTACATTCGAAATTACCGTGTATTTAGCGGTTTTCTTTGGATTTTTTTTACTGATGTTACGATGGCACCTGCTGGAAAACGTCAACGTGTGTTTAGTGTAGAGGAGGCTCGAGATCTTGTTACTATGGAAGCATGGAGCATGGACTCTGATTCCGACGAATCGAGCAGTGACGAAGACTCTAGTGATAAAAGTGTTCCCTGAGAGTAGACTGATAGAATAAGAATGAATAAAAATTAATGAAAGAGCTAGAGATGACAGCAAGAAAGAGAGTAGACTGATAGAATAAGAATGAATAAAAAAAATGAAAGAAGGAGATAGAGATGACAGCAAGAAAGAGAGTAGACAGTGATAGAATAAGAATGAATAAAAATAATGAAAGAAAGAGATAGAGATGACAGCAAGAAAGAGAGTAGACTGATAGAATAAGAATGAATAAAAATTAATGAAAGAGCTAGAGATGACAGCAAGAAAGAGAGTAGACAGTGATAGAATAAGAATGAATAAAACTAATGAAAGAAAGATGTATCCTGTCTTGCCGTCATCTTTATATCTTTCTTTTATTATCTTTATTCATTCTTATGCTATCAGTGTTTACTCTCTTTCTTTCCGTCATCTCTATCTTATTATTATTATCATTTTCCTATCTATATGTACCCTATGTCTTGCCGTCATCTGTATATCTTTTTCTTATTATCTTTATTCATTATTATGCTATGAGTGTAATACTCTCTTTCTTGCCGTCATCTCTATCTCATTATTATTATCATTTTCCTATCTATATGTACCCTATGTCTTGCCGTCATCTCTATATCTTTCTCTTATTATCTTTATTCATTCTTATGCTATCAGTGTTTACTCTCTTTCTTTCCGTCATCTCTATCTTATTATTATTATCATTTTCCTATCTATAATTATGTACCCTATGTCTTGCCGTCATCTCTATATCTTTCTCTTATTATCTTAATTCATTCTTATGCTATCAGTGTTTACTCTCTTTCTTGCCGTCATCTCTATCTTATTATTATTATCATTTTCCTATCTATATGTACCCTATGTCTTGCCGTCATCTGTATATCTTTCTCTTATTATCTTTATTCATTCTTATGCTATCAGTGTTTACTCTCTTTCTTGCCGTCATCTCTATCTTATTATTATTATTATTTTCCTATCAATATGTATCCTATGTCTTGCCGTCATCTCTATATATTTCTCTTATTATCTTTATTCATTCTTGTGCTATCAGTGTTTACTCTCTTTCTTTCCGTCATCTCTATCTTTTTATTATTATCATTTTCCTATCTATATGTACCCTATGTCTTGCCGTCATCTCTATATCTTTCTCTTATTATCTTTATTCATTCTTATGCTATCAGTGTTTACTCTCTTTCTTTCCGTCATCTCTATCTTATTATTATTATCATTTTCCTATCTATATGTACCCTATGTCTTGCCGTCATCTCTATATCTTTCTCTTATTATCTTTATTCATTCTTATGCTATCAGTGTTTACTCTCTTTCTTTCCGTCATCTCTATCTCATTGTTATTGTTATTTTCGTATCAATATGTATCCTGTCTTGCCGTCATCTTTATCTCTTTCTCTTATAATCTTTATTCACAGTAAAGTCCTTTCATTTCATATCACTATTTCTCTCTCATAATGTCTCTCACGTCCGTTCTCCATATTTTATTCATTGCATACTCCACTCGTCAATCACTTCTGATAATAAGCTCTCTCACAATAAAGTAAATGGAAAACAATGCAATATAGTTTATATTTTAAGATTGATTCATTCTTTCTTTGTATATCTATGGCTGTGATAAATGTACTTGAAATCAATTTTATTGAGGGGTAAAGAAGGTGAGAGAACAGATGCGGTGAACATTCATAATGAGACATTTCAATAAGATGCTGATTATGTCATGTATATCACATATAATATATTATGCCTATACCATTTTTACATGCTCATACCAGTGGGCAAAATCAATAACATTCTCTTATTTCTTATTGACTTATCATGGCACAACAAAGAAAAACATCCCCACGACGTCCCTTTTCATGCCCCGCTAAACCGGACATTGACAATAACCTGGGGTAATAGGGATTTCAATGGGCAGATTAGCCCATTGTCAAGGGTGGCTGAGCGGGGTACTTTCAAGTCTCTCCCTATTGAACTTCTTTTCTTCAACAACCTAAATACTAACCTTCTGAATTGTTAGAATACTTGAGCAAGGTATGTAAAGAAAGGTAAGAAGTCCACCTTTCTAATAGATTCGATTTGAAGATGTCTTATCATTGCTAAATAAGAAATTCTAGAGGGATAAAAAACTGCCGTAAATAAGAAAAATTAAACATTATATAATTATGATTATTATAAAAATGATAATTCAAAATATAACAAATGACGGTTCATCGAAAAGCACGTTTTCCGGTCTACAACTTTGCTGCACAATATTTTTCATCATGATCATCCAGTGAAGAGTTATAGCCTCTTGATTCAGCAGAGTCAATAAAGATTCCCTCGAAATGTGTGACCCTAAAAGAATGTGGCACAGGGGGGTTTTTTAAGTGGCGCATAAAGAGTTAAGTGAAATACAATAGCATACACATAGATAAAACTTTGAATGATAATATCAATATTACACAAATAATGAATGGTTATTGAATAGAATGTTAATCTTTCCTCTCGTGAAAATATTCGCACTATTGAACGAATGAAAAACATTCATTATTCGTTTTATACAACATCGAAGAAGATCTAATAGAACGTTGATCAACAAATTATGCTTTACTCCTTATATTAAAGATAAATTAAAGTTGGAGTCAAGCCTTCTCGTTAACATTTAGATTGCCTTCGCGTCAGATACACGCAGGGATACGCGCACGGCAGAGAGGTACGCAGTCTGCATATAACCAAAAATGCACGCCCGTGCAATAGATCATCTATTGAATATCATGTGACCAAAAATCTTCCAATCAAATGACAAGGATCCACGTAGGTGTTGTATAATAGACTTTAATCACGGCGTGTTTGCTGCTCTATCGGTCCCGTATGCATGGTCGATCAAGCTGTAGGCGTATGTGGACTTCCCTGCGATCAGAGGACTATTTCGCGCGTTTCGAGGATCAACCATGGGATCGACAGAGCATCAAAGCCACCTAGGCTACATCAACAGGGAAAGGAAAAGAAATACCCACAAGTAAATGAAAAGTACAGATTAGACAGATTACATACAAAATGGAAAACAAAACGAATACCATTGATTTTATTTTTCAACGATTTTGTGTATTTGTATATTATTGTATTTCATTTAATGAAATATTAATGTTATTTTTTTATTTCAATGGACGTTTATTTTTTGCTCTTGAATTGTAAATACATTTTATTTTAGCCTTGAAAAAAAATGATAAGCCATATCAAATGATTATATTTGAATTTTCATTTACTTCCGCTTTGTGATGTGGTGGGCCAGTTAATAGGTTGGAGACGACAAGTTCAAATATAAATGAAAAAAAAAGAAGCTCGGATATACAGCTGAAGTCCACTTCATTAATTATATGAGTCAGCCGAAGCTCCAATCGTTACAAACGAAGAGTAATATTTTTAGAAACATTTTAAATATAAGCTGCTTCTCTCAGAGGCTGGGCGGCCCTATCGACAGTAAACTAGCAGCACATCCTAAACATGTTAACGGAATGAAATAAACTCAACTAAACTCAACTAAAACTCCAAATAAACTCACCACAAAATCCCGCACATGACATTTAAATACTCCGGCACCCGAAGAGGCTTAGATATCACATGATATACCCAGCCAACCAGGAGGACCCTTACGCAGCCAATTACCCTTCGGTCATCCGACCAATTAAGATAGGATGTATACCTTTAATTAGTTATAACCAATGACGGCCATGCATTATGGCTCAAGGCATGGGCACACAAAAGATTTGTTTATGTTGGGGACCGGGGTAGAATGCAATAAATTATTGAAAATTTATTGCATTTTCTGTGTTTTTTTTATTTATGGAAACTGCCCCCTACCCTAGCCCCCGCTGCGTACAGTCATGGTTCAGTGACAAAGCAATGGACTCGTAACTGTGAGGCACCAGGATCAACACCGTGTCGATGTGCTATATTAGTGCCCTTTTGTGGGGGCATTAATCCCCATTACTGTCATTTATGACTTAAGGGCATAGGTCCCCTAGTTGATAAGCATAGTAGCATATACATGCTTTAACAGTCACGCAAAACACACATTGATAAATTATTATTCAATAAAATCTGAGAAGGTATACTATTATCTAGATCTAGTATTTTTAAATTATTTTAAAAATAATTCCATGAATTGGGATAAAAAAAAAATATTCCACCGTTATGAGCGACAGTGTGTATAGAAGTATTGAACTTTTTAAATTCTTCCAATTTTTGTTTGATTTTGTACACTCTAATGCCTTGATCAAATTCAATAATATCACTTTCTTCTATGCATTCCGATGTTACTTGTAGAGTTATATGACACAATAATTAATGCTTGTATATTTTGTGATTGATATTGACTACTCAGAAATGTATTTTGTTTGAGTATTAAAGAAACAAATCTATACAGAATGTACCTATCAAGAACTCTTATATGAATAGTTATGTGCTTATTTACATATTTTTGGAAAACTTGTATGATATGAGTGCCTTTTCCGTCCTTTATTGTGTACCTTATTTGTTTTTACTTGTTTGTTTGTTTTCTTAGAAATACAATAAAAGCACCTGTAACATAGATTATTTGTCTTTTATTGTTTTAATTTTCTTTTTTCTTTTACTAAATTGAAATGAGATTAAAAAAGCTATTGGGAGATATAGCAAGAAAGATATAGAGACAAAAATGGTGTCACAGAGAAAGATAGAGAAAAAAAAGGAACGAAAGAAAAAAATTGGTATGGGGACACATAATAAGAGAGAGACTAGAGTGGGCTAAAAAGAGAGACAGTGAGAATGAGAGAGAGAGAGAGAGAGAGAGAGAGAGAGAGAAATAGATGGACACTGAAAGATGAATAGGGGAGATCCATCTTTTTAAAATCATCACCTATTCAATAATAAAATCAAACGAATGAACATAACATCATTATATTGTACTTATCAAACAAAAGATATTGCCCAGATCATGCAATGGTTGAGTATATGCATGGCAGCAAAAAAAGAACCAAAACAAATGTAATATAACATGACTATAAATGAAAGTATGTACATATAGAAACTATTATCGAAAGTGTTCAAGCTTCAGAAATAAATAATGATCTGGGCATTTCAGCTGTTGAGAGACAGAAGGGTGATTTTACTCAGAATGATGTTATAGTTTACGCCCTTATGGCTCCGGCCAGTACCTTCCAGCACACGGTTTGTAATGCCAAACAGTACAGAACCTTGTCTATTGATATGACCTTGTTTCGTGTGTTCATATGAAGCATGTGTTCCGAGTATTTTGTGCATTATATATGTTTATAATTAGGCCCCTTCACCACAATCTGGGTGAATATGCATGTTGCGCATTATAGATATCTTTATTATTATTATTATTATTCTCACATCTATATCCCCGGCTGTCTTCTCTCTCCCTCTCTCTCTCTCTCTCTCTCTCTCCTCTCTCTCTCTCTCTCTCTCTCTTTCTCCCTCACACACAAACCCACACACGAACGGACACCAACACACACACCCACATCTATTAAGTTATATGTGTTAACTCTATCAAGAGATATCATGAAACCCATGATTAAATATTCATACTTCAAACAATAAAGTGGGACATTTTTTCTGACTCATTCTGTATAGAGTTATTGGGAAAGTACTGCAAATTCTACAGTATAGACATTGCCTTCACTGTCACATAATGACTGGTGTTTTGGGTGGTACGTTCCTTAATTGTGCCATACATATCTACTTTAGGTTGTATTAACTAGAAGGCGCATTGGGACCCGGGAGTGAGCACTATTTTTTTTGTTGGCCCTCGAACATTTGAAAAATCGCACCCCCCCCTCCCTTGAGCGTTTTTTTCCCAGGGGTGCGAAATACAAGGAATCGCGAGATAATTGTATGCATCACGCAGTGTACAAATTCATTTACCTTCTTTCTGTACTATGCAGGACTTAAATGATCAACCACCCATATGTGTCGGTATTCCTTTCCTCTTCAATAAGAAAATTACTCATGCTTTAATTTCTTCTCGCTTGGATTTTGGTAATGGCCTTTTGTTTAGTTCGCCTCACAACCTACTCGCAAAATTACAAAGATTACAGAATGCTGCTGCCCGTGTCGTGACCCTGTCCAACAAGTACAGTCACATCACACCAGTCCTCAAATCACTCCATTGGTTGCCCGTAGAAAAACGTGTTGTTTTCAAGATTATTTTGCTATTATTTCACTGTATACATGGCTCTGCTCCGCAGTATAACATCGGCTTGATTAAGCATTACTTTCCTTCTAGACAGCTACGTTCTCAAAACTCTGGCTTACTTGTTACTCCTAGGGTTAAAACAAAGTGGGGGGAGCGAACCTTCGCGCATGCTGGGCCTTCATTATGGAATACTCTCCCTCAATGGATTAAGAATAGCAGTTCTGCTGAAGTTTTAAAAAACAATCTTAAGAAATATCTGTTTAATTTAGCTTATAATTGATTACCATAACCTTTCATATATGTACCTTTCCTATCGCACTTTGTATAAATGTATCGTGTATGTATTTCATCTTTTGCACAAGCTGCGCCTTGAGCATTTGACTGTCAAGTGGATTTGGCGCCTTATAAATCATATGTATTATTATTATTATAAAGGTCCTGATATTTTGTATTGTTTTTCATGTCCAGAAAATGTGATGAAATAAAGATTATTTATGATTCAAAGTCAGTCATGTATAAATGACTGATCTCTGAGTCTATACCTTCATGTGAACTGCATAACATTTGTTAGTGATCCGCCATTTTGAATTGGGGTTTGTGTTGTGATTGGTTTTAGATTATGCTATTGATCATGTGGATTTGGGGTTTTCTTGTTAATTCATTTCTTGCTAGCTTTGCTATCTTTGACAGCTTTGAAAATAATAATTGCAGTTTGTATACGTTTTTAAACCACAACGGAAATATGAATACGAAATAATTGATTAAAAGGATTAATAGAAACAATGTGAATACCAACTTTCCACTCCACCATTTACTTTATTACTAAGCATGCTTTTATAAATTTGTTGTTGCGCACGATAATACAAATAATAGTTACAGTAATGTTCTGATTTGTCATGCTTTGTATCAGCAGTATCAGAAATTAACTAAGCAATCCAATATTCCAATAAAGGTTGTCACTGAAAATAGAAACATGCACAAGCTTATATTCGTAAATCACTCAATTATCCTAACTTATTTTTTATCATTACTGTATACATCACTGAAAAGCTTATTTTCCTTTATATCATATGACAACAACAATATAATCATTGCATCACATATGACTGAATTAAGATGATAATAGTTGTTCTGAAAGACAAATGAATTGGGAATATTGATTATCGAAACTCAACATATAAAGCCTGATATTCTCATCTTCCATTTGAATGATTGTAAGGCTAGTCTAAACACCTACCTTTCACACAGTTAATCAAAAATGTATTTCTCGTGTGATTATTAATTTCGTCATTATGTACATTTTTCTGCGTACATTTACACCTATACAGTGTGAGTCAAAAAAAAGTTTACACCCAGAAAATCGCTAATTATTTTAAAAATCATCGATGAACAGTAATTTATTATACATCATTATGAAAGAGTGTTTTATCCCGAATCATTTAGTATCATTTTCGTGTGGTATTTTTTCAGGAGGCATTGTTTGCGAAAGTGCAAAAATCGACTAGCGCCAAAGTTGCTTATGTGTGATTTTTGAATAAAACAATTGGGATTTGGGTAATAATTCGGTCTTTGCAGATCCAAATAACATCCCTAACAAAATTAAAATCATGCCACACATATCAAATATCGAATATCAACGAACATTTGTGCGCGCGTGTGTGTGTATGTGACTTTGCTTCTGCAAAAAGCATTTATAAGCAATGCATTTCATTTGATACATTCAATTCATTCTCTCACTCCCGGCGCTAATCCCCACATAATACATACTGTAGGCATCACTTTGGCGCAAGTCGATTTTTGCACTCTCCCAAACAATGTCTCCTGTTCATCCGAGCGTGAACCCATACCACACGAAAATGATACCAAATGATTTGGGATAAAACACTCTTTCATATGATGTATAATAATTTACTGTTCATCGATGATTTTAAAAATGATTAGCAATTTTCTAGGTGTAAACTTTTTTTTGACTCACACGGTATACATTATTTTGTCTTACATTTGTATTGATATACGTACATTCCTGTCTTATCCCTTCATTAATTCGTGGAAGTTAATCATGTATTGTATTGTACTGTATTTATTTAACTTCATTGATGTACATCAATATTCTGTTTATAAACATATAATCACTTTACAATGTAATGTAACAACGTTTCGACATATCAATATTCTGTATTCTGTATAGGGTTTAGAGGCACTTAACCTTGATCTCTGTATGAAGGTAACTTATAAATTGATTTATTAGCTTTGCTATTATGTGCACATTAACCAAAAAGGATTCAGGATTATTGAGTAATTTAACGATAAACTTCAATCTCCTCTTTTCAAGGACACCCTGAACAATGACATATTATTATTATTATACTTTAACAAAATCGGTTACGAAAAGACACAAAAATAATCTAGAATAAAGTACAATTTTCTGAGTAAAAGAATAAGAATCACAAGAACCTGTATTTAAAGTATAATCATGGAACAACTAGGTAACTTAAAGAACTGCATGTATTTTGTATTACTTTACAAAGGTTTAAAGCCAAAAATCAGTACATTTTGTATATCCAACGATTTTTTTTTTCTCATTATTTCTTCTTCACTTGTCAATTTTCGTCAACCACCACAGGAGTATATATATATATATATATATATACATATATTTTTCAACGAGATTTATCAAATCTGTCAGTCAATTAAATCTGGTGTCGCAGAAGCCACTGACCCGTCTCTGTGTTTTAGTGGTTAAAGCATTGGCGTTTTCTGCCAGTGACACGGTTCGAGATCCGGCGGAGACAACTTTTTTAACATTTGCAAAGAAATAAAAAAAAGGGGATAGCAATAGGTAACTTTCCTTTAAACTACATAAGCATCATTGTCTATTTTCCTTTCGCATCATGTCATGACTAAAAATGACAAGAATGAATTGAATAAAAACAACTATCGTACCATTATCGTCATCATTATACTTTTTTTTCAAAAATGGACAAAACTCTTTTCTGAGTAATACACCACAAAGTATCAAATACAAACAAAATCTTTTCATCATGAAGACTTCGACAAGGTACATATACATTGTACAGATATAGTTCGTCATTGTATAATTTCGTAAAATAAAGATGATAACAAAATAATAACGATCATCTGATTGCCCGAATATGTGGTGACGGGTTATTGGTTATTGCAAAAAGCTCGAGGAAAGGGGGGATGGGGGGATTCTGTATGGCCTATTAGTTTAGGCAATGGCGTTCTCAGCCAGTTACCCGGCTCGATTCCAAACGGTGAGAATTTGGTTCAACCTTTGTACAACAAAAATCGGAAAAGAGGACAGCAATGGGAACCTTGGATTTACCATTATTATCTAATTTCCATTCGCAATATACATTTATGTTATTTTTCATGTGTAAAATTTATTAAAATGAAGAAAATCAGAAACCCATCGTACCATCATCATCATCATCACACTTTTTTCATCAATGAAAAGACCTCTTCTCTGAGTAATACACCGCAAAGTATTATTACTTTAAAAAATCATATAACCATGAGTGCTCCGATAAGGTACATATAAATGTACTTATATAATTTCGTCATTAAAATATAATAAAGATGATAACAAATAACAATCACTTGGTTGCCCGAATATGTTGTGACGGGTTATTGGTAAATGCAAAAAGCTCGGGGAAGAGGGATGGAGGATTCTGTATGGCCTAGTAGTTTAGGCAGTGGCGTTCTCAGCCAGTTACCCGGTTTGATTCCAGAAGGAGAATTTTTTTAAAAACCTTTGCAACAACAACAAAACGGTAAAGAGGACAGTGATGGAGACATTGAATTACCTTTAGAATCTAATTTCCATTCGCAATATACATATTTATCTATTATTTCATGACTAAAAATGATAAAAATTGATTGAAAAAAGAACCACCGTACCACCACCATCATCATCATCATCATACTTGTTAAACAATGAAGGGACCTCTCCTCTAATTAATATCCAACAAAGTATAATTATTATTGCTTGGAAGTTTATTGCCATCAGGGCTTCGAGGGTAGTTTTGCGAAAGTGGGTTATTTTCCACGGATGGTTATGTTTAAACTAGACCGTCACGACATAAGTGCTTGTTGCATCACGATCCGTGTCCTTCTGTTCTTCGATGGAACTTTGGAGTTATATGTTCATAGGTGGTGTGACCCCTTCCTCAACCTGGCTAACATCAAAGGTCGGATTGAACATACACATAGGATCGGGAATCTCGTCTTTGATAGGCATCAAGGAATTGCCCGGAGCTCCTGACCGCAAATTGATAATCACGCCAGCTGAGGATTGGGCCGTCGAGTTCACCACACCGCTGGAAGTGCTTGCTTCTTTCTTTAGGAACTTGTCGAAACAAGTTAGCCCCCATTTCTTACGGATGACAGGGTTCCGGACGCAGTAGAGTAGAAAGATGAACAACCCTTGGAAGGAATTAAGGACGATGAAGATTGGCTGAGCCACCTAGTAAACACAAATGTTTCAGAAATAATAATTAGGTAATTGGCATTCTATCTCATGTTCTTCAGATACTTAACATCTAAAGAGGTATTGCTGGTGTATGTAATTATCATAACTGAGTCCTCAAGAAATTTTTTTAGAAGAGATATAGACCACACTTGGAGTTAATTGGCTTTACCTGACTGAATGACGGGATCAAAAGAAGATATCCGGTGACCCAGGTCAGACCGAGCAGGAGCAAGATGCAGATCGCGTTCTGGACGCGTTTGATAGTCTCTCGACGTTCTGCCTTAGCCTCTCTTTTCACCCGACCAGCGATGTTGGCTGACCGGAGCAATTGTCGAACCACCAGGATGAAGATGACAATGTTGATGAGGAGGATGATGGACATGGGAATCAGGAGACCACCGATTTGAGCCCATAATTGTAGGAAGCATCTGTTGATAGTAAAAATGCAATTTGTAAAGAGACTGAATTAAATCAATCAATACTTATATTCTTAGTGATAGTTATACAAAATGTCCAAGGTCCTTTAAAAACATTTACTGAGAAATTGTCATTGTACATGATTTCCATTATTTATTTTAGAAAGTACAAATCCCATACGATACCAACAACAATATCAGAGATTTTTAGTATATGTGGTAACTGTATCCACTTAGTGGCCTTTCTATAGCTTGGATCGGACCACATATCCATAAAAGTGATACTTAAATACCAATTCCAGAACTGTAAGAAGCATATCTGTTTACATTAAATAATTTATGCAATTTGTCAATACTGACTACTGAATCTTAGCAATAGTTATTCGGAATAGTGAGTGTCTTTAAAACATTTTACCTGAATTTTTTGGCAATTCCAAGCTTTCTTGTCCCATGTGTTACCAACAACATCTGATATTTTAAGTATGTTGTGATTGTATTCAGTTGGTGGCCTTTTTAGAGCTTGGAATTGCCACACACCCATGAACGTGATAATTAGATACCAATTTCAGATCATGATTGCATACTTGCTTACTCATGAGATACCAAACTGTCAAATTAGATTAAAGTATAGAAACGTGATTTCGCTGAATCCGACATTTGAAGATCATAGCTAGGGTATACTCTATGCCATGCAATCCAATATCCCAGTTAAATTTCCAAGCATTACCACTTACAGATCATCGTGGGCATAAGAGTCTCTAGCAATAGCTCCGGTAAAAACCACGATTAGTGCAGGAATTCCTGAAATGACATACGTGTATGAGGAAATACAGTTTATTTAATCATTCATCATACGCCTACATTAGACATGGGCCTAGCTTATTCCTTTCCCCGTTTCTTCGAGAGGCCTATTCATGTTATCGTTGTGCTGTCCAGCTCACAATTCGTTTCCCACGGTTACGGCGACACTATAATCACTGTTTAGAATGAATTAGATATTTCAATTATTATACTCTTTAGGATTTAGAGTCTTCTTTGTACAAATCCCTTGCAATTGAATTGAATTGAATTTATTTTCTTCTGCAACATCCAAATTCAATTACATTTTAGCAATCTAACATATACAAACAAACAAGTTTTCTTAATGTGTGTATACAATATAATGATAATAAATGATGACATTAAAACTGATTTAACTGATAGCACAGTACCAATATTATTCATTAAGAAAGTTGCGTAAAAAGAAGAGCTATTACGATAACAAGCGCTTGAAAAAGCAAAAAGGGGAGGGAGGGGGGGGGGGGGGGGGGTTATGATAAAGAATTGAAACAAAAACTGATGATAGTGATAATGTTAATGCTAATGAATGATGGTGAAAATGAACATGAAAATAGGCTGATGCGAATATGTCTGACACAGAAATCTTGTTTAAGTATACAGGAGTTATAAAATATATTGATGGATGTTTTATAGGAATCTGAAAATAATATTAAATATTAACACAGCACTAGGAGAAGATCAAACAATGTACTCTGATAGAAACGCTTTATTCGTATTGAATTAAGATGAATTTAAAGTTTTACATTATTTTATTGAGTCTGGGAGTGCATTCCATAAATCTTGATCATGATTAAATCATGATTAAATTATTAATCCTGTCTAAATCAATAAATTTTATTGATTTAGTCAGGATTAATAATGTAGGATTTATCAAATGAAAGTTTAATGAGTTCCGAGTAGGGAAAGCATGGATAGTGTTGTTTAATCCAAACAATTATTGAATGAATAAGGAAGCAGGTTATTCATGTGTATATTTAAAAATGAAGATCAAACTCCTTTGTGCGTTTATATAAACAAATATCAATGTTAAATTCATTTAATAATGGATTGGTATGGGCTAAATAATCTTTTTGTTATATAAATATATTATCAGCAAAGCAGGCTGTCGCACCTTGCCAAACTCATCGTTTCATGGTTACTTTCAATACCAACAGGTATGTTTAAATAATTCGGTCGAAGGTTTCTGATCTAGAGACATTCTATCTGTATTTAAAAACATACAGGCACTTTATGTTAATCGTAAGCACTATTCCCAGAAAAAGGATTTAAAAAAAAAAGAAATATCTCACCCCATGCAGCTAAGAAAGCCTTGATCATGAAATTCTGGATGTAGGTGTTAAATATCTTTACAAAGAAGAGGTACATATTGTACCCTTCCACACCCATCCATGCAATGGAGGACAAAACGAAGAAGTGAACTAGGGCCGTCAGGAACCCACAGGGTCCAGCTTGGACCTCACGATAATCTCTGGTAGAATCCAGAGAGATCATGATGACAAATGTCGTGTAGAGACACAGCAAGGTCAGGCACAGACAGATCAAGATCTGGTTAGTCTGTTTCGTCCTCAAATCCCTATCAAGATTGCAACATTGAAATAAGGTTAAGAAAGCGTCGAAGCAATGTTGTATCATACAGGTTTACCGAGAATAAAAACGTCAAACAACAAGAAATAAAAATGAAATTGAGGAGGAAACGTTTGTAAAATGAAGGAGACTACGTGATTGTGCTTTACTTTTAAACATGTATCTCTTTTATTACTGGGCACGAACCCTCAGAATTGGCATATCGTTGTAACAATGTATTGTGCGCTATATAAAAGCGGAATATTATTATTATTATTATTAACATTAATTTAGGTGTAACTATTCAGGACGATGTCAAATGGGAATCATATGTACGCCAAAGGTGTTCGAAATACATACTACACACCATGGGGCAGAGGATTGATCTACGACTTCAATATATAATATTAATATGATATAAACAAATTACTACTGTAATCTATCTATGACCCTCGTCACACCACCCCTACATCACCAAGCAACTAATCTATCGCAGTTTCCCTTCTTCTCCTTCCACTTCTTCTTCTTCTCCTCCTCCCCCCCCCCCCTCTTCCCCTTTCAATCATGAACTCTAATTTGCTGATAGTAGTTCTCAACAGCCCTGCTGGTTCAAACAGAAATGATACAGAACTGTGCTACAGGATTATACGTATTTCACAAATTATTTGTTTAAGAGATACTTTTATACAAAAGGGGAGGGGGTATATGAATGTGCATGTTTATTTAATGAATTCCAAAAATGCATCTCTTTCATAGTTTATGTAACTATTCTTCGTTCAAAAGCTAAAATCGAAGATAAAACGACCAGAGAATAATTACATATTCTGTCTCTTTTGTATTACATTAATGATTGCATTTTGTTTTCAATAGGCTCACTTGTTCCACAGGTAGGTTGCCAATGTGACAAGAAGACTGAAGATAGAAATACAGCAGCCAATATAAGTCAGGATGTTGTATGCCTCGATTGATGGCCCCTGTCTATGGATATCCTGTAACATGAAAGAAAATTGAGCCCAAACTGAAACGCCTTCTTCGATTGCTCAAATAAAACTGATTATTTGACCATCAGCTCTCATAAAGTCTATGTGTCGTTAATTAAAAACTGAGAAATTGGGGGCTTAATATACATATAATCGAAAGTGGTGGTCCCTGATCATATTACTGATGGAAGAAAAAAAAAGAATATCACTTTATTACCTATCACACAAGACACCACACCTTCAAACTTTATTTGATCTCAAGAGTGAGAATATTATTCGTACCCAATTGAAGATCAGCTCCATACTCCGTCGTTCTTCAGAAGAAAAGTGGGAATTGTAAAAGGGGAAGTGGTCGAACAATGTCCGCTCGTGAACAAATACCTGGTAAAATGTTGACACCTATCTGGAAAGAAACTAGCTAGTAGCCTAATATCCACTTGTATTACAGCAGGCGTAAGATATATTATATAGTACATAGACCATACTATTTATTCCGCAGGACCAACTATACCATCAAATATAGCTCCAGTAACCTACTGCGTTTACTTATAGTTGCCCGGGAGTAGTTGACTGGTGATATAATAATGCCTAATTGCTTTTCACTGACCATTATAACAGCGAAGTTGGTAAGATGATCACACGCACAGCGCACGCTCTCCTCATCATAGCGCTCATCAGATGACGTGATTCCAGGAACAAGAACACACCCATCTTGGGACCAATCTTCCTGCTCCTCATCCCAGAATGAACACATGGGATTCACGTATCCAGACTAAACAACAACAACAAAAACAGCAAGCAGTGCAAAGAACCATAATGAAATTTCTTAAAGCGCGACAGAAGCATGCATGATAATTTTGATTAGTTAAGTTTAAAAGCCCATTTGTCTTGAGGGGAATCAAACACAGGAGGTAAAAAAGAGAAAAAATAGATTAGAAAACATAATTATGTTTAAATTTTCCCCTATATATGTACGTCTACAAATTTAAATATATACAAATACTGCTAAAGACAGATTACAAATACGTATAATATATGAACAAACTTTATTCTGACATTTTATTGGTATAGGTCTTACCATTATTGTAGTGAAGGTAAAATTGATGAATTCGGTCAGGGCTGCTACTTTCCCTTGACCAATACTAAGAGAAATCACGGGCGAGTTAGCTGATCGGTTGAAGACTTCACTATCTGCACTGATTGCGCGCAATGATTTGGAAATGAACAGGGCTGGAGTTGAAAATACATTGAAGTTGACCCGGACGTGTGTACTGCCATTCGACGGCGATCCTGAGAGTGGGACCGTAGACGAAATGACGGATGAAACTGAAGGTGGAATGTTGACCTGAGCGATGATGTCTGGTCTGGTAGCAATGATGTCATCACGGTCATCTTGGGTTGGAGCACTGATGGTAATATTGGACTTGGTCAGGTCTGAAAGACTGGATCCGGCTAGCGTAAGCACAATACCATTCATTACCTCGTCAGCAAGTACACTCTGAACCTGTTATGTGATTATTATTACAATCATTACTATCATTATTATTATTATTATCATCATTGATGATGTTTATGATTGAAAATGAGGTGATTAGCAGCATGCACAGACGTCCAAGGCATCCCCCAAATTCAAAATGTGATGTATCCCGCACTATAAATGCATGAATAATGATGTTATTTGGTAGATATTTTGTTAAACTATAACGAAAAATGGTGGCAGTGTCGCGCCTTGTTGGACACCAGATTAAATAAGACCACAATGGATGAATGGCAGTGTCAGGTTTTTCTAATTCTTTTATTTTGAAAATCCATGCGAACAATAATCAACATGGACATGAAATTCTATATTTTAGTATACTGGTTGAAATCAAATTACTTTTTTATAGCCTATGATATACATGTAAAATCACCTGTACGGCTACATTTGGCTGCTGAATGTTGAGCATCCCACCATCGGCAACCTCAACACGGCCGATTTGTTTCTCAAAAGCCTGGACAAATTTACTTATTGCCCCACCTTCTTCCTCTGCAGCTTCAAGATGCTCTGTTTCTACCTGAGCTATATTGCTCACAATATTCGTTATAGACTTTGTTACCTGTCAATTCAAACATAAAAGATGAAAATGATTTAATCTATAGTAGGAGAAGGTTGCCAAATCTTGGAAATCATTCTCAATTCTGAAAGCACCAACTGCCAAAAGGTCTAACAAATACTAAAGGACAGTGACAGACCTAAATATGTCATAGAACTAGTAAAATATTACACACTTTCTAAACGGAGCCTGATACGGGGTTAGGCTCTAGTCAATTCTTCATTCATATAGTTTAGCTCCAAGGCGTCCAATATTGTTAAAACCGGTTATGGGATATACCTCTTTCATATCTATGACAATTGTATATATATGTATCGGAGGGAAGACTCATTTTTGTTCCCACGAGATAATTATTATTGGAGCATAATAAAACTAATCAACCATCGCAAGTTCATGTTCAATAGGATTGGTCTGACATCGTGCAGAATACCTCTTCACTAGTAAGATCTTGTTGCACAATGTTGGATGTTATCTCTGCCACAAGCTTGATGTCATCTGATGTGATATCTTCGATGTTGGAAGTAACATCTGATACTTGCTTGCTCACTTCAGCTGCGTTTTCTTCATCTACGATTACCTAAGATTAGAGGGGAAAATATCATTACAGCATGAACACGTTGAGTGAAACGACTTTCCCTCCTCCAAGGTTGTGTGTCCCTTTTGCAGATTGAAAATATAAGCCTGTGTTAATGCTTTTGTAAACAAGAGATAATACCAACTAAAAACTCCCCTGAAAGAGTAAAACTGGTAATTGCTTTCATGTGGAATTATATCGACCGTTAGGAATTTTTGCAACGCGTTTCGAGAACTATGCGTGGACAAAAGTATGATTTTCAGACCCTTGTACTGTACGTTTTGTGCTGCGCATAGATTCAATTCAGTCACTCACTCAATAGTGTCTGACAGTAGGTCTAGAAAGTAAACGGATTTCATTGCACACTTTGAATACTAGGACACTGCTAAAGTTTACATTTCACAGATAGGACATACGTGACATATTCATAATTTCTGCAAAGTTCTACAGAATTTGATGTTGGCTGCAAAAGGGATACACTACCTATAAATAAGGTAACATTAAGGCAACCTTACAACATTACAATCACACATATCCATCTTCCTTTATCCATATACCATCTTAATTATAAACATTTTTAAAATTAAATGTGTCCCATAATATCTAATTTCACAACTTATAAACCGGAAGATGGTAGATAATTTCCGAACAAATTTGGCGGTTACAATCGCCTACAGGTGTCAACTGATTTTAATCAGACCAATATCTTATACATGCAATAGTTCAGTAAAACTCTACTACTTCAAACGATTTTATGGGTTTGGATGCTATATCAAAAGGTAACTAATGAAGATAAGTAGGTCTGTTGCAAGTGCTCCTATTTTAGTATTGTCAATGGATATGAGAGAGAATATGTTGCCGCCTTGAATAAAAGTCGTCCAATACATTTGTGAATGGAATTTCATTAAAAGAATCAGTAGAATTGATTGACCATGGCTATTCGTTACCTGTTAGGCATGATCTTATAATTTTCAAATGTAAATTAGGAATACACTCTAAGAAAAAAAGAAAAAAAAGGTGAGTAAGAAAGGAACATTGGTATTTAATCTGGTAAAATTGAACACAGTTATGGGTAAAAATAATTTACCGAATCGGGTGAAATCTACTTAATGATAGGTCATTTTATACTTATCTATTTGTCAGGATGTAATGATAAGTGGTATATAGAATGTACTAAACACAATTCATTTCATATCAAGATTATGAAAAAGCCTCTTTTCATTGATAACATTTGAAAAGAAAAAACCTCTGCAATGTCGATGAGAATATCTGTGACATTCCTAAATGATCCGCAATTATCCATAGCTTGCCACTGGCTCTTGGTTATACCATCGCCGAAACACAGAGCCCGTCCAATGGGTTCCTTTGCTGTTCGGTATTTAAAAAAATACACATATATATTGTTATACATATCAAAATAACACATGGCAAACAATTATTAACATATATACGAAGAAAGAAGGAGACACCGATAAAGTACCGTCTGCAATTTCTCAAGCATTTCGTGAACTGTTCAATACATTCAACAATATGCGCGAATCTAGAATATTAATTTAGGTCCGAATGCTGGGTGCATTGTGCATTTATTTTCTACCTGTGTCTCGCATAAATTCACTTTTATTCATGAAAACAGTTTGGGAGGCTTGAATATCTACAGTGTGAGTCAAAACAAGTTTACACCTAGAAAATTGCTAATTATTTTAAAAATAATCTATGAACAGTAAATGATTATACATCTTATGAAAGAGTGTTTTATCCCAAATCATTTGGTATCATTTTTGTGTGGTATGTGTTCACGCTTGGATGAACAGGAGGCATTGTTTGCGAGAGTGCAAAAATCGATTTGCGCCAAAGTTGCTTGTGTGATGTTTGAATAAAACAATTGAGATTTGGGTATTAATTCGGTCTTTGCAGATCCAAATAACATCCCTAACAAAATTAATCATGCCACACATATCAAATATCGAATATCAAATATCAACGTACATTTGTGCGTGTGTGTGTGTGAATATGCTTCTGAAAAAAGCATATCCAATGCATTTCATTTGATACATTCAATTCATTCTCTCACTCCGCTAATCCCAACATAATACATGCGGTAGGCATTACTTTGGCGCAAGTCGATTTTTGCACTCTCGCAAACAATGCCTCCTGTTCATCCAAGCGTGAACAAATACCACACAAAAATGATACCAAATGATTTGGGATAAAACAATCTTTCATAAGATGTATAATACTTTACTGTTCATAGATGATTTTTAAAATAATTAGCAATTTTATAGGTGTATACTTGTTTTTGACTCACACGGGGAGGGGCTTCAATAATGAAGTGAAAACAAACTACATCGGTTAGATATCATGATGTCAAGGCTATTTTGGAAAGGATATTGCAAGTAAATGAGTCGTTCTTGATCGCGCAGTTGGCATTCATTAACACGTTACCTAGATAACAAACACGATGGGCTTTTCGTGGCGGATTACCGCGCTATATCTGAACTAGCCTACAGGGAAATTATCACATTGATAGTGCTATCTAACCTAATCCCACGTCGACATCCTCAGAATCAAAATGAAAGAATGACCATCAAAACCAACCTTGAGTAGTGTTGAATGGACACATTCCTGTTGAATCTGCCCATGTTCCATTTTCACCCACCGGAAATTCGACTTTTTCAAACCGAGGAGATATCCAAGGGATCTTCCGGCAAATAGCTTCACAAAAAAGGGTGAATAAAAAGTATTGAACAAAAATCCATTAACAAATTTAATTTTCTTGTTTCTTTAACTATCCCCCTGTCCACACACAACATTTTCCGTGACTAATCATGATTAGCTATACCGTTTCGCGATAGTGATACCGTTTCGCGATAGTTTTACGACCAAAATTGTAGGTGTGGACGCTCACTAACGATACGTCGTATACGAAACTAGTCTAACGAAACGCAGGTTTGGGCATCGTTTCGAACTGAAACTCGATAAAGAATCACGCCTAATCACGTAAATGTTGTGTGTGGACAGGGGGAGTGTAACTAGTGTAACTAACTGGGCGGGGCTTAACGTGACCTCGAGCGAAATGAGACCAGACCTCTTATCACTATCGCGAAACTCTATAAAGAATCACGGAAAATGTTGTGTGTGGACAGGGGGCATTTTATACGATGATTCTTTAGTGACGACGTTTCTTGTGTGTGGACATCCTGGAATTTATACGATGATTCTTTATACGACGTATCGTTATAGAGTTTCGGGATAAATTGTTTTGTGTGTGGACACGCTGTTTGTTATCCTGCGTTTCAAATTACCTAACGTACCGATACCACACTTTCAGTTAAGTGGCGTATTCGGCATAGCCCTAAGCCCCTCCCCTTCGGAGGACCATGTTATATGTTACGATTCCTGGTTTTTTGCGTCACCTTCCCATCATCTCTCGTTGGATACCCCACGTCCCTATACTCAGTGCATGATATATACATTGGCTTTTAGAACTGCATGTATACGAATGAACTCGGTACCATTATTTTGAACTGAAATGGTGCTTGAATCGAGAAAACCATTCGATTCATTGGCTAGACTCTCAAGAGATAGACCGATAAGGTTTTGTGTCTCAAGTGCCGTCATATTGGTCTGCTCGATGTAGATATTCATATCAGCTTCGATGCTTCCTGGTCTAAGGGCTCTGCATATTACTGACAGGCTCTGCAACCCAGTACTGGTTCGGAGGCCTTGTTCCACCTTTACACAAGTACAAAACACACAGAAAAGATAAAGCGTTTAATATATATTTCCCGTTCTAAGACTGATACTCTTTTGTAAATTCTCAAAGTATACGTCATAAACGAAAACCCTCCGCATGCAATATTTAAGCTATGCTATATTCTTAAGTGTGGTAGAACTGAATAACTTGAGGAACTGAATAAAAGTATCTGTACCATAAGTATGAAGCGGCGCTGTGAAAGAACTAAGATGACCGTTTGAAAGTTTGGACAACTTGTGTTGGGATATAAGTATATTATAAAGTTTTTTTCAATCATGAAATTCGTGAGCTCACTAATTCTGTTGTCTCAGTTTGGACATGTTGGAAGAATGTCGTAGAAATAAGTGTCCCCTGAAAATAATGGTTATCATGGTTTAAAAGCCCTCATATTCGAAATACAAGGCCAAAGTCAGATGTGTCTCATGCATCTCTGACCAAATTACATGAATGTCGTTAAAGAGCATCACTGTCTCAAGCCTGGTTGCACCAACAAACAATGTTTTTTTAATAAGTAACTAGTCGTCCATGAGTCTTGTGGGCTTACATCTTAACCCCACTAAATAATACGAAGCCAGTATGGTAATAATATAATAAACAGTTGCAAAGTTATTTGTCACAAGAAAGCTCACAAAATTAGCATTGACCTTAAACAATAATTTATTCCAATCTGGACAAAAAAAGCATATTATGGACTGCCAATTTCACATATTTTCTTTATTTTTCCAATATAATTGATGCCTTATGTTTATCAAAAAGCTAAAGATAACTTGCAAAAAATGTGTAATTGTTAATATCAGGTGGAAAGAAAGGTTTACAAAAATAATGAATCAAGCTTCTTTTCATTAACACATGTCAACACTCTCTGCAAACTCTAACTTAGTCACTGTTTTCAGAGCATTAAATTGAACTGCATTACACAACTGATTCCAATTAAATAAAACCAATGAATATTCATTGGTATCCTTTATTTGTCCATCAATATATGTTACATGTACATGTATACTGTATCAAAATTCAAATACATATATATTGATTAATTCAATGAATTAATCAACTAAATACATATCAATGAGATTTTAAAAACGTGTAAGTTTATACATGACACTTGTTATCTGAATCGTATAAGTTTATACATGACACTTGTTCTCTAAAGCGTATAAGTTTATACATGACACTTGTTCTCTGAATCGTATAAATTTATACATGACACTTGTTCTCTAAAGCGTATAAGTTTATACATGACACTTGTTCTCTAAAGCGTATAAATTTATACATGACACTTGTTCTCTAAAGCGTATAAATTTATACATGACACTTGTTCTCTGAATCGTATAAATTTATACATGACACTTGTTCTCTAAAGCGTATAAATTTATTCATGACACTTGTTCTCTGAATCGTATAAATTTATACTTGACACTTGTTCTCTAAAGCGTATAAGTTTATACATGGCACTTCTTCTCGAAAGTGTATAAGTTTATACCAGACACTTGTTCTCTGAATCGTATAAGTTTATACATGACACTTGTTCTCTGAATCGTATAAATTTATACATGACACTTGTTCTCTAAAGCGTATAAATTTATACATGACACTTGTTCTCTGAATCGTATAAATTTATACATGACACTTGTTCTCTAAAGCGTATAAGTTTATACATAACACTTGTTCTCTGAATCGTATAAATTTATACATGACACTTGTTCTCTGAATCGTATAAATTTATACATGACACTTGTTCTCTGAATCGTATAAATTTATACATGTCACTTGTTCTCTAAAGCGTATAAATTTATACATGACACTTGTTCTCTGAATCGTATAGATTTATACGAGACACTTGTTCTCTAAAGCGTATAAGTTTATTCATGACACTTATTCTCTGAATCGTATAAATTTATACATGACACTTGTTATCTGAATCGTATAAGTTTATACATGACACTTGTTCTCTAAAGCGTATAAGTTTATACAAGGCACTTCTTCTCTAAAGCGTATAAGTTTATACATGACACTTGTTCTCTAAAGCGTATAAGTTTATACATGGCACTTCTTCTCTAAATTGTATAAGTTTATACATGACACTTGTTCTCTGAATCGTATAAGTTTTTACCAGACAGGAGATGTACCACTGGTATGAATTTGGCGATCCTACTTCAAAGCTGTGGAAAGTTATTGTGTGTATACAGCTTTGTATGTTAAGTTCAATGACCTTTTAACCTTTGAACTTTGTTGAACACGAGTGACCCATATTCGAACTTGACCCGAGTCTACAAGAGATGTACCACTGGTGTGAATTTGGCAATCCTTGATCAAAACTATGGAAAGTTATTGTGTGTACTATGCTTTTAATAAAAAGTTCATAGACTTTTTGACAGTGCCGTAAAAACTGGAAAACAACAACAACAACTTTTCAC
This sequence comes from Strongylocentrotus droebachiensis, assembly GCA_035222895.1. Classification (NCBI taxonomy): domain Eukaryota; kingdom Metazoa; phylum Echinodermata; class Echinoidea; order Camarodonta; family Strongylocentrotidae; genus Strongylocentrotus; species Strongylocentrotus droebachiensis. The sequence continues at coordinate 328,251 of JAVYIG010000538.1, read as the reverse complement.
CTTTCACCTTTGTCGGATATCGCCCATATTCAAACTTGATCTGAGTCTTCAAGAGATGTACCACTGGTATGAATTTCACGATTCTACTTCAAAGCTGTGGAGAGTTATTGTGTGTACAGCATAAGTACAGCTTTGTATATTAAGTTCATTGACCTTTTGACCTTTGAACTTTGTCGACCATGACCCATATTCGAACTTGACCTGAGTCTTCAAGAAATGTACCACTGGTAAGAATTTGGTGATCCTAGCTCGAAGATATAGAAAGTTATTGGGTGTACAACATAATTGTTGACGCCGACACCGCCGGTGTAAAAAGTGACGCCTATGCCTGGCTCCTGCTACGCAGGCGAGACAAAAAGGACATGAAACCATTTTAACGGATATCAACCGATGCCAAAAAACGACATCCGTTCCTCAAGTGTGACAGCCGCATGACGGATTAAACAAAAGTACCATCCGTTACTTGTACATTTTCTGATCCGGCCATGTCTGGCAGCGGAATAAGCTTGTAAGTTTTCAATTCAAAATATTACAGTAATATTAAAAAAGATAAAATTACATCTGTTTAAATCATATAGATTGTAAATCTCATGCAACTAAGATTTGTACTAAGGACCCTCTGGTGAAATTAAAAAGCTCCTCCACTTGTGCTTCACAGCCCCCACCCCCAAAAAATATTACTCCAATTTTATTGAAACCAATAGGCCTACTATTTTGCTCAATTATTTGATAGCTAAGGCAATTACAATGGCCCAATTAAGCTAGGATCTACAAAGCTACTGAAAATAGCTACTGTGCTTCTCTCTCAAACCATTCACTGTTTGAAGAGGAAGTTTTTCTCCAGCAGTCAGTGAGAAAGGAGGGAGAATCACAGAACTAGAATCAATAGTCTCAACCCAAAGCTGTTTCCTGCCCTTTTGTCCTTTGACTGGTACCTTTACCTCCTTCCACTTAGAAGTCAAGGTTCCTGTGTACCACTCGATCTGTAGGGACTTGTCTTCATGTACACTGCGAATGCAGCCAACTTGAGGCCAGTGTGTCGAGTACTCTGGGAGATATGTTGCCACCATGTCTCTCTCCCTAACTTCTGTCCTCTGTTCCTTTACTTTGGGTCCTATGTGAACCTAACAAAAAGAAAAAGAAAGTAAAATAAATAAAATAAGAAAGTGAATTGAAAACGAATAGTGTAGTGCCACTACATACATTATCAGTGATTCAAGACAATTCCTTATGTACACTTTATTTACAACATATAAACATATTATTATAGTAATTCTTTCTGAAACCTAATAAATAATTTTCTTTTATAAAATCAGAAAATATTGTTGAAACTTCTACTATTTTTGTATTTTTTGATTTTCAATTAACCCTAAAAGGGCTGTACGTTCACCGGGATATGTTTAAGGATATTTTTTTTTTGTGCCGGGAGCTTTCATGACTTTATAGCATAGAGTCTTGCGCATCTTTTGATGCCAAATATAAAAAGTTTTGACCATCGGGTAACGTGCAAATTGACGATTTTCCCATTGTCTGTGTATTGTAGCAATTCAATGCAGAAATGCAGATGTGCGATACCTACGATTACGTAAATGCAGATAACTACAATTTTTTGAGGTGCTCACATTGATGTTTAAGAAAAAAAAAAAAACAAGAAACAACAAAAACAACAAAAATTTGGGAAGACTTTTGCAACTAATGCACAAGCGTATAGCAATCACTAGTACCCAAAGCTAATCTTTACCTGACATGACCTGACCCCAAAATACTCGGCATGACTTGTAATTACTGTAATGACTGGAATTATGCAAGGGCTTACATGTATATATATTAGGGGCTAGATCTTGTGTGAAGACTATACAGAGTGTAAATTCTGTTAGGGAATAATGTTGCACTCAAGATGCAATTAAGCTGAGTGTGTTAGTCATGCAGCATTGTAGATGATTTACATTTTTTTTTTTTAGAAAGCAACTCAAGTTGTAAATAACGATTAAAATACATTTAATACTAAATATGGTTCACAATATCTTTGTCTTAATTAAGGGACATATTAATGAAACATGTACCTGTCTGAATGTTTCATCCTCTGTGTTGCAAGCATGCTCCTCAAGCTGTGGTCTGTCAGTTGGTTGTTTGGCCATTATCAGTAGATCGCATATAGGCCATCTCACTGTTGAATCTTCTGTTAAAACACACAAAGGAAATGTATTATAGCCCTGATGTAAGAAACAGTGTGCTAAAATATCAAAGTTTATGATCAGCCAGCTAGATAGGTTGTTATTACCTTCATCCAGTTATATAAACATATAGTGGCAAATTCTTGGAATAATAATCGTTTTATCTAATGATACTATGACCTAATCTCTTGAAAGGTCATATATATATTTTTTTAAAACCCTATATAGCCCGGGCTATGCAGTGTCAAAGGGGGGGGGGGGGGGGGGTGCTAATTTAGCCCCCCCCCCCCCCCCCCCGAGATCTCGCCCCTCAACTGCCTGATCGTGATGAAATCGTCACCTGCAACATAATCTCCAAAATCGTATATTAATCTCTCTGAAAAATATTTTGTTTAATCGATTATGCTAATTATGCTAATTTAAGCATGAAATTAGACCTTTTTTGCTCTAAATCACTCAAAACAGCTCGAAATGTGCTGTTCTTTTGATCTAGACACTCTATGTATTATTCTTAACAAGCGTACTTTAAAAAAAAATCCAGTATCAAAATTAAGTTATGTATTTCATTGTTTTTTTAATTTCTCTGTTTTTCGACCTTTTCATTTTTATTGTTTTTTCAATGAAATTTGTTGGCAACACTTATGCGATCATAACTAGCATAAACGAAATAGATTTCAATCTGTGAAAGCAGATATAATAATACATTTAAAAATATTAGCTAATACACAATTTGTATTGAAATTCTACAAGAAACCACGTTTTTGAGCTATTTTGGGTCCGATGTGCAAGTACATGTACAAAATTATGTGTAGCATAGGAACTGCATGCCCAGGCGTTGTTGCGCGAGATGTGAAGGAAAAAAGTCATGAAATTTCAGCGCAGAATGTCTTCGCTTTAAATAGTTATTGTGAAAAATGTTTTAAGGGGGGGCCAAATTAGTCCCCCTTCCCCCCCCCCCCCCCACCCCCCACCCCCCCCCCCCCCCCTCATCCAGGCTATAGGGTTAAATCTCGAAAAATAGCAATACCATAATATCTATCTCTAAAAAAAAAAATTTTTAAAGAATGAGTGGAGAAAAACTCAAAAATATCCTCTCAGGTTTATCTATGCTGCTGACTCAGCTGCTCCCTTGTGAGAGGCAATCAAATATCATAAATTGGCGCGTAATTTGCTGGCTCTCTGTAAAACAGCCATTCCTCTTTTTTCTATAGACCACCATCCATTTGATTTGTAGTCAATGGTTATATGCATTAGATAAACCAATATTTTTGTGTCCCACTAGCCTAGTTCGCTATTAAGATTTTTTTGTGAATTGTGCCATGAAGGGGTGTAACAGTCAAGACTTCAATACAAATTGTCAAAGTTTTGGGCCATAAAGCTTGAAGATGCTACATTGTATTTTTCAATGTTTCATAGGTGATGGAAAAAAATACCATAACACCATCAATTTTGGAAGTTTAAAAAATGACAGAAATGATACCTTCATTCTCCTCCTCTTCCAAGGTGAGTAGCTCATAGAGGGACCTCCATGCCTCAATGTCTACTTCTTCCAAGTATGGCTGGAGCTTGTCTGGTAGATGTATGATATTGATGTCCGCAAATGACTTCTCTACCAATGTTGGTTGTCCGTCTGGATGTGATGACAGGATGTGGTTGATGCCAGTGGTGTCTCTCCAATGTGGTGTAGTTGACCAGTCTTTTGTTTGTAGGGTGGCTTTTCCTTGGTGCAGTGCGAATTTGAATATGTGTGGTTTACTGTGATAGCACATGCTGTGTTGATGGGGAAGAAGCCATTTGCGAACATCAAAGAGGTGTAAGATGCGCTCCGCTGTTGTAGGGCAGTGAGCTTTGTGGAAAGCGGCGGGAATAGCTTGCAGAAGTTTTGGAAAAGATGGGGTGCTCCTTTTCTTCAAGTGAGTTGCAATCCTTGAAAAGAACTGGTCGATGTCCTCATGTGTGTGACCGACCATCAAGAAGCCAACTTTGATCTAAATGCAAACAATAAACGTTATAAGGTGAACAACAGTATGGAATAAATTGAATTTTAGGGACATTCCTCAATGATACAACCCAATAAGCATGAGGGATAATTTATTCAATTGAAATTTTTCTTCATTTATCAGAACATTTATCTAACAAAAAACATATTTATCAAAGCTTGTTTTTGTTTACGCTTTACAAATCATATGTACACTGATGACAAAGATGACAACTTTATATTGCCCATGGTTTCTAATGTGCACTACCTCTTTCCCGTTCATAGGGTTCAATCTTTCCGAGAATAATAGGCTACGACCAACAACAAAAAACCCAAAACACTATTTACCATTGGTATACATGTATCTGTGTAAAGTAAATAATTCTAAGTCACAATATCTTTTTTTAACCCTATGATGCCTACACATATCAGACATTTTGGGCAGTAAATGTATTTGATAGATTAAAACAGAGGATCAACTGAAGATATGCAACAATACAATAGCGCAAAATCCCCCATCATAAAAAGTGAGTCAGAAATAATGATTCACCTTGGAAATTTGCCATGGTGAAAATAATTTGTAATCATGAATATTTTCTCTTTTTTTTCACACTCTTTCTGCATCGTTGTTCTCTCCTGCTCACACTACAACTTCGAGAGAGTGGGTTTGACCCACTTTCAAACGCTGTTTCATGAATAGATGCCCAACAGCAATGGTACTGCATGCAGCGGGAAAGTGTACTCTACCAGTACATGTCAAACATTTTTATATTTACATATCCCTTCACAAAATATCATGTACTTTTAAACCCAAGGTTTTGGTGCAATTGGGTTTTTACCAAGTTACTTTAATTTACTGTCAACTGTGAATAGTTTTCTGACAAAAGTGAATATTTATAATGTTTATTCTCAAACAATGGGCAATTTCCGAGGTATATCATTATTTCTGACTCGTCCTTTACATGATTCTGAAAAGAACCTCCAAGACAAAGGCATTCTCTTATCCATCCAATACAAGTTCAAATAAACAAAATTTCCTTTTCATTTTGCGATTAAATAAAGCATCATTACAGACTGAATACTTATATTGACAATTAATTACTAAAAAGAACATGTATTAAACATTACCTTCTTGAAGATATTGAGTTCAAGGAGCAGGGACAGAAAAGAAAAGAGATGTCGATTCTTATTCTCCCTAGAAGTGTTGTCCAGCTGTAGGTAGAGGACTGGTGGAAGAGAGTCGGCATAACGGACCAGGATGTTGAGCAGGATATTAATGGTTAGGTTGCTGTCATGTGGGTACTCGTTAAAATCGATGTAGGCGTGTTGACCTCTTCCATGAACAAGTGCACCGGTGATGTGAGTGTGCAGTTGATCATTGTAGCTCAGAGCTTTAGGTGTTGGATGGAGTTGCGGTATTGATGTGCAGTGCTGATCCATCCCATCGATGATTACACTCATGTATTTCTCTGGCTGTGACTTCGCTTTGCGGATGTGTTTGTAATATTTTTGTCTCTCACTGCTGCTGAAAAGAAGGTAAAGAGCAATGAGGAGTCATGCTATGCTTAGAAGTTTTGATCACAAAACCAATACTAATGCCTTAAATACACGAGTAAATTGTAATTTGAATGTGTTATCTGAGACTTGGCTAGGTTTACGTCTATATCAATGATACTTAATTGTGACCAATATACTTTTTTAAAGTAATGAACTTGTGCCTACATTTCTTCTCCTGTTTTCCCTACTATTGTATTTTTCTTCTACTATAGGCTTTTCACGTCAAATATCCACTGATTAGAACCAAACATCCGTATAGGCAGTTCAAATGCCCATATTTTATTGTGGTCACCTATTCAAATATATTAACATTGTTGTTGTTTTTTTCCATTAAGAATTTCATTACTCTCTTATTGCTAATATTTGTTGTCCAATTTTTTAATTTGTTCTGTTATTTTTCTCCAATTTTGCCGCTTCTATTTAAAGCAACTTATCTTGGAGCCTGAGTATTCCTCTAAGCTTTCTCGGTTTTTGTCTCCTTCAAAATCTTTGTTGAAATATTCACTTCTATGAGGAAAGCATATAATGACATAGCTCTAGTTGTATATTGTAGCTACATGTAAAATACATCCATGGTTGTCATTTGTTGCACTTAAAATACTGGATCACAGATCACCTCATTCTAAATGCTTAAAAGAAAAAAAAGTACATCAAAATCAATTACAACATTAACTTCAAGCTTTAATCAAAGTTTGCTGTACCTTTGTTTCTCTACATGTTTTTGATGTTGTGCAATCAATTGTCTTCGAACATCTTTGTCGTTTGTCTTGCCAAGCTTCATTTTCAGCTCTGTGCACACATCGCACTTAGAGAAGCGGTTCACCTATAAAGAAAAAAAGAAAAATATCAAAGAGAAGGATTGTTAATTACAAAATTAATGTTATGGATGTGTTTTCTTGATGCATATAAATGTAGATGTTATAAGACTAATATAATAATATATTGACACAAAGATACAAGAGGCCTCAGGAATTTAACAGATTTCGTCTGGCTAAGAATCATAAATTCATCTATGTCTAACCCTAACTGTACCGGGGGTATAATTTGCATAAATTAGCATTATTGATAAAATAAGCAAATTTCCGCGAAACTAATGGCAAAATCTCTGCATAATTTTGTGGCGATTGGCCCATTTGGAGTGCATTAAAACTGCAATATGTTTTGTACACAAACTGACCTGAAATCATGATGGGTCATATGACACTATAAAAGAATTGTCTGTTTTTGCAAAAACTTACGGTAGTGTAGTGTCAAAATAAAAAGTAATGAAGTGGCATTGCTGAAAACATGGCGGTTTTGATTATGGTATGCAACAACCTATGTTTAGAGCTTTTGAGCGTCCCGCCCCACTCACTCCCATCCAGTACAGTTTAGGGTCAATGGAATTTACAATACCTTGGGGATTGTGATGTGCTGCTCTTCCTTTCTCCAAATCCTTTTGAAGTGAGTCTCAGAACAAACCTCAGCATTATCTTGTCGTATTCTTCTATACACCTCTCGCTTTGTGAACCCATGTGGAAGGTTTACAGACTCTCTGTCAGGCATTCGGTCTCCATAGGAACGAGCAAATGCATTAAGTTCTGTCTTCGCGTTTAGGGTTTTGTTAATCTTGTGTCCTTTCCTCAAGCAGTTAGCAGGCAATGGGTATAGCAGTCCATCTATTCACAACAAATTAAATGCATGCATGGAAATAACTAGAAATATCGAAAATGGCTGATCACCACAAAACTCGGCATGCGCCTCAGATATTGCGCAAAGGAAGAGACCTTACCTATATTTTTGGCTGAAAATTGCTTATTTTGTCATTTATGCAAATTCTATTCATGAATATGTTTTTTATTATGAATTACATAAATAAATAATAATAATACCAGTCTCTTATAAAGCGCTTTACGAGTTAAGACCAAAGCGCTCACAGCATATTATTGCCCCAGTCATTGGATTCAATTACAAAAAAAAAACAGCATTTACAGTGCACAATCTCCTCTCCCTGGGGAGCATTCCAGCTGGTCACCTATTAGGCGCACACAATGCCAATTCAACTGCATTGCGTTCGCATCCTACAGGGTACCCATTTTAACACCTGGGTAAGGTGAAGCAATGTAGACAAAGTGCCTTGCTCAAGGAACATAAATGCTGTGCTGCTTTTACAGAGTTTATTTTTTGGCAAAAAGTTTCTTAAAAGCCTATTTGACATTATCATATAATTGAATTGTCCATATACTTGTTTTATAATAATAATAATATAATAACGGCCATTTGTACTGCGCCATGTCTGTCAGATTTGACACTGGGCGCCCCATTATGAATTTCTAATGTATTTTACTGTTTTTCAATTCTTATGTATTTTATTGTTTTAGGACTTCTTATACTTAAGATCATTATCTGGATCAATTTACAGTTTGAGTAAATGATAAATCTAGTCTAAAGAATGAAACATTACTGATTCATAGACCCAAACAAGAAACTTCACTTTGCCATTTGTTTGGTAGACAAGATGACAAAAATTTCAATTTTCGGCTTGACCTTTGGTCACAAAAGGTCAGGTAACTCTCTAGCATTCGCATCCTACTGATTTCCAAAAACAGCAAATAGCGGTTACAGCACAATCCCCGAAAATGCAGGGGTGGGCTGATGCCCCCCACCCCCCAGTACAGTAAGTGTTAAAGCTACATAAGAGTAATGAAAGATAATGCAGCTGTCGTACACGAAAACCCCTCACAAAAAGTTCTGCAATTCAAGTTTGAGAAAGGGTATCTCTCGTTGTATTAAATGATTAAATGATACTTCAGTTTGGCACCATTGGAAAGCCTGTTCATTCCCCTAGACAATGATGCCCAATTTTTATAATGTAATCATGGAATATGCAGGACACCTGAATATCTGACCAAGTAGAAAGTCAAATCTTGCAAAATGCATTTTTGTCAACAGTGAATTCTTCATTTGTTTAGAGATAAGATTGTGTTTAATTGATATCAATTCTGATTGAATGCCAATGCAGTATTCTCATATTCTTCTGAAGATGAACTTATTTCAAATGATTTTGAGATATCAAAACAAGAAATTTTACCTATAATTTTGTGAGAGGTTTATATCATACAAATGAGCCAGGAAAAAAGAGTTTTAGCCAAACCAATAAGAATGACCAACAGTCACTCTGTATTTCAAGTTTAACTACCTGCAAGCTTTCTATAAACAAAAAAGGACAATAATACGTTGGATGAATATGGGAGATTCTTTTAGGGTTTATGTACATTTTTTGCCCAGTACATTATGTACAAAGGCCATGAATTTTCAAAGAAACTGTTTTGAAATATGAACCTCACCTCTGAACTGCTTCTGCCAGTAGTAGAATCTTGACCTCACAATTCCAACGACTTGATGCCAGGCTGTGGCACTCACCTGCTCCAAACCGATGTTGTAGGAGAATTGGAGACTTTCATTTTCAGACCGAGAAGAGTGGGTTCTGAAGTACTCCATCAGCCATGTCCTCTGATCACCCAGCGACTTTTCCTTAAAAGCGATCCGAGCTGCAGCTGCATCTGCTCGTGTGACTCTTGCCAGACAATCTGTTGAACAACATCTTCCTGCAAGGACAGTTATAAATGTCTGATGACCAGTTCTAACTGCAAAAGGGGAAGTAAAAAACAAAGCAGTTACGTCTCCATTGTTGTAAACAGGCATGAAAGCCTACAAGAATAACCAAATCTTTGTGCGGCATAGCCAGCTTATGTACATGTATGAATGGAATGAAGTAAAATTCTCAAAATTTATTCAAGTTGCAACTTCTGAAGGACTTTACTTGCTTTGAAGTACAATATAATTTGGATCGCCATGCAAAATTGAAATATCCCGTTGTCAAATCCACTTGTTACCATTTACCTACAGAAGTCTTTGGCGATTGCCATGGTAACATTTTCTAAATAATATCATACATGTACTTACATGGTTCATTAAAAAACTGCCGTCTACTATAATAAAGGGCCGTTCTCATAAGAGCAGGTAAACCTCCTCAACATTTGCCCCCGCGGTAAATGAGAAAACGATGCAGTAATAAACCTATCAGACTGTTCACATACGAAGAAGCATCTCCTCCAATCAAAACCTAAGCAATTTTTATTTTGGTTCCTGGAGGCAAAAATATTTGACCAATCACATGCCAGGAAAATGGGATGTTGCATTGTTGCGATGCGTATTGCTCATCTTGATTGCCCGGTTTACACGCCATTTTGGGGGGGTCAATGTGCAAACTTATTTACCGCAGGGGCAAATGTTGGAAAGACCCTTAAGAATTACTTTGTTATATCAGATTGTTTGAGTAAGTACCTCTTTTTTTCTGCTCTTGATCACTGCATGATGATTCCAGTTGAAATGTCACATGTCTTCTCTTTTTTCCTGTGCAATGATATAAAAAATGAAGAATGACTTAACTATATCTTGTATAATCATTATCATTATGTTGCAGTATAAATGGATACAAAAATCTTAATTGACTCAACTTAGCTTTTTGCTAAGGGGGGGGGGGGGGGGGGGTTGCAGGCGCAGGATTTTGGTAGACCCCGATTAACAAAAAAAATTCAAACCAACACACATAAAAACATGCTTTGTCCAATGGGGGGTAGGGGGGGGGGGGTAGGGGGGTACGGACGGACAACCCGAAAACATGAGGCAGAGGTGGAGGCATAACAAGTCTTATCTAAAATGTTTGTGGTGAGAAAAAGTGAGCCAAAAATATGAACCGTTTTGGCCAAGATTAACATCAATTTTTGCTAAAATGTGAAGTTTTTTCAAAGAAATTTAGCCTCATTTAGCCCTAATGACATGCCAGTTGGATGAAAGAACAGGGTAAGCTCATTTTTTTAATACCAGATTGGTAACACAAATATTTTTGAAGATATAATATAGATATATTGACTGCTTTGAGATGTGTGTACTAGCTTTTTTTAGGCTAGCAAAAATATCATCAAATATTGACTACTAGCTAAAAAACAACTGGTCAATACTGATCAAATTACAGTCTTTCTACATCATGCCTTGGTTATTATGCTGATTACTCAACAAATACTCTTTTTCTAACAGAATCATTTAAATTGTTCAATGTCTAGCACATACATGTATGGTATTGACACCCATCCCAGGTCATTTCCTGCCCTCAAATAAAATAAAAGGCCCAGTCACAATATGGATAACAATTGACTTGAAATAAGCTCATGGTTCAAAATTTGGTTCATATCCACTTGGTCTACTACCAGTTGGTCTAATTCCCACATCATCTAACACTAACATGGCTAAACCCATTTGGTCTACTATCACTTTGGTCTAATTGCCGTTTGGTCCAATCATCACTTGGACTAATTCCCACTAAGGCTGATTGTCATTTTGTCTAATTATCAAATGGTCTAACTACCATTTTGTCTATAATACTTTTCCCCATTTTGCCAAAAGATCATCTGGTCTATTACCAGTTCATCTAATCAGATAGACTAAGTGGTGTTAGACCAAGAGGGTATTAGACGAAATGGGATAGCCTAACTGGGAATTAGAAGAAATAGGAAATGGATTAAGTGGCAATTAGACCAAATGGTTATTAGACCAACTGGTTATAGACAAAATGGGATATTAGACAATGTGGGATGAGACCAAACGGGCATTAGACAAAGTGAGAGTAGACCAAGTGTCAATTCACCCAAAATTTCATACAGCTTTATTGAACACCAATTACTCATAAGTGATGTTACACTAACCCCTTTTCCTTGGAATATGGCAAGCATCCTCATCTGCATCACTCTCAAGTTCAGTGATAAAGATACCAGGAGTCCAGGGACCTGTAGGAATTCAAATGAAAAGATGTACATGTACATGTATACCACATACGCTTAACATAATACAATGTAGGTAAGGGCATAATACTTGTCTTTTACAGATACATTAAGCCCTGCCATGCTAATTGCTAACCATGCATGGTGTTATTTTTTTCAAAGACAGCAGACAGTCAGCTGTACTTGTGCTGTCCAATACGGATATATAGCAAATGAAGGGGAAAAAAGAATAGACCAGGCAAGCTATGTGACATGCTCACAGGAAACTTTAATGTTAATGTGAATGGAAAGTTGCAATATTTATTATTGACATGCAAATACATGTACGTGTATGATATCTTGTCAGATTTCACCTTTTTTTTTGTAGTTCAAATTGTCTTGGTGTTGTAAAAACATACACATTCCTGAATTAGATAGAATTGAATACTTTTTTAATTATCTTTTTTGTGTAGCAAATAAGAATTTTAGTGAAAATTGTAAGTACAAAATTTTAATCATAGTGTAAACTGTAAAAAATTAGTGGGCCACCTATTCTACACTGACAACAGTAAGGCAGATATATATATATATATATGTACAATCAGATGCAATAGGAAAATGGTATTCACTTTCATGACCCAATTAAGGCATTGACCAGCACACTTAATCTTGTCTATTGTACTATGTATACTACATGTATGAGCTGAATAGCTACTCATCATAGGGGACATTGCTTTTGTTTTCATTGTTTGGCACTCTTCTTTAGTTTACGGAAAAGTCATTTAAAGGAAGCTTAAATACCAGAACGCAGAATATAAACATGCACACGCAAAGCAAAAGCTCAAATTCTGTCAATGCATTACAAAATGAAGACAAATCTATAGAACTGTTTTATTCAAATTTGGGGTTTTACTTCAATATAAACGCAGGAATAAAGTCTTCTGCTCTTCAATGATACTTTAAGTCATGTTTAAGTTTTTGAGTTTTTCTTCATTCTTTAAAGTTTGTTCTGCTTTTCCCCAAAACATTGTATGGAATTTTCCCAGAACATACCTGTCTCACAATGTAGATCCTCATCAGCTTCACTCTCAAGCTCTGTCTGGAGACCTAAGTACATTCATAAATATGATATTGCTTAAATGGTTTACATTGTTTGGCACTCTTCTTTTATTTTATATGGAAAGGTCAATGAAAGGATTTAGCTATTCCTAGAAATGAGGGATACATTGTACATGTAGACAACATGACAGACTGTGTAAAAGCTCAATTTCTGTCCATGTTGCACAACATCAAAACAAATCTGTTTACAATTTTGGGAAAAAACAAGCTCTGAAAAAACTAGGAATTGTAATCGTCCAAAACATTACAGCATACATGTATTATGTAACACCACTATGATAATAAATAATAGTATTGTTGTTAATATTATAAATTCAATTCAATTCAATATGCTGTGAATTTAAAATACACTGAACAATAGCTATGAGAGCTGAAGATATTTACACAATTATCACAATGATCTTTGAAAATTCACAGTACATGTAGGCCTACTACTACTGGGTGTTTCCATAACCCGACACCCTAATCCTAAACCTAATCCTAACCCTAGGGTTTAGGGTTAGGGTGTCAGGTTATGGAAAGACCCACTACTACTAGTTCTCATCTATGTCCATTTTGCAAACTTTCGCTGTGCTACATTTGTTTCTGCATTCACTTACAGCACATTATTTAAGAATTCTTTCCCATAATTTACTTACCTGTCATCTGTGTGTTTGGAAGAGCATCATCAGGCTCAGCTGCACTCTCCAACTCTGTCAGTGGATCCAAAACAGCCATGTTTCTTCAGCATGAAGCACTAGATCTTGAACAGCTAGAATACATAAAATAAACCCCAAAGAACTTTATCCGATACTCTATGGGTTACTGGTTAAGGAGTTAGAAGAACTTAACGGGTCTACCCTCGACGCGCGGCACCCAACTCGACTTGGGTGCTAAGTGCGTTTATTCATGTGCGCGCACTCAGTTCCTGCGTATGTACATGTAACTCTATGTTAGCAACCCAATGCACATGCACGTGGTAGACGCAGGCCCAGGTGTTTGGTATATATCTATGGGCAAATGTAAACTGTTTAGTTCTTCTAATTCTTTAACAAGTAACCCATAGAGTGTCCTTAAACTTAAAGATAAACTTTAGTACTGGTAATGCGCTTGCATTGTGAAAGTAGAGGTGTGAAAGGATCAGAAACAGTTGATCATGTAGCATGTAAGTATTGGTGTGCACTGCAAGGTTCTGGAGTCATCAAAATCATAATAAATTTGACCGAGTCTTGGTAAAGTAACAAACACTCACATAGAAAGCTATATATGGGACAACACACATGGTGTCGGGGATGGTACTACCTTGGTTTCCTTGTCTTTCTATGCTCATTACTCAGCCAGTATACATTTTCTTCCAAAATTGTTTGGCACATGTCATTTATTTGTAATCTTGAACATTCAGTGTAAGTTTCGTTTGATTCTGTGAGAATTAATTTTTTTTTTTTACCAGTACTGGAGTTTATCTTTAAATGTATGATCAGAGGGAATAAATCAAAGTTTTACATTTAAACATGAATTAAAAACTCAATTTTTAATAAAAAACATATAAGGCACTACCTGCATAGATCTAGACTAGTCTAGGCTAGACCGAAATATCAGTGTTTATGTTGGCATTGGATGCCCTGAGATTGGATTTTCTTTAAAGTCACAAGAGTTATCTGGTGGGGGGTGGGGGGGTCGGTGCATTTTGGCAATTTCCTTTTATATGGTGTAGTAGTTCAAGTACTGTTGTTGTTTATCATCCATTGTTAGACCCCTTTGCAACTGACTTATCCTGACACTTTTTGTGTCTTTGCACGGTTTGGTGAGCATAATTTTAGGGGACAAATTGCAATGTTCAAGCCTCCTAAATTGGAAAAAAATTACAAAATCCCTTCAGTTTATTGAAAAAATTCACATCAGATCTTGTTACCAAAATGTATCATCAATTGTTCTGTAAACACAAGAGGTAAGTGTCAGTGTCTTTTTGATAAAAAGTTACGCCATTTAGATTAAGGGGGGACATACATATGATGTGTATAGGTCAAGATCTATATACATCTAGCCTACTTGATGTAGTATTATAACTAGATCAACATGTATGTCTAATTTAGTCTTATTACTCTGAAGTATTCTTCTACTAAAAGTTTAAGATTTATAGATCTATTCCACTCATCCACTGTATAAGGTTATAACCTAGACATGTATCTGAAGATACTTCGTCTAGTTATAACCTTGTACTCTTTTACTAATATGGGTATGGTAAGGCGTAAAGTTATAGATCTAACCACTCATCCACTATATGAGGTTATAACCTAGACATGTATCTGAAGACAGATACCTCGGTCTAGTTATAACCTTGTACTCTTTTGCCAATATGGGTATGGTAAGGCAGGCCTGTAAATGGGATTTTTCAGGGGGGGGGGGGTGCGTAAGTTGATAAAACGGACCTTTGATACAAAATAACTGTTTGCAGAGGCAGATCCAACATTAACCATTTTTCTTCAGAGTGACCTGAAAGCAAGGCATTTTAAGTGCCTCCTTTTAATCCTCATGAACAGGGAATGTATCTCCTTAAACAAATAATGCGAGTGCAAATCGTGAGTGGAAATTTTCATAAAGTGACCTGAAGTCAAGTAGGCTAATCATTGCACTTTTTGAGTTTAAATTTTCCATGAACATACATGTATAATACCCCTCCCTTCTCTTAATCAATCATGCGAGCGCAAAACACGAGGTCATTTTTTTATATTTAAAGCAACCTGAACACAGGGAATTTTAGGCTCATGCACTCCTCTAAATCCTGATGAGCAGGATATGTATTTCCTATAAAAAGGGGGCCAAAAGCCAAAACGCAAAGGCATACTGTGTGCAAAAAGAAGCATTTTCACATTTCATATGATCCCTGAATCACCTCTTTAAATATTTCCATACATGTAAAGGTGTAAACCAAATATTACGCTAGCATTCAAAGCCATTTTGGTATGCCCTGGGCGGCACCATGATGATTCCATTCCCCCCAATTTTTGACGTACATGTATTTATGGACAAACCCTTACTGGTCTTTCACAATCATAAACGAACTGTTTGTGTAGTATATTAAATTAAAAGAAATGTGCAGTGTTAGAAACCTCTTGCATTGCATTTATATATTTAATATGTAAAATCCCTTTCAAAATAAAATTCTAGCAACGGTTCATCCCGAAAACTGCATGAAAATCATGACATTAACTGTTTAATCAGAACGAGGATGTTAGCAAGCTTTGTAGATCTTAATTTATCCACATACATGTAATTGTTGAAGAACTTTTTTTTCACAGTACTCCCGTTGTGTTAGATCAGCTGTACGATCTGCATAATGAATGAAAAAGAAGTCTAGTCATTCATATGCTGGTATGCAGCCAATCTTACACAATGGGAGTTACAAGCTTCCTAACAATATAACTGTTATTCTATCGCAATGTTTAAACCTAAAATTTGAGTAAAACAAATAATGTTTCTATCATTATATTATTTTTATGTATTTGTATAGCGTATTTTATATCAAAATTGTATCTAGATCTAATTAATTTTAAAGGTAATATGGAATGTTATCAAAGTCCAAATATACGTCACAGACTTGCATGTAGGGGGTCTCACTACAGATCATAAACATGCCAGCACCCTTGATAGCAGACGACATCGCAAATGCCTATTTTTCAAAATATTTGCCAGTTTGATGTGGGGTACTCAGTGGGCGTTTTTTGGTGATCTATGTATCAAAGGAAAGCTTGTGGTAAAAATTATATATTATAATTGATGAAATTCTAGTTTTGGTTTCATTTAAACAAATAATGCGAGCGGAAATTTTTTCATATAGATCTAGTTACCTGAAAACAGGGCATTTTAAGCGCTTTTTATAATCCTCATTAACAGGATCCTGTTAATCCTCCCCTGATAAATGGTCCACATTAATTACAATAGGTTCTTTTAAAAAAAGTGGGCCTTTCAGATACTTTTTTTTTTTGGGGGGGGGGGGTGCATGCCAATACTCTACAATGTAAACAGATCTAGATCTAGATGTAATATGTAGGTCTAGACCTAACTTTGTTAGATCTATAAAAAGTATAATTCTATTCTCATCTAGAAATTTAAACAAGTCAAAAAAGTGAAGAAAAAAAATCACAAATTTCGAAAGTCTAACACACAGTTAGCAGCAAGAAAGTGTTGCCATAAAAAATGCCTGAAAAAATATTTGTGGTTTATACAACATTCTTCAAGACTTCATAAACAACTGTATTATTAGTATGGTAGAGGTACCTTAATCCATGCAGTACATTAATCCACGCATCCCTCAATACGCGCGATGCGACGCGTTATATGCGCTCATTTTTTTTGGATAGACAATAAAACAACAAGCCTATCGCGATATCACAACAATTTTGAGGGAAAATCATTGGTTTCTTGTATTTTTATGATTTCATGAAATCATCAAGAATACACTTCATTGAGACAGAAAACGAAAATATACATTCATTTCCTGTATTAAAACTGTGGTGCGTGGATTAATGTACCGCTTGATTTTGTCAAAGAAAAATTGAAGCGGTCACGTAATCGACACGAGAGTTAACATTCACCAAATATTCCTGTCAAAGTTTTCTCTATAAATGATCCTCAGAATATTTAGTATTTAATGAGGAAAAAACGTTGATAAAAAATGTTAAATTATTTGACTTTTTAGCCTTTCAAAACAAAGTGCGTGGATTAAAAGTACCTCCATCATACAGTTGTAGATCTAAACTATGAGTAGACTAGATCTATGACCATCAAATTTTAAAAAGATCACTTTAACTTCGGCCAGGGCCTAACTGTTAGGCCTATACTTTGTATTGACATCGTGTTATGAGTGGCCTATACTTTGTATTGACATCGTGTTATGAGTGGCCTATACTTTGTATTGACATCGTGTATGAGTGGCCTAGCCCAGTCAACATATTTGTAAAGTGACATTGTATTCCTTCTTACTTAAAGGTACTATGTCCCATTTGCAGGCCAAAAAAATGAAAAAGTTAAATTCCAACTGCATTTGAAAGATAATACTAATTTAGAACTTCCCTAAACAAAGTGGGGCTTAAAAATGTCTTCAAGTGGGAAAATAACGACTAGATCTATTAGTTGTCAAATCGACTTTAGGGCTATAGGCCTAGAGCCCAAAAGTAATAGTCTTGATTTTCAGACAACTGTACCGAATGGTCATAGAGGTCTACGTTTTATGCTGCGCAAAGATTCAATCAGTTTAATCTTGGCCATCACAAGAAGTGGGTTATTGATGTAGATCTAGACAAATGCTCATGTACCCTTTACAACTCTTTTCATGTATTTTATGACCAAAGAAGAAAAAAAAGCCAGTCAGTCACTCAGTAGTGTCTGACAGTGAAGTCTAGCAAGTAAACGGGTTTCCTTGCATAATTTGAATATGAGGACACTGCTAACATTTAAATTTCACAGATAGGACATAGGTCTAGGCCTACATGACATAGGCTAGACCCTATTCATAATTCCTGCAAAGTTCTACAGAATTTGAGGTTGGCTGCAAAAGGGACATAGTACCTTTAAGTTCTAGATCTACTAGATCTAGTTTTACTAATACTAGACATAAAGTTAGATCTAGATCCAACATAAAATAGACTTCCAAATTGCCAGAGTCTATAGCTACTGTGGATTAGTACAGCAACGTTAGTCCAATAACTGTTTAACACCGTAACTTAGCTCCGTCTCGCCCAGGGGCCCGTTCCTACAAACCGTCATAAGTCTAACTTCTTGACTAAATCAGCGTTAGTGAGCAACTTGTCCGCTACGTGTTTCACCAAGCCCTCTTTGCCAAGATCAACGACAACATCCTGACTAAGGAGTTATGACGCCTCTGACACCGTCGTATCTCTGTCATAACTATTTAGTCGATGGGCAGCGCCATCACATGTCATTTATTGGGTAGACTATGGCTGGCAAAAAAGGACAATAAATCCTCGACTATGATTTTTCAACAAATTCACTTAAACAGTGAGTTATCGTTTTTTATATTTGATAATCTCATGAAAATATGCCATGTTTGTATTTAAGGATTTTTCCACTTAAATAAACTGATTATACGCCTTTATTTTCTACATTGGAAAATCGTCGAAGGGATAGCTATTTTGCCACAGCAGGCAAGCCATAGTTTGAAGTGTATTCTTTAGTTTTCAGACCCATATTGCTTTCGAGATAAATTCTATCTTCAAATGTGTAAAATGCACAGTTTAAAAGATGTGTTTTAACCTTTGGAATGTTGAAGTTTTGTCATTTGATTATTCAACTGATACCTAAAACATTGGACACAAACTTCATTACATCGTATTTTTCTAAGAATAATATATTGGTGTATTTTTATAAACTATCAAACTAAAATATCCGGGGGGTACCCATCTCAAGAAACAAACTGATTCACCGGTCATGTAATGAAATACTCACAATTATATGTTACAAGTACTTATATTGTACAATCTACACAAATTTGGAAGTATATTGCATCTCTTATTTCTTGGTATCATTTTCAATCTTTTTCATTACTAATTCATTTAAATAATTGCATTTTCCCTAATATTAATTTTGTAATAATCCGGTGGTATTGCGACTAAGGCTAAGTTTTGGCTCCTCTTCTCGCCGATAGTATCGATCTCACGAGATACTAGCTAGTAAGCTCTTCGTGAAACGGTTTAGGAAGATCAGAGACATCTCCGTAGTTGGCGGATAAAGTTATGACTGTCTTGTCGTTGGTTTCTAGGAACGAGCCCCAGTACACTACAGTGCACAACGTGTGAATCTAAGTAACAAAACACTGTGGTAGTACTAGTAGCTGTAACACTTTGTAAATTGTAACACATTAACTGTTATCTAATTAAGTTAACGTTACTGTAAAACTTGAAAGAAAAAGCATTGTAAAATTACCTCTCGCTTTCCAACGCAACGCCAGTACTCTGAAGGTACCGTAGATAATCAAGTCTTGACTCTTCTCCTCGGACAGCTGTCAACGTAGCTTTTTGGGTGCAACAAATTCAAGATTCAAGATTCGGCACGTGCTGTCGATGGGAAATCTATTGTTTACAAAACACCCAAACATGGGGATTATAGAAGTATAGTACACACGTAGGTAGACATGTCCGCCGCGCTCCGTGGGAATTTCTTAGAAACTAGCTCGACACATCGCCCGTGCGGGATTATTAACTTCTTAGAAATCGGTTCAACGCATAGTCTTACTCCCAGTCTGTGATGGACGCGGGACGCGCATTTAAAGATTCGTTGTACGGGATGGGGGGAGGGGGAGGGGGCAGGGTGAGGGTGGGGGTAAAGACATTTAATTGCTGTACTGTTGGGACAACCTCAAAATTAGAACTTTACAAGATCGAGTTCGATCCATCGACCTCAAGTCTCCAGCTTTTATTTTATTGTTGTTTTTGTTTACGCCACTCCCGCTAGTCTGAGTCTATATAATTCTATACAGTACAACGTAGGCCGAGGTGCCTCTGCCCTCGACTCCAACGTCGAACAAGTGAGATGCCAACTAAAGGGTGTAATAAGAAACTAAATCATTAATTTGTTGGGTTTTTTGCATTTCGAAAATTATATGAGCCTCGATCTGCAGGACCACTTTTCGTTAAAAAAAAAAAAAAAAAAAAAAAAATTGTAAAGTGCACAGGCTTCACACACTTCAAATGGGTGTTTCCACATGTTACCTGCATGTATACACCCCCTGTCATCCTAGCTGACATGGGTAGGGTTAGGGTTATGTTTAAGATTATGCTTAGAGTTAGGGGTGTAAGGTGAGGTCAACAAATGGAAACACCCCCATTTGAAGTGTGTAACGTAGGCTATGCATCTTTACGATTTGCATTATTTTTACGAAACTTGGCCCTATATACAGCCCTCTCCCCTCCCAATACATTTTAACACAGGTCACATTTCAGCTAGGTCTCTATCGAGAAAAAAAAAATCAGCTCGCGTGCACTTCAGTTTGAAAATTTGCTCATACGAAGAACAAAGGCGGATTTGGGGCTAATGGCCCTATCTTGGAGAGGGGTGTGTGCGGATGGGGGGGGGGCTCAGACAATGAACAACCACCAAATTTTTGGGTGGGGTACATTTATCACTAAGCCACTTATAATTTTGGTGTGGATCAAATATTATAGAGCCCTTACCCCATTGTTTTTTTTTTTTTTTTTTGGGGGGGGGGGCTCAGATATCATTGTGTCTACCATATTTTTGTTGGGAATCGACTATCATTGAGCTCCTCTCTCCTCCGAAGATATTTTAACAAAAGTCAAATTTCAATTCTCTTTCAAGGAAAAAATTTCCATCCGCGTTATGAGTTCCCACAAAATATTGGGGGGGGGGGGCTCAGAAATAATTTCTTATCCAAATTTTAAAAAAATCATCTCGCATGACTTCATTTTTTTTTCTTTCTTTCTTTGTGGGTGGAGTTCAGATATCATTGAGCCCATCATATTTTGGGTGGGGCTCGGATTGAGCCCCCCCCCCCCTCCTCCTAATTTATTTTAACACAGGTCAAATTTCGGGTCTTTATCGGGCAAAACCGTGCCCATGTTATGCATTCTAATATATCAGGGGCAGGGTTTTTTTTTAGTAGGAACAAACTAAGACGGATTTGGGGTTAAGCCTGCCCCTTCTATCTTTCAGAGGGGTGTGTGCGGAGGGGGGGGGGGGTGGCTCAGACATTAATTGAACAACCACCAATTTTTTTTGGTGGGGGACAGTTATCTCTAAGCCACTTATAATTTTGGTGTGGCTCAAATATTACTGAGCCCTCTCCCAATTTTTTTTTTTTTGAGGGGGGGGGGGGCTCAGATATCATTGTGTCTACCATATTTTTGTTGGGAATCGATTATCATTGAGCTCCTCTCTCGATCCTCCCAAAAAAGGATAACATTTCCACCCGTGTGATGAGTTCCCCCAAAATATTGGGGGGGGGGGGGAGCTCAGATATCATTCTTTTATCAAAAACACAACAAAAAAAACAGCTCGCATGACTTCATTTCGATTTTTTTTTTTTTTTTTTTTTTTTTTGGGGGGGGGGGGGTGGTTTTTACGGTGGAGTTTAGATATCACTGAGCCTAGCTTATTTTGGATGGGTCTCGGATTGAGCACCCCCCCCCCCCCCCCTCCTCATAATATATTTTAACACGGGTCAAATTTTAGGTCTTCAGGGGAAAAAAAATGAAGCCCGCATTATGCATTCAAATATATCAGGGGCAGATTTAAAGGAGATTATAAGAAAATGAATTTAACGAATGGGCTCCAAAATTAAATTATAAAAAGTGTTGGAAGTGAAGGTTTAACTAACATGTTTGTTGTTGCTTAGACCTATTCTTACAGTGACGAATCCATGCAGGGGGCGCAAGAGGGCGCAAGCCCCTCCTTTCTTTCTTGTTGTTGAGAATCACACATTGAACATACTAAGAAAATTTCCTTCTGCGCCCCCTCTTTATTCAAATTTGCCGTCTGCACCCCCTCTATTTCCAAATCCTGGATCCACCGCTGTTCTTTTAAAATGAGGGATCAACGGCCAACAAAGTTTTTAAATTATGATTTTTGCTTTGAAATCAGCCTCTGTTACTCCGCCTTGATGGTGTGTGTTTGTTCTCGAGGGGGGGGGGGGAATCCTGTTCGTACCCGTTTTGGGGCACTTTATAAATTAAATTTGGGTTTATGCCCCCCCCCCCCCCCCCCCCCCCCCCCCGCCGCCTGACAGTAGTAATATGAATAGTTGTAAATCACGTACGGTTTTAGTTTAGGATCGGAGTAGAAGTAGAATAATAGATAATAATGATAACCAGAGGATTGTGACACATTGTTACAATTATAAGTTAAACTTGACACATGAAGTCATTACAAAAACAACTTCAACAACAAGTCTAGGATTATGTTTTCTGGGCTCTCCTATGTTACGTAACAAACAAAGGGGTACTTGGACCACGCTCTGTCACCCCATTCATAAAACCGAAATGGTTGTTTAACAGTTTGAGAGAGCTAGTCTTGCTCGCAGTCACTTGAGTGTGACTTTCGCCGTTTTCTTCTGTAATTCTGAACTTTTTCTTCTTAATTCTTCTTTTTCCTCTCCTTCTTCTTCTCCTTCTTTTTTTTTCTTCTTCTTCTTTTAGAAATGTCTCACTATGTGAGACTAAGATTAGGCGCATATACTTTTGGGGTAATAAATAAACCTCGGCCCAGTCATCCAAAGTGAGTCAAATATGATATGATTTATAAATGGGGCGCCAAATAACTAAATCATTAAATTAATTTCTTTCTTGTTTGGTTGCTGCCTGCAATTGTCTAAAACTAAGCGAGAAAAATATGCAGTCATGAAGGCATAACATAATTATCTTCCTAGCTCTTAGTCCTCCATGGTATTATGAGTCAACTTTAAAAGAAAATGAGGGATCGCCGAAATGTTTCCAATTTGCTTTGAAACTACATTGAAAATTGAAAATAAAAATGACATGCTGTTTACAATGAACGATTTGATTAAGCTATGCACTGGCATATCACAGCTATAGTTACAATTTATTTGACAAACTAGTAACCCCCCCCCCCCCCCCCCATCACAAAACAACAATAAGTTCACTGCGTGCCTGGGGATTACATGCTTGCCTTCAAGAAATTAGATGATGATACTGAGCTCTTCTATTTTACATAACAAAATAAACAAAGGGGTACACTTCCTGTCCCCCATTCACAACGAAACACCAATCGGCAATGGTCGCGTGCGAAAATTTGCATAACAAGTGATAGATCGAGGGCTTATATTGGTATAGTGTAGACTCATTTGCATATGAATAGTCTGCATTCGCCCCGTCGTGTTTAAAGCATTACTAATCTCTCTAATAGTCTAGAGTATTCACTTCGCTTTCTGTCAGTTTAAGCTTGCCTTGACGACTTGTATAGATACTCAAACATTCCTCTATTATATAGTTAGTTGGCATTTTAGTTTAGTAAGCATCTATTTTGCTCGAAAAAGTCATCGATATCGTCGATTCGTTAAAAGTGCCTTGATCCAGACTATATTAGTTCAACATGTGGTGGCTTGAGCGAAAGCAGAACCAGTTGTTCCTGATAGTGAATGGACGGAGGGCATTCAGCCAAAACAGGAATGTCGAGTTTCCCGACGTCATCAGCATGATTTGCGTCGCTACCACTTCATCTACTGAAGACAGCATACAGGTGAGAAACTTACATAACCTACTAGAATAATCTGCAGTTCGTGTTTCTGACATGGTTACTCTTTAAAAAAATGCAACCTTGCAACAATGCAAGTCAAGACATGATTGATAGACATTCTAACTGTTGGACAAGTGCAAATGAAATCATTTCAAATGGTGTGCAGCACTGCCTGCAAGTGCAAGTGCAACGTAGACTTTCAACGTAGGGATTAAGATCTAACTTTAACTCAACAACAGTTAACTGTCAGTTCAGTTATCTATTTATCTCAGATCTCTAAGTTCGGTTTAACAAACTAGTGTTAGACCTATTTTTTTATGTATATCACTTATCTATTCTAGCACTATAGTCGTACTACTAGTACTAGTAGAGTCTATAGTAGCTTGCTGGGACTGGTTTGGTTGAGCTGGTTGCATGTGACCCGGGCTTAGAATATATATTATTTTATAGTGTCTAAGTTAAGTAGATTAGATCTAGACTAAGCCAATTAAAACTTAACGTCAGTAGTAAGTAAGTTGTGTCTGCTATTTTGTTGTTCAAAGACACTAGTTGTCACTATGTAAAGAAATATTCTGGTTGAGGTCAAATAGAGTCTATGTGAAATGAGTTTGACAGAGCATTAAACCATTAATTATTACTCCATCGTGATTGAGATCTCAACTATAAATCTAGGTAGAGGTCTCTATTTAAACTGAAATCACATCAAATTCAGACTTGGTTCAGGTCATGAGACAGTTCGGCTGACTGTCTACTAGCGACCAAGTCTTGAAGCCTAGCCTCCACCAAATTATTTCTTGTGACCAGTATAAATGTAACCAATTATATCCCTGTTACACATGTACACAAAAAATATTTACAAAAACGATGAATTTTATTTCATCTAATCACAGCAAAAACTTACATGCCATATGCAAAAATGGATCTATGAATACATGTAGATCTGGGTAAACTAATATAGGGTTTCAAACTCTCTGCATCTGCATAACATATGAAATTATATAATGAGCCAGGAAAAATTAATTTCCTTCAATATAATTTTTAATCAAAATATCTTCAAAGCTTTTTGTATCCCAGGATGTAATTCAAAATATTGCTAGAAAAGTGATTGAGTTCATGTTTGGTTCTTTAATTAACAATCGCACAGATCCAGGTGTGCAGAGAGATATCCAATTGGATTTTCGTCTTGGGAGCCGACCCAAGCTAGCTAGATCTAGTAATTATCAGTAAAAGTTTGGTGAATATTTGATAAAGGATTTATTACAAAGTTTTTTTAAACCCAAATTAAAACTCTGCGATGAACTTTTATTGTGTGCTAAAATTGAATGAATTCGTAATTTCTTGAACACAATTTATTCATGCCTGTGCCATATGTTTTCACACACTTTTAGATTTTTTACTTTATCAACTACCATGGAAACGTCTACAAAAATGTGATAAGAATTTTTAAGTTACATGTCCGTCACAGAGTTGTAGATTTTTGTTTGATTGGAAATTAAAATTTGTATAACATTGCTTATAATCCGTTTTCAGATTTTGTCAGATAACTATCATCAAGCTGTCAACCTGATTTTTCTGCTTATTCATAAAAATCAATATATATTATTTGTGTAGACTTTCCTGTTGAATATTTCTGACTCATTCAAAACCTTCACTGATTGGTTTCTCTAACTTCAATTAGTTTACCCATATTTTGTGTGTCCAGTCGAGTCACATAGCTAAAACATACCTGACACATAGTGGAAGACTTTATTATCCCCTCGCGGATGAAGTCAGAGGGGATATAGTAAAGCTGCCGTCCATCCTTACTTCCGTGCTTCCATAACAAATGGTTTTCTTTTGATAACTGTAGATGTGTTTTGCAGAGTTTAATAAAATTTGATTTGAAGGTGCATGCATGGTATAAAGTACAGCCTAAGGTCGATTTTAGAGTATGTAGGTCAAAGGTCATAGCTCATTAAATATGCGAAAATAGCAAATTATGGCTTCAGTTCGTTAACTTTAGTAAAGTTCAATGGATTTTAATGAATTTTGGTATGACGTCATGGAATAAAAATTCAGCCCGAGTTTGATTTCGGAGTATATATGTCAAAGGTCATAAGTCTTTAAATATGTTAAAATGTAGTTTCCGTTCGATAGCTTAAGTACCGGTAATGTTTGACTTATTTTAATGAAATTTGGTATGAAGGTACATGGATCAAAATACAGCCTGAGTCTGATTTTGGAGTATGTAGGTCAAAGGTCATAAGTCTTTAAATATGCGAAAGTGTGGTTTCCGTTCGATGTTTAAAGGGGAAGTCCACCCTGAAATTAAGTTGGGTTTAATAAAAGCAGAAGAATGAGAGAAACATATCATTGAAGGTTTGACGAAAATCCATCAAAGGATAACGAAGTTATGAATTTTAAATTTTTAATTTTGTGACGTCACTTCCGAGCTGCTCTTCCATATGTTGTGTACTGTAATTTCCATAAATTGCCCCCTTTTCATGGTTCTTGATGAAGGAATGGATCTATTTCATAGAGGCGTGTATAAAAGCATGTGTCTGATAATATATCGAATGCACAGGTAAAATAATTATTATTTTTCTGAGAAAATGGCAATTTATGGAATTTACAGTACACAACGTATAGGAGAGCAGCTCGCATGTGACGTCGTCACAAAATGAAAACTTTAAAAATTCATAACTTTTGTATCCTTTGTCGGATTTTCGTCAAACCTTCACTGATATGTTTCTCTCACTGTTCTGCTTTTATTAAAAACAACTTAAGTTCAGGGTGGACTTCCCCTTTAATGGATTTTTATAAAATATGGTATGAAGGTACTGTACATATTGTATAAACATACAGCCTATTAAGTTTGATTTCAGAGTATTTAAGTCAAAGGTCATAGCTCATTAAATATGCAAAATAGCTTACTATGCATCTGAATATGCGGTTTCCATTCAGGGGCCGCGGAGCGTTTTTTGAAAGTGGGGGGGGGGCGGATCATGCAAAAAAGCACAATCTTATAGTCATTTTCGCGTTTTTGTACACGTCTACTGAAAAAAGTGGGGGGCTGCAGCCCCCCTTAATCCCCGCGGCTCCGCGGCCCCTGCCATTCGATAACTTTAGTAATGTTTGTCAGATAATCCCCTTGCGGAGGAAATCTGAGGGGAAAATAGTAACGCTACTGTCCGTCCTTCCGTCCGCCTGTAACAAATCTTGTGAACACGTACTGGTTTCCGTTTGATAATTTAAAATGTTTGACAGATTTTCATGAAATTTGATATGAAGGTACATGCATGGTATCAAATACAGCCTAAATTTGATTTTGGAATAATGTACATTAGGTCAAAGGTCAAATGTCTTGGGTTATTCCGTAAAGTAGTAAACTTTCTTTTCATTCAATCCCCAGATGTCAGTAACTTAATTCCGTCTAATGGACGTACATGTAACTTGTTCTGATGTATTATGCCGTTTGTTTCCAGCGAGGGCTTGCTACGCTTTGCGTTGTCCTTGTGTTGTATTTTTTGTTCTGATGTGATGTGCAGAGAGTGTTTTTTATACAAAGTACTTTTTTTTCTAAATGGCCAATGTTGGTTAAACATGGAACTTACATGTAGGAAAGTATACCTAACAAACTGAAAGTTTCCCCACTAAGTCATACATACATGGTCACATTGCCAATGGGAGGGTCTCCATACTTGTATATACTTTTAAAAACTCATATTTGTTTGATTTTTCTACATTCATCCAAACCAAATTTCTATGAAAGATTCAATTTCCCTTTAAGCTTTAAGCTGACATTAACCATCTTAGATTAGATTAGATTTTTTAAAGAGATATTTAAAAGAGGATTAACCTAGCTAGACTATGTACTGGGCGACATTCAAAGTTAGTCTTATACCTTTTGACATAGCGATTGACAATGTATTTCTGTAAATCAGCATATTGTATTATGAAAGTTTATGAATTCTTGAAAGAAAGAAAGTATTCTGAATTCTCAACAAAAACCAAACAAAATAAAAAAGTCTCCAAAAAAAATTTTCTTCAGAATTTCAGGATTCTCAAAAAACAAAAAAAACAAACACATCTAGAATTCTCTAAAGAATGTTTTTTTTAATTCCCTTTTTGGAGAAATCTGAAATTCATGAATGGGAGGGGGGTTTGTATTTAGGAGTCTATTTACTATAATAAATAGTGAATGTTCTATCATGTACACTATAAATACTGGACTATGAACTCCAAATACTAAATTATCCCTCGTGCAGGTTTATTTTGACTCAGGATAATTTAGTAATTTAGTCGGACATATAATTCATTATTGTATGATAGAGTATACACTATTTATATAATAGTTCACGACTTACTTATGCAGATGGTCCTTACAAGGGTGCTATAGGTTATACTGGCTTTAAACGGGACAGAAACAGAACTGTATACATAATTGAGTCCTGAAATCGTACCGGTGGTACTCGAACTGTCCAGGCTCCTAACCTAGAATGCAGCATCCTGATAATGTAGTCTTATAATATATGCACACTTAAATGATTACATATTTTTCCTCTATTCTTTATGACATTCATACCACAAATATGTTACCAAACTTGTAACAAATTAGTACAATGCCCTTCCATACATTCCTGTTTTCCATTATAAATCCAATTATACAGGTATAATTTATACTGAAATGTACAATGTATTGTAAAGGTATCAAGACTAGCTTTATGCCATATTACTGGACTACCCACCTAGTGCTAGCCAACCTGAGAGGATGGTGCACCATTAAAAGTTTCAATCACTGATGACATGGAATATCTCATATTGGCAACGCAGTCACTTTTTGTGATGTCATACAAGGAGAACTCTCCCACATGTACAAAAATATGTGAATTTCATTTTTTTCCTCAGTCAATTCATAGAACAGAATTTTTGTCCAAGTCCTCCTATAAAAGAGGTGATTTTAGTGCAATATCTGCAAAAGAAATTGGAAAGTTTTTCATGTATGATCTCCATATTAAACATTAGTAATCATAACTTTTTTTTAAATTCACGTCTTTACTCATTAATTGACTGTTTTTGCTTCAACTTAATTTCACTGACATTTATGTTACTTTAATTTTTCTGCATTCTTACAATTCAATTGTCTCTGAGGAGTTTATTCTCCTTTATAACGAGGGCAGAATCTAAACTCTACCGCAGTGCAAACTGTTGAAAGTTATACATCCCATACTTGTATCGCAATTGTATTAATGAAAATTCATCTAATTAATGAGAGTGCAAAATATAGGTTGTTTCTCTAAACATAGAGGTATATAGTCTGTACTGTTTGTACATTTCGGAGGAAATCGACTTACTAAAAGTTTCTGAATGTCCTGTGCATGCACATTTGTTGTATGTTACATGACACGATCATCAGGCAGACTACAACTTCACTCTTGATTTCTCAAGGGGAATTGTAATTTGTATATTATGCAAAACATATCTACCCTAGCTACATGTACATGTACAACAAAGAAATATGAGTAAAAATTGGCATTCAAGGAAAAAGGGATCTTTTTTTGCATGTTCCCCCGCCAAAAGAAGTTTGAAGGGGGTATACATGTACATAGGAATTGGCGTACGGTCGGGTTGTCGGGCGGTCAGTCGGTCAGTCTGTTGCAAATCTTGTGGATCGAACTACTTCCTCATTTTTTGAGCAATGATCATGAAACTTGGCACACATATTGGTCTTAGGATGGAGATGTGCAAGACATACTTTTTTACTGTGTTGGATACTGCGTTGCCATGGGAACGGCATATTATTGTAATATATCGGGGGAAAATCTCGTGGATCGAACTATATACATGTATACTTCCTCATTTTTTTGAGCAATGCTCATGAAACTCGGCACACATATTGGTCTCCAGTTGATTATGTACAAGACATTTTTTTTAATGTGTCGGAAAGTGCGTTGCATTGGTAATGGTCTGTTATTGCAATAAATCTGTAAAATCTTGCAGATCAAACCACTTCTTCATTTTTCGAGCAATGCTCATTAAATTTCGCACAAATATTGGTCTTGAGTTGATTATGTGCAAGACACATTTTTTAATGTGTCGGAAAGTGTGTTGCCATGGTAATGGTCTATTATTGCAATAAATCTGTAAAATCTTGTATATATCAAACCACTTCTTCATTTTTCGTGCACACACATGGGGAGTGAGTATTAATCACTTTCGGTGATATTTCTAGTTCTAGGCAAACATGTAGAACATTCAACTGTATCCCTTATAATCTTTGTGTGAGGTTGTCAAAGCAAAATGAATATAATTTCATTAAGCAGCTTATATTAATGCCTGTATTTGTCCGATTTACTTTCTTCCCAGGTCTGTTTTAGTAATGGTCTTTCTACACAGGCAAAGTTTTGCCAAATGAGTGTCACAAACATGGCAAAGACTTTGAAAAAAACGGAGAACAGCCTGACCGATGTTTTGTCAGTGATGGCGATCGTTAATGACGACATGATCTATTCATTTCCGTCATCAGAGGAAGAACTCCTTCCTTCTCAATCTTACACACAATCGAGGCAAAAACGTAGCAGTTCTGGATCTAGCAGCGACGGAACTCCACCAGAACGTAAGAGACGAAAAAAGACTTCTGAACATTCGGCGGAGAATTCAGATGCAGCAATTGAACAAAAATGTCAAGGTTAGTTTGTGTTCCATTCTTTTACAAAATTCATTTCACTAATAATTCCAGACGTACAACATTTCTCTCTACATGATATCACTAAGTTTAAATGTGATGTTATTGATTGGCAGTTTTTAAATCAAAGAGAAATGCAAATATCATGGAGAGAATGTGTACAAAATAGTTTATCAATATAACAGCACTGAAAGCCTGATAAAATTGGGACATTCCACTTTTATTATTTGATTTTGTATAACTTCAAACAATTTTTAAATGGACTCCTATACAAATACCACAAATATTTCCATTTTTTTCATCAAAACTACAATCTCCTTTTTCTTATTGTTTATGAAGTACATGTTTGGGGCCAAATTGATTATTTAATGCCCCTCTGCAATAGCCACAGGGAAGGTAAAATGGCCAACTGCTGATTAAAACCAAAATAAAGTTGAAAAATGATTAATTGCCAATTCCCCAAAACAATGTTCATATGTTGCATTTTCCACATAAGGCAAAATGAGATTGAATTGAAAAGGGCTATAGGAATATTTTTTGTATAGCTCTAGGACAAAATTTCCCTGATGAGCCTCTGTGTGTTTTGATCCAGTTACTAATAATATGTATCAGGGCCCGTTGCATAAAGACTTACTATTATGGTAACTACCATAGAAACCTTGATTTCGATTGGCTGCTGAGCCCGGTTACCATGGTAGTTACCATAATGGCAAAGTTACCATAATAGTAAGTCTTTATGCAACGGGCCCCTGGTGTCATTTTCAAAATGTAGATTGTTCTCTGCACAGGGGATATTATTTATAAACATTAAAGATTTAAATGTCACAATCTTTGAAAATGTGTCATTGACCTGAAATTTTATTTCTTTACATGTAGGCATTTCTGAAATCTCCCTCAAAAAACTTGTGGAGCCCGAGAAGGATCTCCAGAGACCACGTACCAGGAAGGAAGTGATGGAGGCCAAACAGTTCGTGATGAAGGCAGCAACCCACTTCCAGAGCTCCCATGTCCTTCCAGTCCTCGCAGTAGATGGCCCTTCTGGAACAGCTTACCAGCTCCTAGGAGGGGTGTGCTATGCTCTTGCAGCTAAGGATCTTGTTGACGATGAAAGGTATTTTATTCTATAAAAGTTACCCGTTTTTGCAATTGCTTTTTAATGTTATTTTTGTTTCTTTTTGTAGTTACAGTGTATGAGACAAAGGTTAAATTTTTAAAGGGATTATGTGATGTACTTACCGATATTATATGTACAGAACATATTCATTTATCACTTGTCTTTTTTTTTCTCCATTTATTATGCAGTCCACAAATATGTAGTGGAAGCATGTAACATAAAAGAAATGCTACCCAGGTAGTCAATGTACCATTTGGGAAGAAAAATGGTAATAGAGAGGTGTTCCATTTATAGTTATACAATGAAGGGTATATTAAGGACAATACAAAATATTTTTAGATCCCTGACTCAAATAAAATCCCATAGAATATTTCCCTTGTGTACCATGTTCATATTTGTTTTCTTAAAAAGTGTGTGACTGCATGGAAAGGTATACCGTGTAAGCTTTTTTCCAATATTTTATTCTGCATGATACATATATACACCATGTTTCTATATCCTACCCATCTCAATATCCTATAACCAATATACTTTTTCTGATTGCTTTAGATATGAACATCTATCTCGTGGATGGCGCTGCAGGGTGTACCAAAACCTGGACAAGGTTGAGGCATTGAGAGTGGCATCACTGCATAGGTGCTGTAGACAAGCCGTGCTTGCAGGAGGAGGTTGCTGTCTGCAGGTCAATTCTATACGATGACAACAACCTTGATGTGGAGGATGAGCCCTGCACTATGACTGCCTCGACAAGACGCAAGTGTTCCCTAGCCCTTGGGAAAAATGGCTCCTTCAATGTAAGTCTAAACACTAGAGCTGACATTTTCATCTGACATTTTCATCTAGATAAAATGCTGAATTCATTCAATGTTCTATTTTTACTTGTAGCGAAGTAGGTTTTTTTTTAATGAAACGATGAATCGGACATTAAATTAGATTTATGTTCAGCATAAAAACTCATGAACATCACCCAACCCCCCAATAAAAAAAGGTTATTGTTATATTCAGCCAACTTACATGTACATGACAAAATGGAGTTTAATCAATGATTGATTTGAGATGATCGAGCTTTCAAGAGTGACTGTTGGAAACATAAATTTTAGCCAAAAAGTTCTAACATTTCTTATATTTTAACTTGAGGGGTCATATTACAATATGGTGAATTATGTAATGCAATGGTGATTGCAGTGAATGAATTGGAATGTTCAGAATCAAACTGGTTATGAGAGCATATATTATCCATTTCTTTTTTTGTTGTAATTTACAGGCACTGAGGGCTCTCGAGCCAACTTTCCAGTTGGCTAGTTATTCAAACAGATGCTACAGGAAAGCCACTCTCCTTTTCGATGCAACTAGAGAATCTACTGGAAAGGATTTGAAACAATGTGTAAGTAAGCTTTAAATTTTTTTTTTTTTTTTTTACACATTTAAATATCATCTTGAGTAATGAAGGAAAGCATTTTTTTTCTTCATAGAATCGAACAAAACTTGACTTGCGAATGTTCAAAACACCAAATAAATTATAACTTTTTGGTAGAAAATGTATATTATTGCTGAGTAATGAGCTATATGAAAAATACAAAAATTGAGCTGGACTGGATGTCACACATACCACATGTTTTCTGTGCAAATGAGAATTGTGGTTTATTCAGCCGCTATAAGGAGTTTATCAAATCATCACAACCAAAGTAAATAAAGTAATATAGCGCCACCATTGGCGGATACCCTATTCTGACTGGAGGGGGGGGGGGGGGGGGGTTCAATTTCCTGTTCAAAATCTGTGACTGATGCGCAATGGCTGCAAATAGCGACACGGCTTCCGGTGACTTTTTCTGACTTTTTTTGTTTGTCTCGCAACTTTTGAGACCGAGTTCTAAAAATTAACAATAAAATCAACTTTTTGCATAGGTACGTTCGTGTACAAAATACTGCTTTTCCTAAATTGCTTTACAACACTGTTAATTGTGCCTTCTAGTCTTTTTGCCTGACCATACTTGTCTTGAAACTTTTCAAGATACACTTTTGAAACATGAAAAAAATCACATATATAAATGAAAACAATAGATACATAAGTAGTTTATGAAACAATAGAATACAAAAGAATTGATCGGAAATTTCATTATTTATTATTTCAGTATTGTTGCCTATGCTATTCAGCAACTTTAAAAAAGAGATTGAGCTTCATAACTTAATGAAATATTAATGAATATGTTAAAATAGGTATCTAATTTGCATAAATTATAATAAAGTAACAAATTTGTGATAAAAACAAATCTGTATTGACGTCCTTGCAATATTTCGCATTAAGCTTGCACTCAAAGTGAGAATAGGGTTAAAGCAATAGTTTTTTACATATTCAAATCAAACAATAGATGAATTGGGGATTCTTTGCAGAAGAATTGACTTTGATTGAAAAAGTTGATAGTTCATATATATGCAAATAAAATTTGTCTTCTGACAGTGAGCAACAATACTTCACGTGCACTAATAACTACTCTTATTATTTTCATTTGTCTTATTTTATAGTGTTTCATGAAGCTACAAGGACTCTCAGAAGAGGAGCGATATTCACTTCTTCTGGAGGCGACCTTGTCTTTGAATGTTAAAAAGATGAAGGCGGATGCCGATGAACTGAAGGCAATGAAGAGTCTGAAGAGCGTGTTTGCTAAGGGAGTTGGGGCTAAGACGTGGGAAGAGGCGATAGAAAGATACCCAACCTTCACTTCAGAAGCAGCCCTGGAACCCTATGTTGGTATGCACAAATCATGGCTTCGTATAATGTCTATTGAAGAGAATATTGAGCCCCAGCAAGATATACAATAATTGCTATCCTGTATCTCCATCAATCCAAATTTTAAAGTTTAGATGAACTAGTAGGGTTGACTATTCTGACTGGGGGGGGGGGGGGGTCAATTTGGCCCCTGCCTCCCCCGTACACAATCCAGGACTGCCACGTAACCGCTACAAATCACAACCTGCCTTTCAATGACTTTATTGTCTCGCAACTTTTGAGACCAAATTTGCCCCAAAATTGGGACAGTCCATGCTAGAGGTTATGCAACATTACTTAACCACACGTCTAGCCACAATTGACATTTTGCATAGTACGTTTGTGTACAAAATACTGCCTTTTCTAAATTGTTCTATAAAACATGTCAAGTTCAAATGTGGGTCAAAGGCAACAGGTCAAAAGGAAAACAGACTTTCCTTGGGATTCCATTATTGCTAAAGAGTAAACTACCAGAACCCAAAATTCACCTCCTGATCTGCTTATAGGGCCTAAGATGCAGGCAAGACAACGCTTGGCGTTTGCCTTGTTTAATGATATATTATTGAATGTGTTAAAATAGGAATTTAATTTGCATGAATTATAATAAAGTAATAAATGAGTGATTTTTGTAAAAAACAAACATCAAAGCAACATTTCTTTGCATGTGCATTGCTGTCCATGCAAAATTTCCCATCAATCAGACCTTCTGTGGCCAAGATATTGTGGGGGGAGGGGGGGGGGGGGTCAAATTGACTCCGGAGCTCTATGATCAATGTATATGTATTTTTTTTCAGGTAAAAAGTATACAAAAGGTAACATCCCAGAGGTCTTCCTGGAGCACATCAGCAGGGCCAAGAGAGACATGGACATGAATGCAGACGACATCCCAGCCCTTATGATACAAGAACTAGAAGAGGTATTGTCCCATATTCTTAAGGTTCCAAAGCACTTATTTGTAGGCACTTGGTAATTGAAAGAGGTAAACTGAATTTCACATAAAACAAATCTCAAAATTGTGAGTTTAAAATATCTCAAAGTTGTAATATTGTAATCTATAAGGAACTCAAGGTTAAGGGATTTACATGGAGAATGATCTTATGCTGATGAAAAATCATTGGTAATTTGTCATTGATAACAAAAAAAAAAACAATTATATTCATGGCATAGAAATTGCAATTTTCCCACAAGTCATATATTACGTACAATGGCACTGTCGCCCAGACGACTGGCATGGAAAAGTGCACCCACATGCTATTTCATCCTATTTTCAAATTTGATTTTTCTATTTTGATTCAACATAGCAAATGTTAAGCTGCAGATAATTATGAAAAGGGTATAAATAAAAAAAAACAGTTTCCAGAACTTTGCATTGTGTATATTATCTGGGCTCAACATATTAGAATTATAGTTAATTTGTATGTTCTTTCCTTTTTATTTGAATTTCTGATATTACAGGATATCCAGTTATCCTCAACACCATCGGCTACTACCAGAATCTTCCTGACAAAGGACATCACAGCGATATCCAAAGTGGTCAGCCAACATACCCGACACGATGTGCATATATTGCATATTGTCCAGTCCCCAGTAGGAGATATTCAAGGTAACTATGCATGTTCCATGTCTTTTATTAAATATCTTATGAAGCTGACTGTTATTTCGGTATTCAAAGCAACATAACAAACATTTTTGTGGTTGTGTAATAATGAGATAGCTGCAGTGTGTGTTAAAAAAATATAAATTATTAAGAAAGAATGTTACCGTATAACTTCCAGTGTGTTAGATTGGCTGCTCGATCTGAATGAAAATTCTTTCTTAAGAAATCCTCCTATGAAGCTCAACATTCATATAAATTTTTGTTTATATCACTTGGATTTTAAATATAATCTTGAGTTCTGGTAATGACAGAAATTAATTTCTGACAGAATCCAATGACATTTACAATGAATGTTCAAAACTTCAAAAAATAATGATTACTGAATGCTTTTGGGGGAAAAAAACATATAATAGCTGACTAATGCTGAACAAATGAAGATAAGATGCTTGCCATGTGATCTCAAACACATTACCTCCAAAGCAAGCTAATTATATTAATTAGACAACTGCGGAGTAATTGTGAAACAAATGCATTTCTAATGTCTGGGTTTTTATTCCTAAAGAAAAAGGTGCATTCAGAACTCAAAAAATCACATTGTATCTGTTTGAAAAGAAATTGTGCCTCATGTGAAAAATCACATGTATGTATATTCGTTTTACTTCTATAGGAAATTAAGGCTTATTCATACTGTTCTAAGTAGCCATATAAAATGTGCATATATATTTTATCAACAGATGTCAACCATAATGTCTGTATGCAGTATGGTATTGTCGAGTCTAGGAGGAGGGGTGCTGGCACTAGCCAACTCTACATGCCATCAAGATCAGACTTCTACAAATATGCAGTGGAGCATTTCACTTCTATTGATGAAGTGGTTCTTGACGTTGGAGACGGTAAGACATTTTATCTATATACAGATCCAATTAAATTATGATACAGTTTTAGAATAAATGGGTAGATTAAATATATAGAGATACCAATAAAGCAACATGAATACAAAAATAAAATAAAATGTAAGGAAAGGAAAGTTGTGAAATAACGTCCAAATTGTGTAAATTCAAATTGGCTTTTTTCAATTCAAGTATATTTACCTATTTTTCACTATCCATAAATTCTAGACGCATAATAACTGACATTAATAGCATCAAAGTTGCCCAGTGTTGCACAACAAAGATTTTAGTCACGAGATTTGGGGTCGTGCAAAATCATGGTCAATATCAATAAGCAACCCTGTGCCTTGTCGGAAATTTGTGTTAACCCTAACTTTACCGGAAAGGTCTCAGATGGCGCCCCCCCCCCCCCCCCCCCCAGACAAATTTTGTTGTCAAACCCATTGCATTTTCAGCAATAGCTAGCGCTTCATGATTTTTTTTTTCAAGTGTTATAAATCTTATGACACTGAGGTGTTGAAAATCAGACCTTTCATGATAAAAGGTCGAGCCGATTTTTTTTTTTTTTTTTTTTTTTTTTTTTTCTTCCAGTTTTCCAGTAGAATGCAAAAAAAAAAAATGTTCATAAAACATTGAAATACATAAGAATTGAAAAATATGCAAAAAAAAGGCATATAAAAACTGTTTGAGAAGAAATGAACTGTGTAAAAGCTTAAAGACTTGAGATGACATTGTGAGCATATAATTTAAAAAAAATCCAAGTCAAGAGAGATATAGAGAGCTTTATATCTTCTCAAAAACTCTGAAACCAAAAACAATTTGGAATGAAACATTTTAGATAGGTTACAAACAGAGATTTTTTATATATATTCTCACCAGGAGAGAAATTAAAACGGTGGTTATTAGAACCGATCGTTAGATATATTGTTTTTAAACAATGGCTCACATATTCACTATTTAAAAATACTTTCCATAGATATTACAATTTGAGACATTCAGATTGGTCTATTTAAACTATAACTCATATGTGTATACCATTTTCGAGAAATAAAATCAGATTTTAAAAATTCTAACAAGAAAATTGAAACGTCAGTGCCAAATTTGGTTACTTAAGGGGTAGGCTCTGAGGCCCCCCCCCCCTCCAGTCTTACAAATTTCAAAATAGCCCCATTCAGTAAGGGTTTATGCTTTTTTTTTTTCTTTTTTTTTTATTGATAATGTAAAAGTATTATTTTAGTAAGACAACCAAAAATTTAAAAAAGGGGGTTTATCATTTAAGTAGAAATGTATTGATAAAGAGATGTTGAGCAAATTTAACTCGAAAACCAGCTTTGAAAATCAAAGACAGACTGAACTTTACTAAAGCATTCCATATTGAACTTACCAAAGTAAAATACAAAAATGAACAATATGTAATGCATTTGGTATGGAATTAGGTGCTCGTTTGCTGTGGTTAAAGCCCTTTACCTAGTGTTGCGTCTAATAACTTGGTTCTTCACAAGCTTCACCAGACAAACAAAATTAAATATTCTTTTCTCTATTATATTTTCAGGACTGCTGGCAAGGGTTGCAGCAGAATGTGGACGAAATGGGAGGATGGTAGAGGAGACAACACTGTCCAGCACAGAAATAGAGGCCATGATGGGTGCTGCAGACTCGGAGGAGATTCTAGATGCAGATCTAGTATTAAGCATGGACCAGACGTGTTCTATACCTTAGTGCATTTTGTTTCTCTCATTTCCTCACCTCGATCACTACCTCATTTAGTTCTGAAAAATCTTGTTAAGATATGTGACAAACTAACGTTTTTATGTAAATATTTTTATACAGATATGGCTGGTAGGGTGTTTATATATCATTCTTTTGGCCGCTGGAGTTGTATTTTCATGAGGGAAAATAAAACTCCTTTAGGTAGGCTAAAGAATATGTATTACATACATAACAGGAAATATCTATTATAATATTAGATAACCTTGATTAAGACCAAGTCATGGTTTTTACATGAAAGTCTGAACACGAACAGTTTAATAGAGTCTGATCTACAGTAGATATCCATTGTCTTCGCCTTTCTTCTCTGTGCTTAGCTGTTATTAACGAATATTGTTGATACATGAATACATTGTCTTAGCTCAAGCGCGTATGCTCCTACTGTTATCGTTGACCAGCTGGTCAATATAACCATCCAGATGACCGGGCGTGAACTGTTAACAATAAATTGCAGTCCCCATATCACTTGACATGCTGTGGACCAATCACACCTTAGCAACTCTCTGAGCTATCTAATACAAGTATTTAAGTCTATGTGTAGATGTGTTTTTAGTTTAGTAGATAGGTGGCTGGACTACCGATCATTAGGTACATGTATGTGGTTCAAATCTCGGCCACTTCACTAAGGTCTAGCTTTGGCAAGACCTTAACATACATTTACTACACTCAAACTATGTTGTACCAAAATATGTAGCCTAGTTAAGGTCAGGTAACATACATGCAGGAGCACCTTGCTATATAGATGAGCGCTATACTAGAGTGCAATATTATTATTATTATCTTTTATTAGAGCATATTTTTGTCTTGCCAAGTGAACTTGATTACTTTGAAGGTAATTTCAAAGGCACAGGGTTGGTGAACGTGACTCGTCACCTTATTTATTTTTCTAAAGCATCAACACAAAAACCCACATATTATTATTTTATCAAGGATAAAAACTCGGGTCACAACTATTGGGCCCTTGATTTTGTTACCATCTTGTCAAAATGAAACACTCGATCTAACTCATTTCCAAGCATCAGAAGACGGTTGTTGATATCAATGATGTAGTTGGAAGATCATATACTTCAAAGTTATAATCAAGGAATTATCAGAGCTGGAGTCCAAACTGAGGATAATTTATGCAAACATCTGGCAGATTCCAAAGGATAGTCAATAGAATTATTAAACTGCCTTGGTTCTTTGATATTTGATGCGCGATGCCACCAAAGTAAAAGAAAACATTTTAGAGAGGATGTGAACTTTGTGGGTTTTTGTTTGCACAGTTGATTTATTATATCAATAAACATAGAAAACAAATAGGCAATTGTTTAGTAATTATGTACGATGCCACTCTGAAAATCCCATTCCTCAACAAGCAAGATTTCTTGAGATATTGCCTTAAGAGTGTAATAAATATGTACTGCTTCAAGTACAATATTGATCCCTTGCTGATTGCTTTTCTGATTTTCATATTTTATATGGTACTATCAAGAAAATATTTCTATTAAATTAAATCAACCAGAGTAAAGTCCACATGTGTCCACTCATGGAATTAGCAACTTTAAATCTTGTATTTTTGGACGTGTATCTGTTTGCTTACACCTGGTTATACCATTCATGAGCACTTTCTGTGTAACCAATTATCATTATATTGAATACCTTTAATTGCATATGTGCATCCTCTGTAGCAATACTGGCCGCGGGTGTTTCATCGTTAGTTCTTTTGAATCAATGTGCATGTATTCGGAGAGCGCATATATATTTGTCGTGGTTGTTGTGGCATTGAGCCTACTTCAGAGGAAATTGTTAAGCTTTTACTCCAGCTGTAATTACTCCTTGTTATTATATTAAAGTTTCACATCACTTTAAGAGGGTCAATTTGTAGGATCACTGTGTAAGTTTATACGTATGTTTATATGTATAAGTTTATACATGGCACGCACCCTCCAAATCCATGTATAAACTTATACGTTTTGGATGGTCTGTACGATGTATAAATTTATACGTTTTGGATGGTCTGTACGATGTATAAATTTATACGTTTTGGATGGTCAGTACGATGTATAAATTTATACGTTTTGGATGGTCTGTACAATGTATAAATTTATACGTTTTGGATGGTCTGTACGATGTATAAACTTATACGTTTTTAAAGGGTCCATGTCATGTATAAAGTTATACGTCAGAACAAACAGCATGATATACATTTGTATATTTTGCAAGTTGTGTTATTTATAAAAGTGATTGACAACCTATTTTGTGTAAATAATTATTTATTTGTTATCAGTGCATTTATTTGTATTGCCAAATAAAGAAACATGGATTACATTTCAACTGCAAAAAGCATCATTAATTAATTATTTAAGTGTATTGTGTTAATGTTTGTATAAATGCGATGTCTTTCTACTACTGCATGAGAAAGAGAGAATTTACTTTTAGTGATTTCATAAATACTTTAATGAGGAAAGCGAAGGAGTGAAAATGAGAAAGTTAAATATACAGCGAAAATGTCATATAAAGTGTGATGGAGGTGATAGTTGGCTATACCATGAGAAAAGCAAAGCAGTGGAGGCTATAAGCCCTATAAATGAGAGAGTTCTCAAATTATAAGGATTTGGCATGTAATTTGATTTGAATCTGGATTACCCAAGTCCAGATTGAAATAATTCTCTGTTCTTAGAATGTGAACCTCAACATAACCATAATGTGAAGGTCCCCAAGTGCATATCTTCCTAAAGTTGGTTCACAATAGCATTAATGGTTGGAAAGATATTTGTCACAAGAGACTTCAATTTTGCAGGTAAACTTTAACATTTGTGACAGGCGACGAAGGGAGGACGCTTTCCGGATCCCTTAGTCTTGTTTTCACCATCAGAAGAGCTGAAAATGTTCGTGCTTCATGTACATGCAATCAGTCTTTACCATTTCCTGCTAGGAAACTTGTTGCACAATGTACTTGCATTCTAGAATTCAACTGAATAATATTATTGAAACCCAAAACGATATTAGGCCTTGCCTTGCAAAATATCAAATAAATTGGATAGGCCTTTCAGATATGCACCAATTAATTTAAGGATATACTTACATAGGTGCTGATGTTTAACGCAGTTTCTCTAAATAGTTTAGAAGTTTGGTAATAAAGCTCATCGCGGAATGGAATGGCAAATCTAGCGTTCAAAACTTTTATATTGGTCAGATCTGAAAATACAAACATATACAAGAATTAGTCACACGGATTAAGGGGAGGGTACATGGGTAACGCCCCCACACCCGCCGGCCCGAAGAAGAGGGGAAAATTCTCTCCATGATAATTCTATAGTGAAACTGGTGGGACGCCAGCCTTTCTCAATACAATTTTATTCAAGAAGGTTGATAACAAACAAATACAAGTAACTTAAACATAGCTTTCAAAAATGTCTTTATGAACTAGTTTTCGTATTAAATCAATACATATACGAGAACATTTCTCTTATACTTTTCACATAACGTACCCAGTATAATCATGTTCGATTTGTTTTACGTGATTGTATGTCTCAATTGCGATCGAAATATTTTTGCAATATGTGTCTTATTTTTAAGCGTAGCATTACACAACAAGTTAATATCTACAAAACTTAATTGAATGAAATAAATTCCTTTTCTGTACATCTTTATTTTTTAATATTTTTTTCAACTGAAGTTTGATGAAGACAAGTCTTTGATAACGTA
Source organism: Strongylocentrotus droebachiensis (assembly GCA_035222895.1). Classification (NCBI taxonomy): domain Eukaryota; kingdom Metazoa; phylum Echinodermata; class Echinoidea; order Camarodonta; family Strongylocentrotidae; genus Strongylocentrotus; species Strongylocentrotus droebachiensis. The sequence goes on along the minus strand of JAVYIG010000538.1, from coordinate 285,931 downwards.
TGCCTATTAGCTCCATGCTCCCTTCGTGAAACTTCTCGCAATCACAAGGCCTTGATTAATGGCTAGACACAGACCTAAGTTCTGTTATGTTTCTGTTGTTTGCTTCAAGCAATGTTTTTACCTTTGATATATACAGATGCTCGCATCGTGTCTAAAGTTTCTCCATTTCTCCCGGAGCCTCGGCAGAAGTAATACCCGATGTCACTGGGAGTGACAGACAGGGTTATCAAAGGATTCTGATTTTCACTGTCGGGCAAAAGGACATCATCCTTGTACCAGTGGTATCGCTTGGCATTGTTGAAAATACACGTCAGATTCACACTGGCATTAATGTTGATTATCTGGCTTGACGGATTAACAGCAACCTCCAAAGGAACTGTATTAATAGAACATATTACGGCAAATGACGCAATTTCATTTTCAATACTGAAGATGATAATGATAATGATGGCGACAACAATAGTAATAGTGATAATAATGATGATAATGATAAGACGAAGGAGAGGAATACAAACTAACATTTACAACAACAAAGTACAAGTAGTTACGATAACAGTAATACAACTACTACTACTTCTTCTAATAATGATAAAAGTAGAAATAATACTTATAACCTCCTAGTACCACTATTCATGAAAATAATAATAATAACAGTTACATCTATATTTACGTACTTATCAAAGGCACCTTCAAAATACTATTATGTCCCCACACTTGCTAGCCAAGCTGCTCTAAGGTCCTGACCACTATTGAAGGAATACATTTTTAACATGTATCTATTGTCTACACCTGGATAGATAATGACAAATGTACATCTTGTCAGAAGACTGTGGTGATGTCCTGAATCGCGAACCAAGCAATCCCAAGGCGGTATGATAAGCTCCTTGGTGATCATCAGTCCGGTGACTTATGCATCAGGCCATCTTCAACATGTTAAGGAGAACTGGACATCTTAGATTCAATGTATAGATTAAGCAGGTAATGGCGTACTTAACAAACCTTGATATTCATTCACTTATATGTATAGAACAACGCGAACAGCGACAACAGATGAATACTTATTATGAATTACTTATCCAGAAATGACAAGGTGGTTCATCATTTCTTGAGCTAAAATCTTTGTGTCATAAAACTTTCCAAATTTTGGTGCCTATTCACCCGTCTTTCGAAACGAGGTGAATCATGGATTTGTAAAACGTAGGCATAATAGGCCTACCTTCAAGATGCATGCAAGAAAATCCAAACATATGACTTACGAGTTGGTTCATCACAATGAATCCCCTCATAATGATCTTTGCATTCGCACTCGTACTGTTCTTGTTCAATAGGATGACAGACACCATTGACGCACGGGTTTCGTTGGATGCAAGGATCGTAGTTACCTGTCAAAAGTAAGTATTATTAAAATTGTACAAATTAATGTTTGCAGTTTTATCCTCAGTTTATAGGCACTAGTGACTAGGCATAATTTTATAATGAACTATATTTACTTTTAAGAGATGAAGGGTTAATCTCAAGGAAGGAAAAATGTAAAGATTCAACCACTGACAACAGCTTCAGAGCTCCCAATAAAAGTTGCGGGCGAGGAGAAAAGCCGAGGTAACTATATTTTTTCCCAAGGTTTATTTTTTCGAAGGTTCATAATTCCAAAACACAAATTACCCATACCTATGGGTTCGTAATTATGATAATTAAATAGGATTTATTAAAACCAGAAGATTCGTAATTCCGAAAATTACACAAGGTTCATAATTGTGAACATGGCAACTCCCTTTCAACATTGAGAAATGCAAAGTCATCCACTATGGAAGAAGTAATCCATTGTGTGACTACACTATAAATGATGTGAACGAGCTATTACCTGCAGTTCAACATGAAAAAGATCTGGAAGTAATATGCGATGATAAAATGTCCTTTTCAAATCACATTGACACTGCTTGCAATGCTGCAAACCCGAAATTACGAATTATCAGCGTACTTTTTCAACTATGGACAATAAGGGACTCACACAGTTATACAGTGCGTCCCAGAAAAAAAGAAACCGAGAAGTATCGATGTTCTATCATAACTTAATCACAACTATAATTAATGAATGATACATATTTGGAAAGCTTAGAGTCTCCTCTTGCACGTGATGCTACTCAGATGATGCATATTTCACGCATGAGTGATTAAAAGCAATTTGAAGGAAGGAAACCAAAAAGACATTTGGCGGGCGGTATCTGAATTTCGAAGAAAAATTCACATTTCTAAAAAGTTGAGTTTCTGCCCTTTCATATGACACCTCAATCAGGAAAAATGAGCGAGGAATGACAAAGTTCTGTTTGTTTAAAGTAGTGCTTGCATTTCCATAATTTTATCAAACGAATTCATTTTCACTGGCTGCCTGCCGTATCAATAAACGAAATTAACAAAAGACTTAACTCCGTTTCGTTGACAATCAGCCGTAGACGAGAGTCTTCATGCATGGCTGATTGTCAACGAAACGGAGTTAAGTCTTTTGTAAACTCTGCTTTTTGCTACGGCAGGCACCCAGTGAAAACAAATTCGTTTGTTGAAATTATGAAAATGTAAGGGCTACTTTAAACAAACAGAACTTTGTTATTCCTCGCTCATTTTTCCTGATTGAGGTGTCATATGAAAGGGCAGAAACTCAACTTTCTAGAAATGTGAATTTTTCTTCGAAATTCAGATTCCGCCCGCCAAATGTCTTTTTGGTTTCCTTCGTTCAAATTGCTTTTAATCACTCATGCGTGAAATATGCATCATCTGGTAGCATCAACTGAAAGAAGAGACTCTAAGCTTTCCAAATATGTATCATTCATTAAGTATGGATGTGATTAAGTTATGATAAGACATCGATACTTCTCGGTTTCGTTTTTTCTGGGACGCACTGTATAAGTCAATTGTGAGACCAGCACTCAAATACTGCTCTCCCGTGTGGCACCGTTATAAGAAGAAACATATTCTCAAAGTGGAAAAAGTGGTTTTCAGTTTGCTGACAAGTACCTACATTTAGACAGGGTGCTGAGAGACATGCGTTTTCTAAAAACAAAAAAGTTATAATAATAGTAATAACTAGACTTGAATTCGTCACTTTGACGAACTAGGTGATACGTATGCTAATGTTTTACATATTAAACGACGAACCGCATTTTCACGATTTCATATTTGTTTTTAAAATGCTCCTCCCATTATGGTCTATTCATATGTCAAGTTTCAACTGTGAAGCAAATTGAAAATTATGGATCTATAAAAGATAGCTTGAGACTATATGACAATTGATCCTGTACATTAACTAGTTACACATATGACCCTAATTGACATAATGAAGAAAGCATTTTCACAATTTCACATTATTTCATGAAATGCTCTACCCGTAATGTTCTACATATATTGTGCTGCGCAAAGTTCATTTTTTGCCATTACAAGAAGTGGGTTATTGATGAAAACAAATGCTAATGTTCCCTTTTTTTCTCTCTTTTTTATAGCCCATTTCAGAACCATTCTCAAAATGGTCCTGTCTTCCATGGGATCCAAAAACAAAAATCATATTAATTTACATACAATATCAATTTTTTATAAAAATCATAGTTATTACCAATACACTACCCCCCCTCTTTATCGACCCCCTAACCTCACCACCCCCCCCCCCCGCCACCCTCTCGATACTGCCAACCCCTCTTGCTACCCCTTCCCAAGTCCTCCAGTGTATATTATCTCTGTCATAACTTCAGGTCTATAAGATAATGCATGGAATCGACGACCTCCAGTCAACTAATTTCTTTCATCGTACCACTGTCACAGTAACAAGAGGTCACCAGTTCAAACTACAAAAGAAACACGTAAAATCTAAATTGAAGCAGAGCTCTTTTTCACAGAAAGTAGTAAACGAATGGAATGGTCTCACATCATATGTAGCAGAAAGTCCATCACTCAATTCTTTCAAATCAAATCTTGACAAGTACTGGTCACTGAAGAAGGATAAGTTTAATCCTGATGAACTATTCAACTGTCCATGTTCATCCGTAACTGCACAACGCCAAATTAAAGAGTAACCCACTAGCGGACACCGAGGGGCAAATAAGTTTTGTACAACGTTATGTCTACTTCCAAGGTATGATATCCAAGGTATGTGAAAATGAAATGAGGTTCAATATTCAGAAGGTTTGTAATACCATAAACGAGACAGGGTTTGATTAAGTTTCAGAATTATTTTTTTATTATTATTATTATTATTTATAGTATTTTCTGAATAATTAACCCTTTTCCATCTCCAGAGATGTTAACTGGGAAAATGCCATGTTACCAAAATAAAACACATTTCGCTGGAGTTTATATGTGTGTATGAGAATTACACATGTATATTTACATACACCCATGTATACATACATATATACATTTTACATATCAGCATATGTGTCTCTGTATTGTAAAAATAGCTTCCTAAATTCCCATTCTCGTTACCTGTACCGCTTACCTATTTCACAGTTGCGACCTATGAATGGATCCTGGCAAATACACTGGTAATCGTTTTCAGTTTGCTGACAAGTACCTACATTTAGACAGGGTGCTGAGAGACATGCGTTTTCTAAAAACAAAAAAGTTATAATAATAGTAATAACTAGACTTGAATTCGTCACTTTGACGAACTAGGTGATACGTATGCTAATGTTTTACATATTAAACGAAGAACCGCATTTTCACGGTTTTTATATTTGTTTTTAAAATGCTCCTCCCATTATGGTTTATCCATATGTCAAGTTTCAACTGTGAAGCAAATTGAAAATTATGGATCTATGAAAGATAGCTTGAGACTATATGACCATTGACCCTGTACATTAACTAGTTACACATATGACCCTAATTGACATAATAAAGAAAGCATTTTCACATTGTTTCATGAAATGCTCTACCCGTAATGTTCTACATATATTGTGCTGCGCAAAGTTCATTTTTTGCCATTACAAGAAGTGGGTTATTGATGAAAACAAATGCTAATGTTCCCTTTTTTCTCTCTTTTTTATAGCCCATTTCAGAACCATTCTCAAAATGGTCCTGTCTTCCATGGGATCCAAATACAAAAATCATATTAATTTACATACAATATCAATTTTTTATAAAAATCATAGTTATTTACCAATACACTACCCCCCCTCCTTATCGATCCCCCTAACCTCACCACCCCCCCCCCCCCGCCACCCTCTCGATACTGCCAACCCCTCTTGCTACCCCTTCCCAAGTCCTCCAGTGTATATTATCTCTGTCATAACTTCAGGTCTATAAGATAATGCATGGAATCGACGACCTCCAGTCAACTAATTTCTTTCATCGTACCACTGTCACAGTAACAAGAGGTCACCAGTTCAAACTACCCAAGAAACACGTAAAATCTAAATTGAAGCAGAGCTCTTTTTCACAGAAAGTAGTAAACGAATGGAATGGTCTCACATCATATGTAGCAGAAAGTCCATCACTCAATTTTTTCAAATCAAATCTTGACAAGTACTGGTCACTGAAGAAGGATAAGTTTAATCCTGATGAACTATTCAACTGTCCATGTTCATCCGTAACTGCACAACGCCAAATTAAAGAGTAACCCACTAGCGGACACCGAGGGGCAAATAAGTTTTGTACAACGTTATGTCTACTTCCAAGGTATGATATCCAAGGTATGTGAAAATGAAATGAGGTTCAATATTCAGAAGGTTTGTAATACCATAAACGAGACAGGGTTTGATTAAGTTTCAGAATTATTTTTTTATTATTATTATTATTATTTATAGTATTTTCTGAATAATTAACCCTTTTCCATCTCCAGAGATGTTAACTGGGAAAATGCCATGTTACCAAAATAAAACACATTTCGCTGGAGTTTATTACATATCAGCATATGTGTCTCTGTATTGTAAAAATAGCTTCCTAAATTCCCATTCTCGTTACCTGTACCGCTTACCTATTTCACAGTTGCGACCTATGAATGGATCCTGGCAAATACACTGGTAATCGTTTTCAGTTTGCTGACAAGTACCTACATTTAGACAGGGTGCTGAGAGACATGCGTTTTCTAAAAACAAAAAAGTTATAATAATAGTAATAACTAGACTTGAATCCGTCACTTTGACGAACTAGGTGATACGTATGCTAATGTTTTACATATTAAACGAAGAACCGCATTTTCACGATTTCATATTTGTTTTTAAAATGCCATGTTTTTAGAAGGCCATTATGATGACGTCACGATGTACTCAATGGCCAAATGAGACATGAAATCATTTTTCCGACTCATATTCTATTCAAATATGAAAAAATAAATTGCGGTTCCCAAGCATATCAAAGAGATATAATAGACTTGTTATAGGTATGTTTATGCCCATATATGCTATGTATTACAAGAGCTCGCGCGCACGGATATTTATCTTGAACGGACGCTTATTCCGTTATGAATAGTCATAAAGATATAAACATGGTATCAAATTGTTCGGAAGAGTTTGGAAAATACCACAAAGAAAGAAGAATGGCAATTTGCGTTTGCGCGATTTTTTATTGTTTTTAAATGCTTAAAATGGCCTGTAACGTATATAAAATGAATTTGAGACCATAGGCGGTGTCACACAGAGGCCAAAAATTCGAATTTTAGTTATCCGGTTTTTAATTATCCTCTTTTTGGCTGTCTGACATCAATTATCCCTTCAAAAATCCCTTCAAATATCCCTTCAAAAAACCTCATATGAAGCAAGAAAATTCTCTCTTGAAAGGATTTTTCAAGGGTTTTTTTAAGGGATTTTTCTGTCTGACACCAATGTTGAAATAATCCCCTTTAAGGTCAGTGTAAAGTCAACGCGCTATCAATGACCCGCGCACAATTATATTAACGCGCATTTAATGAGAGGTGTTACTTTGTGATGTCACAATGCTTATCTACCTAAACGGCGCGTGTGCAATGGCCCATCAAGAATCCGGATTTTAGTTATCCGGTTTATTCGTAGCCTGTCTATGGCACGCCACAGCCGTCATAATTGGTCGAGTTTACAAAAAAGCAGTCGACTTTACAAAAAAGCAATCGAGTTTACAAAAAAGCAACCGAGTTAACAAAAAAAACAATCGAGTTTACAAAAAAGCAAACGAGTTTACAAAAAAGCAGTCGAGTTTACAAAAAAGCAATCGAGTTTCCAAAAAAGCAGTCGAGAAAAAAAAAAGCAGTCGAGAAAAAAAAAAGCAGTCGAGAAAAAAAAAAAAAGCAGTCGAGAAAAAAAAAAAAGCAGTCGAGAAAAAAAAAAAAAGCAGTCGAGAAAAAAAAAAAAGCAGTCGAGAAAAAAAAAAAAGCAGTCGAGAAAAAAAAAAAAGCAGTCGAGAATAAAAAAAAAAAAAAGCCGTCGAGAATACGTGCCTTCACGGTTGTTTCATCGCAAAGCATGCCGGGACATAATTCTAGTACATTTTTACCTTCGCCGTGATCAGCTGTCCCGTTGCAAACAACGGGATTCTTAAAAGCAACATCTTAATCTTGTACATAATCCGCTATTCTGCAGTGATTTTCTTTCACTCCAGTTTCATTTGTACGGTAAGAAACCAAAGTTTGTGTTTATTCCTTTTTATGACGAACAAAGCTGATAATACGACGTAATGAGAGTGGGCCGGGGTCCAACTTTAGTAAATCAAAATGTAGGCCTAGATCTAGTCCCGTATGTTTAAATGTGTGTGCATTTTAAGTAGACTGATTGCCTTATAAGCTCCTAAAGTAAACACTCGTGTTTTAGGTAGAAGTTAACCAAATTTACAGTAAAATAAGACTTATGTCTCAGGAAATATGAATAGGTCTAGATTCTATAAACATAATTGATATTGGAATAGGATCTACTAGAATGGCCGACACGACAGTTAGATAGTGATGGTTTTTTGTTGTTGTTTTAGTTTTAAGGGCGTGTGTCATTCAATTATGAATATTTACGCTGTGGTGATGGCAAATGAATTAGTCTAGGCCCTAAATGTAAAAACAGTAAAAAAGAGGCCATGAAAACGATAGATTTGTCGATCTGGATCTGGATATAATAGTCTGATATCGATGACCTCAACTTGAGCATCTACATGGGTCTACATGAACTTGTGTTAAAGAAGTGATAAGGATTCTTTTGTTACAATTATTCTTGTGGTCACAAACTTAAATTTGATTGCCTTTCTCCTTTTATTTATCAGTTGCAGCATCATCGAACACGATGACCAATGAATCAGAAGATGACGTAGATGTTACTAGAGAGCTCATTTCACAATGGACAACAAAAGTGCTACGTGACTTTCTACAAGGAAGAGACTCAAGCTTGTAAACCGAGGAGTCATTATTTTATGGGTGTTTTCTGCCGGCTGCCTTGACGCTGGGGGTAGCTTTTCAGCCATCCGAGGTTAAGACTGAGAGGAATTGGACAATGGATGGATAGGGGAGGACGGGGGGGGGGGGGGGGGGTGTAGGAATGCAGAACTGGCCTATTATGTATGTACCCACTGGATAAGGACCCTCCATCACTTGAGGGAAAAATAATGAGAGACTTCAAAGAGGGGGAAGGCATATAGTTATTTTGCCTTGTGAAAAAAATTAGATTTAGCCCCTAAAAAAAGCGTTCCTTCGGGTACCAAATGATGACAGGTGAAACCTCATAATTGTAGAATTATTATCTGTAATGTGATTTCCAAACCATGTGACAGCAAATGGTGTATGTTGTAAAGGTATTGTAAAAGGCATTGTTTTACACCAGGCCCCCCCCCCCCCACTCCGAGAACAGACGGACCCCATGCGTGTTACCAAAATGTCCGGTAAAGGGGTACTTTTCGTGTGACAAAGTCCGGCCCGAGAATTGTACAAAAAGGGATGTATTAACTTTTCACCCGGAGATTTCTTTAAAAAGGGGGTATTTTTTCTTTTTTTCTCTTATCTCTTTGGACTCCTGAGAAATTATTCTGAATTTAGGGGGGTACATTGAGCATTTTTCATGATTTAGGGGAGTCTCCAAGGCAGGAAAAGCCTGCGAAAGGGGGGTTCGGAAATGTTGGCGGTCCTCAGATAGGGGGTGCTTTCAAAAAGAGGGAACAAACATATGCGTACCCTAAATAACACTGAGTGGGGGGGGGGGGGGCCGGGGTTTAACAATGTTTAATTCGAGATTGACGTATGGCCCTACGCGCTACGGTGTATTATACTGAAGCCCTATATAACAAAATCGCGCTTCAAAATGATCAAGAAGTGCCTCAAAAAAGTAAAAATCTTTGATTGACCCCTTTTACCATACTCGTTTTCCCCAATAGACTTGTAGTGTTATGAAAAGCGTTTGACAAACACAAAATTTGGTTTAGATTTCTAATCGTAAATATCTTGATAATCAGACAGGCGATCGGATTGTAAAAGTCATTGAGTTCTTGACTGACCTAAAATTATCATTGCAGCATGAGCTAAATCCAGGATTTTGTTTCAGAATCTGAGATGTTACCGGATCCCTTTTAGTGCGTTTGCATTAAAGGTGGTACCCCCCCCCAACTCAGTGTTATTTTAGGGTACCCACATGCGTGTTCCCAGCACCCTCCTTGTTTTTTAGCATAAGTCCCCTGTGTTAAGTCAATACGGGTAGATTTTGTTTCTTTGTTATACAAGCCTTTTCAGAACCCCCCCCCCCCCTTCTCAGCAAAAGTCCAGTGTGTAACGTCAATACGGGCAGATCTTTTTCATTGCAAAACTCCAGAGAATCCAAAACTCTGCTGCCAGGCTCTGTTCACTTTGATGTACATGTACGGTATATGTATTGTAATTTGTAGGTTTATTCACACTTTTTTGTTTTTGTTAATAAGTAATTGTTTATCAGTCTATTTTTGTTTGTTATAGCGCTTAGAGATTTTGGTGGTAAGCGCTTTAAAAGTAGCGTTTTTTTTATTTTATTTTTTTTAATTTTGTTACGAGCCAGAGATTTTGGGAACACGCATGCGGTACCTCCGTTCCCTGTTGATATTGATCTCATGGTTATATTTATTTTATAAATAAAATCAAACAACACAGTAAGGGTTGTAGATGACTACTAAGCAATCATTAGGGACTTTTCGATTTGCACGTTTATAAGTGGACTGCGACGTACGCGGTCATTTTTAAGCAGGGTTGACGAGGCACACTGACTGTTGTTCGTTACCTTTTCGATTTTACACAACTACGACGCTCGCTTGGTAAGCGCGAAATTCGATCGAATAGCCAAAAATCCAACTCCAAATTCGTTGCATGAGACTGTTCTCAAATATTATGCTGCAACAGATTAGCGATGCATAAATAAAATGTGCTCATTTTATGAATTATTCTGCTTAGTGAGCTCGAAATTCGATCGAGAAGCTAAAAAAACAACACACCAAATTCGACGCATGGGACTGATCTCGAAAAATATGCTGCAACAAATTGGCGATGCATAAATAAAAGTGTTCATTTTATGAATTATTCTGCAACAATTTTGATTTAAGGGCAATTACAGACACGAAAATGTGTTAATTTAAGAGAATTCACGCTTCCAACACTCTTCGGTTCTAGAATTAGGTCAATCGGGTCCATTTTGTGACTTCAATGTGATGTTTCGTGCCTACGAAAGATTGCTTACGAACACGTATCGTCACAGTTTGCGAACGACGGCAAAACAGGGGCGAACGCGTTCGAAAATTCTGCTACGAACGATGAGCTCGTCGATGCGCATGCGCACTGCTTCAAAAGTGACCGCATACGTCGCAGTCCACTAGTGAACGGGCAAATCGAAAAGTCCCTATTACTGTATGTAGGACGCCGAGTTGAAGTTATTCATGATTTATTCAAGAGAGGAAGGTCAGACAGACCTGATGTTTAAAATATTTAACAAGAGAAAATTCATAGAAACAGAGAGAGGCATTGAGAGAGATGTCGACGCTTAATGAAAGAGAAAGAGTGATAATAAGGAGAGAGAGAGGGGGAGAGAAAGAGAGAGAGAGAGATGGAGAGGGGTGGGAGAGATAGACAGGGAGAGCAAGAATTAGGTGTGAAGAGGAAGATCAAGAGAATGAGAGATTAAATTTTACAAATCTACATGTTTCCATGTACCTTTTCTTAATTTATATTATAATGTGAACGATATAGTGATGGTCTTTGCTTAATTTTAGTTTGCATTCTTTCCTCTAGCCTTGTTTTCTAATTTATCATTTTAATTTAGTAAATGTTGTATAAATATAATTTTGATTTCTATCTCTTCCCCTATGTCATAGCCCTGTTCTTGCTCTCCCTTCCTTATGTTAGTCTATCTCTCTTTCTCTCTCTCTGTAATGATAACCCCTCTATCAATCTTTTCTTCATCAACTCTTGATATATTCCTCCTCTTCTCCTTCTCGTTCATCATCACGATCATCATCATCATCTCAAAACTGTATTAATCAATCTACATGTATAAGACTCCTGAGATTGATCAATACAGTTCTTATAATATAAGACCATTATATGTACAAACAATAAACCATATGGTCACAATAATTTAATAAACAGTGGTAAGAACAATTATTCCAACTTGATGGGCAACAACATAATCTCCATTTTCTCCTCCTCGTTCAAATATTGGCTTCTTTTTCATTCTTTACTCGTGTTACTTCTCTATCTCTCTGACTACAGTGTATACTCACGAGAAAGTAGAATCAACGGTTTGACATGAACCAGTCTAGAAAATGAACTAAATTTATTCAAGTATCAAATACATTCTGAATTTCAGACAGCTTTCTCCCAGGAGATGAAACAAATGTCTCCCTAACCAGAAACTGGCAAAATAACTAAATGCCTTCCCCTATTTGTAGTCTCTCATTAATCTTCCCTCTAGTGATGGAGGGTCCTTATCCAGTAGCACACAAATGTCTCTATACATAGTAGACGGCCATCTCTGCATGCCTTTCTTCCCCCCCCCCCCCCCATCCATCCATAGTCCAGTTCCTCTCTACCTCTCTACCTCGGATGGCTGAACAGTACCCCCAGCGTCAGGGCAGAGAACACCCATAAAATAATGACTCCTCAATTTCCAAGCTTGAGTCCCCTCCTTGTAGAAAGTCACGTATCACTTCTGTTGTCCATTGTGAAATGAGCTCTCTCGTAGCATCTACGTCATCTTCTGATTCATCGGCCATAGTGTTTGATGATGCTGCAACTGATAAATAAAAGGAAAAAGACAATCAAATCTAAGTTTGTAACCTCAAGAATAACGGTAACAAAAGAACCCTTATCACACTAGATCATGGGGAAACATTTTTGTGCTAAAGGAAGCATGACCCCAAAAAGGTGACCTTACCATCAGCTGAACGAAATATCGATCTGCCAAATGTTCATATTTTCGGGAAAAAATAGGTGCTCTAACCGACCCCCCCCCCCCCCCCCCTCTCATTCACCGGCTGGCTGAGTCGGTGTGAAATTTTCGGCACGATTTTCAAATTTTAACCCCCCCCCCCCTCGAAAAAATCCTTCATACGCCCCCGTCATGTAGATCCTCAAGTAGAGCTCATCAATACATAGACTATTATATTCAGATCAAGATCGACAAATCTATCGTTTTCATGGCCTCTTTTACTTTTTTACATTTACTAATTGCCATCACTATCTAACTGTCGGCCATTCTAGTAGATCCTATTCCAATATCAATTATGTATAGTCTATAGGATCTAGACCTATTCATATTTCCTGAGACACAAGTCTCATTTTACTGTAAATTTGGTTAACTTCTACCTAAAACACAAGGCAATCAGTCTACTTAAAATGCACACACATTTAAACATACGGGACCAGATCTAGGCCTACATTTACTAAAGTTGGACCCCGGCCCACTCTCATTACGTCGTATTATCAGCTTTATTCGTCATAAAAATGAATAAACACAAACTTTGGTTTCTTACCGTACAAATGATACTGGAGTGAAAGAAAATCACTGCAGAATAGCGGATTATGTACAAGATTAAGATGTTGCTTCGATAAGAATCCCGTTGTTTGCAACGGGACAGCTGATCACGGCGAAGGTGAAGGCACGTATTCTCGACGGCTTTTTTTTTTTTATTCTCGACTGCTTTTTTTTTTTTTATTCTCGACTGCTTTTTTTTTTTCTCGACTGCTTTTTTTTTTTTCTCGACTGCTTTTTTTTTTCTCGACTGCTTTTTTTTTTTTCTCGACTGCTTTTTTTTTTTTTTCTCGACTGCTTTTTTTCTTTCTCGACTGCTTTTTTTTTTCTCGACTGCTTTTTTGGAAACTCGATTGCTTTTTTGTAAACTCGACTGCTTTTTTGTAAACTCGTTTGCTTTTTTGTAAACTCGATTGCTTTTTTTGTTAACTCGATTGCTTTTTGTAAACTCGATTGCTTTTTTGTAAAGTCGACTGCTTTTTTGTAAACTCGACCAATTATGACGGCTGTGGCGTGCCATACCTGTCTGTCACCAGTCTGTCACCGACGTAAATGAAAAAACTAGATTTCTAAAATCTGGTTTATTCAAGATGGGTCGCGATTTTTTTGTGCGACACCGCCTCATTTGGAGCAATTTTAAATTTTGCGCGCGCGTTAACGCGCGGACGTACGCGTATGCGCGCGTTTATTGACCTGTCATTGACCGGACGGGTATTAACCTAATCATGATAAAAATAAATGAGAAATGACTTTCCGTTATGAAGATATGATCATGAGTTGATTTTTACAAAATTACGCCTGGATGACGTCACAATAATTTTGAGTCAATGAAAAGTCACACAGTTCTAAGTTAGACTATGATCTATCATCATGGCAAGTTTTATGAAAATGGCTTTATCAATTGTTGAGATATCCTGCGAACAAATTCGAGGAAGAATAAATAATAATAAAGAAAAATCTTCACGAAATCAAAAGGTGATACGTATAACTTCGTAAGTATCACCTAATAAAGACAAAGCTTGACGAAATCTATATATCAAAAAAAGTTTACACCTAGAAAATTGCTAATTATCTAAAAAATCATCTATGTACAGTAAATTATTATACATCTTATAAAAGAGAGTTTTATCCCAAATCATTTGGTATCATTTTGGTGCGATAGTGTTCACGCTTGGATGAACAAAGTTGCTTATGTGATGTTTAAATAAAACAATTGGGATTTGGGTATTAAATCGGTTTTTGCAGATCCAAATAACATCCCTAACAAAAAATAGTCATGCCACACATATCACATATCGAATATCAAATATCAACAAACATTTGTGCGCGTGTGTGTGTGCGTGTGTGACTTTGCTCCGTCAAAAAGCATATGCAATGCATTTCATTTAATACATTCAATTCATTCTCTCACTACGCTACTCCCAACATAATACATTCTGTAGGCATTTTTTGCACTCTCGCAAACAATGCATCCTGTTCATCCAAGCGTGAACACATACCACACGAAAATGATACCAAATGAATTGGGATAAAACACACTTTCATAAGATGTATAATAATTTACTGTTCATAGATGATTTTTAAAATAATTAGCAATTTTCTAGGTGTAAACTTTTTTTGACTCACACGGTAGTTGATAGACTATGTATAACTACGTACGTATCATCTAATTATAACCGTAACACTATGCCTCTATTATTGGTGAAAAAAGCCCAGAGTAATTGTCGCAGGAGAAATTGAATATGGAGCAAAAAATGTTTTAAAACTGACCTGTGAAAGGGCCGTAGATCTCCATACGAAGACTGATGTGGGCAAACCAGCTGACAGGCATCAAGCGGACATAGCGGCAACTCTGGGGTACAGGCAGAGTGTTGGTCACGATGGTGTTGCGGTCAACATTACCGGTGAAGATCTTCAATGAAAAAGGAAAATCAATCCACTTTTGAATGAATTATGACTCAAATGATTCTGCGGTCAATTGCAATCGAACTAAAGAGAATCGAATCGAAAAGCATGGTGAATAATACATATGTTTGCATGTTCAGTGCCTGTCCATTCGTTTTTATTTGAAGTTATATTCTGATGACATCAATTTCTAGTTTTTGAGACCTACTACTAAAATAGGGAAAACATGATATGGATTGAAGAATTTTTTGCTTGAAGTGCATTTCTTGCTCTGATATATTTACAAATATAGACAGTTCTTAATCCTACATAATAGTTTTTTCCTTTTATACTTTGTGTAAGCAGAATAGTCAATAATACACCAAACATGTGTTCCTGAGGTAACGATTGCCTTTTCCTTTAAAAGAAAGTGTCGTAACATGAACATATTTTAATTGTTTTCAACAAGATTTAAAATGCCTTCAAGTTCCTACAAGAATAGAGTCAATGTAATATTTAAAAAAATGAATAATCAGAGAACAAACTTACCTTGTCGGCTCCGGGGTTTGTAAATATGTCCTGCACGGTGTGAATAGTCGTGTCATTAGTACTACAAGCAACCTTGTAGCTTGTTACCCACTGGCTGTAACCTTGTCGCCCTTGAGTCGCAACTGAAATGATACGGTAAATGTCCGCAAGATCCACCTTGTAGATAAAAAGAATCGGAGGAAGCTTTCTTGATGTTCATCCTCTAATTCATCTATTTTTTCTATCTCCATGGCAAAACTTTTAACCAATGAGCATGTTCCAAAATGTGTCAAATCTATATGATTTAAATACAAATACTAAGAACGGTTCCTTTTTTTGCACCTATCAATGACATTTCCTTGTTTGCATGCAGCTCTGCCCCTCCAAGGGCAATATTTAAATTAGAAGTTCCCCACATAGATGCTTTAATTGTCGATCTCATTTCTGAGTAATATTGAACAATTATATTAATGCCCTTAAAAATTAAAGCAATTGTTGACTTGGATGTGAATAATAATTGGAAATCTTATAGTAGCTTTACCTACAGAGTGGAAAGAAAATCTACGAACCCATATGTCACCTCAAAATGTGGGCAATAACTTTTTTTTAACAGTGTAAGTGAATAGTGCAAAAGAAATGACTCCTTCATTGTTGACCAGGAGTCAGCGGTAGAATATGAACCCATATGCCATATAACTGACTGGTGACTCTTTCGTTACTGACATGGTGGTAGCGGTGGAATATTAATTCATGCCATGCATAGAAATTACGGGTGACTCTTATTACAGACTTTGTGGCAGTGTATGGATACAAATACAAAATTATGTTCTTACCTGGATCCACTGGTTGGCATTGTTTGCTTGTGCAGACCAGGCTCCACTCAGGCTCCCGACTCGGGCCAGGTTAAGACGACCTCTCTCTGCACCATAGCCAGTATTATACTTACTGGAAGCTGTCAGACTTGAATCTGGGATGCCATAACTCTCTAGGCCCAGAGGGACAGGGTCATTCAAGATGGCTGTAAGTTAATGCGTGACAATGTATAGCAAAATGAAGGAAGTGGTGGTCAAATAGGCAAATAGGATCGAATGGACATACAATAGACAAGTGTGTAGTTATTATCTGGGCATGAGACTGTCAGTAAAGAAAAATCTCCGAGGTTTTCCTCACCAATGACTGCATGTTTCTTTCTTTCTTTTTCCTTGTTTGCTCTTTATTTATAAAGACCTGATGAACAAGGAGCAATTGCTTTATAAAAAAAGTGTAGGTATGTAATCTCCTTTGACTCTTTATCTTACCTGTTCCGCACGTAGGCCCAGTATAGCCAGGATTGCAGGCACAAGTAAAGGTGTTTATTCCATCACTACAAGTTCCTCCATTATCACAAGGTTCGGAAGAACAATCGTTGATATCTGTGTAAATTTAGTTCCAAAGACAATAAGTGGGATAAAAGGGATGAGAAAATAATGTCCCTTTTGACGGTAAACAGGTGAAATGAAGTCAAAACTGGCATTCATAATACAAATAATGACAGTTCAGGAACAAAGTGTTTAATTTGTGTTCCTTGGATTCATTCGTAGAGTACTATAGAGGGCCTCCTACAGGTGAGTTGATCAAACTTCAACCACTTTTGTTTATTGAATATTAATATTGTTATGCTAAATATTTGTTATGTACATATGTGTATTGTGTCAGAACGTGAAATGAATGTGAACATTGACGCAGAAATGGCATGAGAAACCTCAGCACCAAAAGTTGAATCGCTATAATCAGGATGAATCATACCAGTCTTTATTATACCCTATAATCAAGGGCGTCAATCAGAGCTTGAACATTGGAGCGGGGGGGGGGGGGGGACACAATAACATGTCACCTTTACAGTTACTGTATAAGTTATAACACGTTATGCTGCTACACACACACTCTCTCTCTCTCTCTAGTTATTATGTTTCACGGCGTGTACATTCATTGGTGACCGGTTCATTTATTGTCTATTTTATCTTTGACGTTTCATACATTTTTAGAGAAAGAAGACGATTCGTCGTACCGTGCTCGACTCTTAATCTTTGTCTGAATTTCAGTTTCCCCTCTTCTGCGCGAAGCGCGGAAACTTTGACGTTTCAAGAAATTATTTTAAAAAAGGAGACGATTTGTTGTACCGTTCTTGACCCTTAATCCATGTCTACATTCAGTTTCCCTTCTGCCGCGCAAAGCGTGGAAGCTTTGACTTTTCATAAAATTTTTAGAGAAAGAAGGCGATGTGTTGTACCGTTCTCGACTCTTAATCATCGACTGAATTTTCAAAAATGTTTCTTTGTCTGCTCCTTTTTCTTCCTACGTCTTCTTACTTTTTTTCTATCATCTCTCTCTCTTTTTATATTTGGCCGGCGTCTTTTTGTTGGGGCCGACCGCCCCCCTTCCTGGCTACGCGCCTGAGTGTGATTATCGCCGACAAAGGGTTTATCATGGATGTCAGTTTTCAAGCGAAAGTCTGAATTCAGCCCCCCCCCCCTCCCGCGCAAAGTGCAGAAGCTTTGACTTTTCGTTATATTGTTAGAGATAGAAGACGATTCGTTGTACCGTTCTCGACTCTTAATCATCGACTGATTTTTTTTTTTTGTCTGCTCCATTTTCTTCCTACGTCCTCGTACTTTATTTCTCTCATCTCTCTCTCTCTCTCTCTTTTTTTTTATTTGGCCGGCGTTTTTTTGTTGGGGGCGACCGCCCCCCCCCCCCCCTCCTTGCTTCGATAATGATTGTGATTATCGCCGACAAAGGGTTAATCATGGATGTCAGTTTTCAAGCAAAAGCCTGAATTCAGGCCCTGTTAATTTAATTACTCTGCATTCTTCCATATTTCTCTGAAGAGTTAATCCCTTCAAATATTTCTTATACATATAGTCTTAATCTATAAGATTTATAGAATGATGATCAGCATCAATACTGCTCTAAGAAAGGCAGAGTTTAAAGAAAATATCCAAGGAAAAATTGTCATTAGTTTCCCCTCGAAATTAACTCAGTGGGCAGAGAGTTTAAGAAAGATTTTTTTGGAAATTTAAGCTTATTTGTTTCCAGGATGAATGGATGCCTAATTTTTCAACTTTGTGCACAATAGTTGAGTTAGGTAACATTTGAAATATAAAATATTGAAATTTTAAGAATCAATAAAAGAAAATGGAAATCTTTACTATGTTGAGGTAATTACAGGGTTCAGACGGGTCAGGGAATTTATTGCCAAGACAGGGAATTCAAAAATACTTTTTCCAGAAGAAAAAAGTTAGGGTATGTCACAATGTGACTGGAATTTCTTTCATTCTAAACTCTCCTGACCCTTTCGAGTTGTTTAGGCAGAGAATGTAATAGACAGGTGCTAGCTGAATGGATGTGTTTGGTGGCAATTTAGGCAGTAACTAGGCCTAGGTCAATTAACTGAGATTTTCTAGTATAGCAGGTGTCTGTCTTTGTCTGTGTGTGTTGAAAGGATGAGGAGAATGTTGATGGGACAGTTTTGTATAGAGGATTCAGTAAAGGAATTTTGATGGACAGTCTTGGCATTACAGGAATATGAAGAATGTTAAGGGGGTTACTATTGAGAGAGCCAAAGTGGATTGGAGATTTAGGGCAGTTTAGTCAGATTGCTTATGAGATCTCGAGAGGATCAGACCTTTTTTAACTTGGTCTGATCTTGGAGTGAATGAGGGGTGTGAGCCACGTAGGTGAATGTTACAGCCACAGGCTATATGCATGCTGCTGCTGGCATAGCAGACTTTCCCTATACTATGGGACCAGGCAAGAACCAGGCAGCACAGGCCGCATGTGGTAGAAGCCTCATCAGCCCTCGCCTCAACTTTATCTCATTGTTTGGACATCTGAACTGTAAGTTACAGAAATAAATGTTTTACCTTATTTGTGGTTACCCGGAAGGAAGATTATTTCATATATTTCTTAAAGAGAAAGCTATTTTCTATGTACTATGGGATAATGGATTTGTTGTTTTATCTTGCATGTTGAATAAGGAAGAGTTAACCTTGATTTGTTTGTTTGCTTAGAATATATGAGGTTTAACAATTGCATTGTACTGAAAAGTTATATATATAACTATATGTAAAGACATATGTGTTATTTTATAATTTCCAGGTGAGAGATACCGTACCCAATCATTTATAAATATATATTTAAGTGGTTTATGACAGTGAAGAAAAGCTCTAGAAATTGTAAATGATTGTTGTAAATTGTTAAGGATTTATATCGTTAAAAAGCTATCGTGTTTATTTTGGTAGACGGCTTGCTATTTTGTTTCGATTTAATTCTTTTAGGGACGAGCTGGGCTCGTAGCCAAAATCTTAGGCACACATCAATGGACATGTGATCTTAGTCGACACGCTCAGGCAACGTACTCGTGTCAAGTCGTCGAGTCAACGCCCGTTGCGGTCGTATCCGGTCAGGTTGGACAGGCTTAGCAGTTCATGCACCGCAGTACCGGGTTACTTCGTTTCATACTCAGAAACAGGAAGAGGTTGTATTTTACGAACTCTAAATCATCGGGACTCTCTAACCCAACAGTTTACTTGTTTATACATGTACAAAGACCGGGCTAGAGTCGGTGGATTAATACCCCGAAGGATGACTTGGTCATCAGGTGATATCTATTTTCCTTGGGAAATATTGAATGTTGGAACCGGGAATTAGTGATTGATATATATATATTGTGATATAATCGTGTACCGATAGAACTATATATACAATGACATGATATACTCTTATACTCTAATTTCACATTGAATCCAAATCATTTTATTTTGTCATTTATTTGCGTGTACATTGATATTGAGCAAATGGCTCTTAACTAAATTGATGTACACTATATTTTACTCTTGAAGTTGCTTGATTTTCTTGTGATACGTATTTATTTCATCAGAACCTAATTTTTCGTCGGACTATAGTAATTTACAATACTAACATCTTACAGGGTAAGTCAGGGAATTTGTCAATTTCTTCTAGAAAGTCATGGAAAATCATTTATTCGAGATATGTGTTTACGGTTAGCAAACTCGTCCTGAGTGCATGGCACTCAGATCAATTTGGTTACTTTGTTAATCAGCATTTCAGGTGACCAATGAGTTATGGAAATTTCAATTTTTCTGCTCTGGACAGTCAGGAAAGTCAGAGAATTTGAAAATGTGTAAATGCATGAACCCTGTAATCAATGACTAAATTTGCATAATCGATAAATGGTAACGCTTTGGACATTAACAAATACATCATCCATTTTAATGTATTTCAATAGTTTTTAATATATTATCAACAAAGTGCAGGGACATATAGTATAAGGAGTAAATCATTTACATTAGGAATTTCCGTTCGCCAACTAATTGAATATCCAAATGAAGGATGCTCCAAAATGTGCATGTCCCACGCTTTACTTTTTGAAGATAATATGTTCGAATTACTTGCAGATGCTGCATTGAATTTGAGTGCAACTTCTAAAAGTTCTGAGTTACCTTGGGACTTACCAATTCCATCACAGAGAGATTTGATCAGATTTATCTAATTAACAAAATTCATAAATTACCTGTGGTAACGCAGGGGACAATTTTATAACGCGTGGGATACTTTATACATTTATGTAGTATAGACATTTCCATATAAATGTGAAACTTATACAGTAGGCTTGCGGGTGCACCATGTGAGAGAGAGGGAGGATTGAAGAGTCCTGAAAAGGACTGTCGGTAATCTTTCTTGAGGGTTTGTAGTCCTGAAAAGGACTGTTTGGTATAGTCTTGAAAAAGGCTGTTGGTTATCTTTCTTAGCTTATTGTTCTAAGGAGAACTATAGCGCTTGGAGAGGATGAGAGGCGGGAGTGGCTCGACGTTTCGAACAGGTTGACTATCCGTCGTCAGGCGTAGAGAATAGCTGGCGTGCGTGAGGGTTCCATGATACATGCTCCGGCGACGATTGCTCTGCCGACATTTACTCCGCAAAACGCGACAATTGCTCCGCGACATTTGCTCCGACGTCAAATTCTCTGCCGACACTTGCTCCGCCGACATTTTATCCGCCGACAACTGCTCCGCCGACAATTGCTCCGCATGAAGCGATAAATGCTCCGGTGACATTTGCTCCGCCGACAATTGCTCCTCCGACATTTGCTCCGCATGAAGTGACACTTGCTCCGGTGACATTTGCTCCGACGACATTTGCTCCGACGACATTTGCTCCACATGAAGCGACACTTGCTCCGCCCCCAAAAGTGTCCCATAAAATACAAATGCTACTAGTACTACGACAAATGCTTCGCCGACAATATATTTTTTTCACGGGTTATTTTCTTTCTTTTTTTCTGAATGCATTTCATGAAATAATGTAGATGAAATGAATGAATGAATTTTGATGATGTGGAAGGAAAAAAGGAGTTACCTAAAAGTCATTTCGAATAAATTGAAATAACTTTCGATCACTGTACGTCCCATATAATGTACACTAAACACTCATTACATGTCATGGGAAGTTTAACAAAAAAAAGTAGAGCAGCAAGCCACATTCCCCAATACGCGCATACTTCCTAGTTAATTTCAAACAGCTCATCAATATGTAAGACCTGAAATGACCTCAATGCAAGCAAGCAAGCACATGCATCTTACTAGGTAAGCCATCTGCAAGTAAAGCATTATACAATGTACTAGGACATCATGGAAGTTCTAGAAAACAACAGGGGAGGGATCAAAAAAAGCTTTGAAGGGCACTTATACATAAAGAAGAGAACTCATTCAGACGGGAAAATTAGATGGCAGCCTTTCTGCTTATTCCCATTTATACAAATCATTTTGTTGCAGTTTGATGTTAGTTCTTCATGATAAGCCAATTGCTCTTCTTCCGGTGGCTCCATGAGTCCCTTAAAGTCAGTGAAAACAAAGTACCCGAATGAGACGGGGTGTTTTACACACTAATATATATATATATATATATATATATATATTAGCAGGACCCGCGGAAATCCACGGGATTCTAAAGGGGGGCGAGGGGTGTAAATAGACATTGATACTCTCTAAATTAAAACCACCAAGAACTTTATTTGCCATTCATAAAAAAAAACTCTACCGGTACTTATTCTTTAAGCCTCTTTCACACTGGAACTGCGTAGAGTTGCGTAGTGTGGCGTACCGACTACGCATAAATTAGGCTGCGTATTGATGGAAAAATGTTGCTTCACTGTTTACAGTAGTCCTTGCGTAGGTTATGCGTAGGCTGGCGTACATGTTTGCCTATGGTTGCTTACGGTTGCTTACTGTGTGGAAAACTTTTACTGCTTTGTCGATCTGGCGTAGGGTAGCGCACTGTTGCGTAGGCATGGCGTACAGTAGCGTAGTGTTGCGTAAAAAGGCGTACTTTCTGTGTCAAGTTCCTACGCCGAAAGTACGCGAAAAAAATTAAACATGTTGAATTGTTTGCGTCCATCTTGCGTACACCTTTGCGTCCCTCAGCATATAGTAACCTAGGCCAGCGTAGTTGGTACGCAACACTTCGCAAATCTTCGTATGGACCCCACGCCAATTAGTGACCTGCCAGTGTCACAAATAAAGTATTAAAAATATGCTCATCTGACCCTAATTAAATCCTTTAAACCCTTGAGTTTTCGGGGGTTTAAAGCCCCTTAAAACCCGTGGACCCAACGCCTATATACACTCAACCCGCTGCGATCTAACTGACCCCCCCCCCCCCAAAAAAAAAAAAAACGTTTCTTGGAGCCTTCATGTAACATGCAAGAATGGTGCATGGTGATGCAGATTTTTTTCTGCACCCCCCCCCCCCCCCCAAAAAAAAAAAAAAATAAAAAATTACTCATTACGCAACTGACTGTTTTGCAATGCATGAAGTCACATGCTTCTGTCTGGTTGATATTGAACTATTAATATGCAAATGTAAAATTCATAACCTTATTTAATGCTTTCTTGTAATTTACTGTAAATATAAGAAACAAATTTATGGCACTTAGGCCCGCACGCTGTTGTGTTGACGGGTTCTTCGATGGATGGATAGACATATATGTAGTTGTATAGTTGTACGAAAATTGGCCTGCTTGCCCCCCCCCCCCCCCATACTCTTCGACTCTAGCGCAGCTTACTCAGTCAAAGCGCCCCGGCCGACGTGACAGCAGCAGCACCGTGTATACTGTACGTGTGTTGACTGAAGTTAGCTTGCGAATGAACTTTCAGTCCAATGGTTTTGTTGTGAAAACTTTCCTTTAGAAAATGATAATCAAAATTCAGTAAACATGGCCGTAATAATCACAAAGTAAGCTTTGATTTCATACCTCCATTCACGAAAACTATATAAAAATCGCGGCAATCATGATGGAAATAGGTCTCTAAGTTTGGACGTCGACGGAAATTAGCCCCGTGTATCTCTCTGGCTTGTGCAGCTAATACAAAGCACATCCTATAGCAAGATGGTTTACTCGGGGTAATCCCGCCCTTTGCATAGAGCATTTAATACGCAACATAATGTGAGTTGATGGTCATCTGTTGTGTGTCTCTTTGATACGGATGTAATGTTGAATATGCATGAGGTATCTCTGTCGTCACGCATATCATGCATTATGCATATCGCGTCTGTTTTCGCCCTGGACGTCGACACGGAGGAGGACCTCGGGCGGAGTATAGCCAATTCCACAGAGTAGACTCTCCCGCGGACGATGGCACCGGACACCAGTACCCCGAGGGTAGGGTTCAGGAGGAGATAGCTGCACCAACTTCGGTTGGCGATCTCATTAAAAAAAACAATAGAATACAAAGGCTGGCGGAGACGTCATGCCCCCCGCGGAGTCTTAGCGTATTACTTACTGTGATGATGATGATGATGATATATATATATATATATACTTAGATTTGGTCTATTCCTCCGTACAGTGCTCAATGCTTATAGGCCGAGCAAAATATATATTGGATAAGGCAGACTAATGGAACATGGTTGCAACTCCGAGTTTCACGCCTTGCGAGCGATCATCAGGCAACTGGTAGCATTCTTAAAAGTACATGATTACTCTACAATCTACAATACGTTCAAAATAAGACTTAACTAATACAATACAATACAAAACAATAAGATTTACTCATGGGTGAAGGGGCTATTGTAATTGCTCAGGTTCTGCGATGGAATTTTAAACATGGGAGGGGGTATCGCAAAATAGTCTCCACCAAGGTGCTAGTACATAAATATATATATACATGTATATTTAATTAAGTATAGTCTCTTTTGAAGTTGCAGAGGTAGAATATGTGTTCATGGCGGCATTTGGAGATGAGTTCTGGTCTTTTGGTCAGGAGTGTCTGTTTCTCGGCGTTGATGATGGCAAGCTTCTCAGTTAGGCACAGGTTGCATTTCTTCGTGTCGCTGGAGTACGCCTGGGCCTTGCTGGAGATCGACCACTCGATGGTGAATGGGGTGTTTTGGTGTTTGAGTTGCCAAATGTGTTTGGAGAGTTCTGTGCTGTTTTTGTGCTTCTCATGTCGGAAGGACTGTAGATGGTTGCCGTACCTCAGCTTGAACGGGGGCTCGGTGAGTCCAATATATTGCTTAGGGCTTTCTGGGCCGGAGACTTTGGCACTGTAGATGATACTGCCGGTCTGGCAGTTTCCTTGTAGGGGGCACTCATTCTTTTTTTTGGCAGTTGCAGGTTTTCGGCTTGGTTTGGTCGTCCGTGGATGAAATCTGCTTGTTGTGCGCCTTGATAATGCTGGCGACATTCGGCATGCAGCTGCAGCTGACTTTGAGCGTGTTTCTGTTGAATACCTTGTTGAATTTTTATTTCTTTGGGAAGTGCTTATCAACAAGCCTCAGGACGTTTTTGCTGAATGGAGGGTTGAACCAGACGATGTTTCGTTTCCGGTTTTGCTTTCTCCTTGTCGGGCGCTCCTTCGTGAAGGTGAGGATTTCAGCAAATTCACTGGCTTTTAGGGGTTCCATGACACATGCTCCGCCGACGATTGCTCCGCCGACATTTACTCCGCAAAACGCGACAATTGCTCCGCGACATTTGCTCCGCGACATTTGCTCCGACGTCAAATGCTCCGCCGACAGGTGCTCCGCCGACAGTTGCTCCGCCGACAGTTGCTCCGCCGACAATTGCTCCGCCGACAGATGCTCCGCCGACAATTGCTCCGACGACAATTGCTCCGCCGTCAATTGCTCCGCAAAACGCGACAATTGCTCCGCCGACATTTGCTCCGCCGACATTTGCTCCGCCTGAAGCGACACTTGCTCCGCCAAAATTTGCTCCGCCGACATTTGCTCCGCCGACATTTGCTCCGCCGACAATTGCTCCGCCGACAATTGCTCCGCCGACAATTGCTCCGCCGTCAATTGCTCCGCAAAACGCGACAATTGCTCCGCCGACATTTGCTCCGCCGACATTTGCTCCGCCTGAAGCGACACTTGCTCCGCCGACATTTGCTCCGCCGACATTTGCTCCGCCGACAATTGCTCCGCCGACAATTGCTCCGCCTGAAGCGACAATTGCTCCGGTGACATTTGCTCCGCCGACATTTGCTCCGCCGACAATTGCTCCGCCGACAATTGCTCCACCTGAAGCGACAATTGCTCCGGTGACATTTGCTCCGCCGACAATTGCTCCGACGACATTTGCTCCGCCGACAATTGCTCCGCCGACAATTGCTCCGTCGACAATTGCTCCGCCGTCAATTGCTCCGCCGACAATTGCTCCGCCTGAAGCGACAATTGCTCCGGTGACATTTGCTCCGCCGACAATTGCTCCGACGACATTTGCTCCGCATGAAGCGACACTTGCTCCGGTGACATTTGCTCCGACGACATTTGCTCCGCCCAAAAAGTGTCCCATTAAATACAAATGCTACTAGTACTACGACAAATGCTTCGCCGACAATATTTTTGTTTCACGGGTTGTTTTTGTTTCTTTCTTTTTTCCTTCATTTTCTGAATGCATTTCATGAAATTATGTAAATGAAATGAAATGAATGAATGTTGATGATGTGGGAGGAAAAAGCAGTTGCCTAAAAGTCATTTCGAATATACTGAAATAACTTTCCATCTATCACTGTACGTCACACATAATGTACACTAAACACTCATTACATGTCATGGGAAGTTTTTTTTTTTTAAAGTAGAGCAGCAAGCCACATTCCCCAATACGCGCATACCTCCTAGTTAATTTCAAACAGCTCATCAATATGTAAGACCTGAAATTACCTCAATGAAAGAAGACTAATAACATGAGAGGAAAGAAAAGAGCTAAGAAGACAAGAAAAGGGTGTAAAAAGGAAAAGGAGGAGCAAGAGAGAGAGAGAGAGAGATAGCCTTGAGGTTTGGATCAGCTAATGAGTAATACGTGAAACAGATTTTGAGCGGAGTTATTATCTTTCGCCGGAGAACTTGCATAAGGGGCTATATCTAGATTTTTCTCAAACATTATGGGGAATAGCAAAAAAACGGCTGAGCATTTATTGCACTAATTGCCAGAGGAGCATTCATGTCTTCCACGAGGCCGCACTTTTGGATCAGAGAGCAATTTTATTGTCGGCGAAGCATTGTCTTTTACGGGGTACTTTTGGGGAGGAGCAACAATTGTCGTAGTAGCCTTCGTATTTTACGGGGCACTTTTTGAGCGGAGCAAATGTCGGCGGAGCAATTGACGGCGGAGCAAATGTCACTGGAGCAAGTGTCGCTTCAGGCGGAGCAAATGTCGGCGGAGCAACTGTCGGCGGAGCAACTGTCGTTCGAGGAGCATTTGTCACGGGAGCAATTGTCGCGTTTTGCGGAGCAGTTGTCGGCGGAGCAAGTGTCGCTTCAGGCGGAGCAAATATCGGCGGAGCAAGTGTCGCTTCAGGCGGAGCAAATATCGGCGGAGCAAATGTCGGCGGAGCAACTGTCGTTCGAGGAGCATTTGTCACCGGAGCAATTGTCGCGTTTTGCGGAGCAATTGCCGGCGGAGCAATTGTCGGCGGAGCGAATGTCGGCGGAGCAAATGTCGGCGGAGCAATTGTCGGCGGAGAAAATGTCGCGGAGCAATTGTCGCGTTTTGCGGAGTAAATGTCGGCGGAGCAATCGTCGGCGGAGCATGTGTCGGGTTACCTGCGTAAGCTTAAGTCACCGGGATGCGGACGTCGGGGAAAAAAAATCGACCTTGTAGTCTGCTGTCGTCTGCAGTGCATTAGGGACTTTTAGATTTGCACGTCAACAGCTTTGACTGCAACGTGTGACGTCATTTTAAGGCACTGCGCATGCGTTACGTCGTCTCAGTCGGCAATCGAGAATGCGTCAACCTTGATTTTCCTAAATCTTGTACATACACATACATACATATTGATATTTATATAGCACCTTTACATGCTCAAGGTACTAGTATGCCGCGTAGGGGGGTTTACACACATAAAAATACCAAAGGGGGGGTTCAACCCCCAAAACTCCCCCCCCCCCCCCCTGTGTACGCCCCTGGCTACAACATATCAACAATTATCAATATTTACAGATATACACTCAATTTTCTATGAATATGGTGACTTCATAATATGCAAACTTGTGTTTTGAGTTCGAAGGCCATTATGATGACGTCACGATGTACTCAATGGCCAAATGAGACATGAAATCCTTTTTCCGACTCATATTCTATTCAAATATGAAAAATAAATTGCGGTCCCCAAGCATATCAAAGAGCTATAATGGACTTGTTATAGGTATGTTTTTGTCCATATATGCTATGTATTACAAGAGCTCGCGCGCACGGACATTTATCTTGAACGGACGCTTATTCCGTTATGAATAGTCATAAAGATATAAACATGATATCAAATTGTTCGGAGAAGTATGGAAAATATCATGAAGATAGAAGAATGGCAATTTGCGTTTGCGCAATTTTTCAAAAATACATTCTCAAAATGGCCTGTAACCTAATCATGATAAATATAAATGAGAAATGACTTTCCGTTATGAAGATATGATCATGAGTTTATTTTTACAAAATGGAGCCTGGATGACGTCAATGATTTTGATTCAATGAAAAGTCACACAGTTCTAAGTTAGACTATGATCTATCATCATGGCAAGTTTGGTGACAATGGCTTTATCAATTATTGGGATATCCTGCGAACAAAGTCGAGGAAGAATAAATAGCTAGAAATTTAATACGTCATGGGGACGAATTAGGTGGTCTGTCTTCAATTCTTATGATCATGCTCATCTTCAATTCAATTACCCAATAAAATGATGTTAATGTAAAATGATGTATTAAGATATGAATTGATGAATGAAGTACTGATGAACTGATGAACTGATAGATTAAAATGATGTGAAATGAACTGAATTGATGAGCTAAACGGATGAACTGATGAACTGAACTAAACTGATGAGCTGAACTGATGAACGAAATATTGAGAAATTATCATGATGATGCATAATGCTCATGATCAAATTTAATGCAAACAAATATCAAAATAAGTGTGCCTAATGAATATGACACAAAGTATTGAGAAATGAACTACTTGATAATGATCATGATTGTCATGATGACGATAATGATAATCATGATGATGATCATCATCATGTTGATAATGGTCATGATGATGATGATGATGATAATGGTGATGATGATGACGATGATAATTATGATTATGATGATGATGATCATGATGATGTTATTGAGGATGATTATCATCATTATGATAATGATGATCATCATGATAATGAGCGTGATTCTGACATCTTATCGGAAAAATGAGGGATGATTTAGATAACATATAGTCTCAGCTACAACATACTTAAATTTGGGAGAAAACTGTTGAATAACAACCGAGATACTGGTCAAAACACATTGTCATGCAGATTCATGTTTTGAAAAAAGTAACCTCCCATAGACATAACACGCAAATATGACAAATTATGCATTGTCGCCTTTAATCGAATATTTCACTATGATGACGTCATCCAAATGAAAAATAAATACATACTTCTTGTAGAAAATTTTCTCAGCTACAACATATCAAAATCTGGGAGAAAATTGATCACCGATAAGCGAGATAATCTTAATTAAACAAAGACAAAAATGACGTCATCAACAAAATACATTTTTTTTTAGATTAGATGCCAATATGAAGACTTCGTTTCACTTTGTACGAGTCAGGGTGGTATGAAATCCTATCTCCAACTCATGCTTTTTCCAACCATGATATAAAAATTTGGGGTCGACGGACTATCTGAAGAGCTATTTCGATTCTTAATATGGCATGTTTTTGATCAAATTTGCATTATATTGCCCATAGCAGCACGCGCGGATTTTGAACTTTGACGCGCGCTCACGGCCTTATGAAAGGTCAAGAGTGACTGAAATTCATGTAAATTGTCAATTATGATAAGAGAAATTCAAATCATGTACAAAATTAGAATTTGACCTTTTTCGCGCGCTGTGAGCACACACAACGTGCGCGGGGACACTACGGACGGAAAATGTTTAAATGACCTGATTCGTACTCTCGTTTAAGAGTTAAGTGATTTTGAGCGCGTGTCATGACCTTTGTTTGACCTTCGATGACATGACCTGTTGACCCTTGACGTGAAGTATATGTGATATGAATATGAATGACCTTTGATGACGCGTCATGAAGATATGATGGATAATGTGATTTCACAAAATGGCGCCTGGATGACGTCATGATAACCTGATGACCTTGAAAATGTTCCTGTCACGTCTTATGGCAGTGACCTATGACTGTGTCAAAATTGAACGGAATTGACCAAACTGATCATGAGTTATCCTGTCCACAAAAAAGTGAAGAAAGAAATAAATAAAGAAAATTCTGACGAAATCAATAGGTAGTCTGTCTACGACAGACAACCTAATAATAAAGAAAAATCTTCACGAAATCAAAAGGTGATACGTATAACTACGTAAGTATCACCTAATAAAGACAAAGCTTGACGAAATCTATACAATGTGAGTCAAAAAAAGTTTACACCTACAAAATTGCTAATTATCTTAAAAATCATCTATGAACAGTAAATTATTATACATCTTATAAAAGAGTGTTTTATCCCAAATCATTTGGTATCATTTTTGTGCGATATGTGTTTACGCTTAGATGAACAAGAGGCATTGTTTGCGAGAGTGCAAAAATGCTTTTTCCGTGCTCGGATAGCTCTACTGAAGACGAAACCATTTCAACCAGCAACATCGACCAAGGAAATCGTGAGTTGGAGCGAATGTAAGGTTTTCATCATCATGATTTTCTCATCTAATTATTGACATTTCCTTGGTCGATTTTGCTGGTTGAAATGGTTTCGTCTTCAGTAGAGCTATCCGAGCACGAAAAAAGCATTTCATTGGTCATATGTCGGGAATTCTGTATTTTATATGTTAAAGCTAAATACATCTTCACTGAACATGACCTAATTTTTCGATGCCACACATGTCTTCAAAGCTCGATGCCTGCATATTTTTACGACCGAGTGAATAGAGAACTTCGGGAAGCAGACGGCCAGGCGCGGATCCAGGGGGGAGGGGGGGCGAGCGTGCCTTGCCCCCCCCCCCCCCCCGCAAAAAAAAAAAAAAAAAAAAAAAAAAGGAGAGAGAGAGAAGGAAAAGAAGGGAAAGAGGAGAGAAAGGGAAAAAAGAAGAGGAAGAAGAAACTAAAAAAAGGGAAGAAGGTGAACGGGGGGGGGGGGGGACTTGCCTCCCCCTCCCCCCCCCCCTAATAAAAAAATAAAAGAGAAAGAAGGAAAGGGAAAGAAAAAAGATAAAGAGGAGATAAAGGGAAGGACAAAATAGGAAGAAGAAAAGAAAAGAAGGGGGATATCAGTTGCAATTTTCCCGCCAACAATCGAGGGGGGGCAAAAGACCCTAGCCTCCCCCCCCCCCGTCCCCGCTAAAAAAAGAGAGAAGGAAGGAAAAGGAAAAGAGGAGAGCTAAAAGGGAACAAAAAGAGGAAGAAAAAAAGAAAAGGGAGAAAAGAAGCGGAGATCAGTTGCGGTTAATCCCGCCAACAATGTGTGGAGCGGGTTGGGGACCAAAATGACCGTGCCCCTCCCCCCCCCCCCCCAGCAAACCTAAAAGAGAGATAAGGAAGGGAAGGGAAAGTGAAAGAGGAGAGAAAGGGAAAGGAAAAAAACAGAGAATGAAGAAAGGTAAGGGATATCAGTTGCAATTTTCCCGCCAACAAGGTGTAGATCGGAGGGGGGGGGGAGCACTGGCGTACTGATAGGGCAGGGGGGGGGGTTGGGTTTGGAGAAATAGAATTCAAACGTGGTTTATTTATAATTCAATAACGGTGGTTAACAAATAATGCTGAAATGAGATAATTTTCCTCACTCCATGCGTTTGTTGGAAAATGACAAATTCCTAAATTTACAGCCAGGCAAGAAAATGCTTCTTGAGATGCCTACATATCAGGGCCAGCGGAACGGCGGGGATCGGGATCCTCGAGCCCCCCCCCCACACTTTCTTTGAAAAAGTATATTAAAGAGAAAATGCCTAAACTCCTGAACTTCCGGGGCTCTGCCCCCTGGACCCCGTCTAGGGCGCTAAATGCTCATCTGACCGTAAATTAAAACCTTAAACCCCTGAGCTTCCGGGGCGGACAAGGTATCAACATAATGTTCATCTGACAGCAGGCGCGTAGCCAGGGGGGTGGTGGGGTGGCCCCCCAATAAACGCCGGCCAAAAAAGAGAGGAGTGTAAAGGAAGAGGACGTAGGAAGAAAAGGGAATAGACAAAGAACATACTGTATTTGAAATTCAGACAAGGATTAAGAGTCGAGAACGGTACAACGAATCGTCTTCTTTCTTTAATGATTTAATGAAACGTAAAAGCTTCCGCGCTTCGCGTGGGAGGGGGGAAACCGAATTTAGACAAGGATTAAAAGTCATAACGGTACAACCAATCGTCTTATTTCGCTAATGATTTAATGAAACGTAAAAGCTGTATTCAGACGAGGATTATTTTCGAGAACGGTACAACGAATCGTCTTCTTTCTCTAATGATTTAATGAAACGTACAAGCTTCCGCGCTTCGCGCGGAAGGGAGGAGGAGAAAAATGAATTCAGATGAGGATTAAGAGTCGAGAACGGTACAATGAATCGTCTTCTTTCTCTAATGATTTAATGAAACGTAAAAGCTTCCGAGTTTTGCGCGGGAGAGGGGGGGTGAATTAAGACGAGGATTAAGAGTAAAAAACTGTACAACAAATCGTCTTCTTTTTCGAATGATTTAATGAAACGTAAAAGCTTCCGCGCTTCGCGCGGGAGGGGAAAAACTATTTTCAGACGAGTAGGCACGTACAGAAGGGGAGGGGGTTAGGGGGTTGACCCTCCCCCTGCGGTTGCTTATGTGTGTATTTTGGAGCAACCCCCCCCCCCCCCACCCCTTTTCTGTGATTTTTTTATTTTTATTTTTTTTTTTTTTATTTAAAAAAAAAAAAAAAATATGCCAATGGCTTACCTAAAAAAGGTGACCTCACCTCCCCCCCAAACGAAACAAAATGTCAAATTTTCAAATTTCGAGACCCCCCCCCCCCAAAAAAAAAAGTGACCTCTTCCCCCCCCCCCCCCCCCCCCCCCGCCCCGCTTATTTACCGGCTGGCTGAGTCGTTACGATTTTTTTCGGACCAAAAAAAAAAAGTGGGCCCCCCCCCCCTAAGAAATCCTGGATCCGCGCCTGCAGACGGCGTTGCGTAACATTTCGTAATATTTGGAATACTAGAGGGGAACTGTGCATTGATAAGGGCAGCTGTACATGTAGATGGATTTGATGTCTGGAGAGGGTTACATTTCTTTTTGTTAAGCCAAGTTAATCTTGAATATCTTTTCCTCGGGAAATTCTTTCGAGACGGAGTCTCCAATCATTACAGCTTCCTGGTATAACTACGTACGTATCACCTAATTATAACACTATGCCTCTATTATTGGTGAAAAAAAGGCCCAGAGTAATTGTCGCAGGAGAAATTGAATATGGAGCAAAAAATATTGGAGTATCACTAGTTTTAAAACTGACCTGTGAAAGGGCCTTCACCGTAGATCTCCATACGAAGACTGATGTGGTTAAACCAGCTGACAGGCATCAAGCGGACATAGCGGCAAATCTTGGGTACAGGCAGAGTGTTGGTCACGATGGTGTCGTACATGTCAACATTACCGGGGAAGATCTTCAATGAAAAAGGAAAATCAATCCATTTTTTAATGAATTATGACTCGAATGATTCTGCGGTCAATTGCAATCGAACTAATGAGAATCGAATTGATAAGCATGCTGAATAATACATATTTGTTCATGTTCAGTGTCTGTCTATTCGTTTTTACTTGAAGTTATATTCTGATGACATCAATTTCTATTTTTTGAGACCTAGTAATACAATAGGAAAAAACATGATATAGATTGAAGATTTTTTTTGCTTGAATTGCATTTCTTGCTCTGATATATTTACAAAATAATATAGACAGTTCTTCAATCCTACCTTATAGTTTTTCCTTTCATACTTTGTGTAAGCAGAATACTAAATAATACACCTAACACGTATATGTGTTCCTGAGGTAACGATTGCCTTTTCCTTTAAAAGGAAGTATCGTAACATGAACATGAACATATTTTAATTCTTATCAAAAAGATTTCAAATGCCTTCAAATTCCTACAATAATAGATTCAATATAATATTACAAAAATGAATAATCAGAGAACAAACTTACCTTGTCAGCTCCAGGGTTTGTAGGGATGTCCTGCTCGGTGTGAAAAGTCGTGCCATTAGTACTACAAGCAAGCTTGTAGCTTGTTACCCACTGGTCGGCAGCTTGTCGCCCTTGAGTCGCAACTGAAATGATACGGTAAATGTCCGCAAGGTCCACCTTGTAGATAGAAAAGAATCGGAGGAAACTTTCTTGATGTTTTTGTCTATCTCCATGACAAAACTTTTAATCAATGAGCATGTTCCAAAATGTGTCAAATCTATATGATTTAAATACAAATACTAAGAACGGTTCCTTTCTTTGCACCTATCAATGACATTACCTTGCCTGCATGCAGCTCTGCCCATCCAAGGGCAGTATTTAAATATTTAAATCCACATTGATGCTTTAATTGTCGATCTCATTTCTGAGTAATATCGAACAATTAGATTAATGCCCTTAAAAATGAAAGCAATTGTTGACTTGGATGTGAATGATAATTGGCAATGTTATAGTAGCTTTACCTACAGAGTGGAAAGAAAATCTACGAACCCATATGTCACCTCAAATAGTGGCCAATAAATTGTTTTAACAGTGTAAGTGAATAGTGCCAAAGAAATGACTGGTGACTCTTTCTTTGTTGACATGGTGGTAGCGGTGGAATATGAATTCATGCCATGCATAGAAATGACGGGTGACTCTTATTACAGACTTTGTGGCAGTGTATGGATACAAATCAAAAATCATTTTCTTACCTGGATCCACTGGTTGGCATTGTTTGCTCGTGCAGACCAGCCTCCACTCAGGCCTCTCCTGTTATCGACTATATTAAGACGACCTCTCTTTGCACCATGGCCAGCATTATACTCACTGGAAGCTGTCAGACTTGAATCTGGGATGACATAACTCTCAAGGCCCAGAGGGACAGGGTCATTAAAGTTGGCTGTAAGTTTATGCGTGACAATGTATAGCGAAATGAAGGAAGTGGTGGTCAAATAAGGCAAATAGGATCGAATGCTCCTATCAGATGGACATACAATAGACAAGTGTGTAGTTATTATCTGGGCATGAGACGGTCAGTAAAGAAAAATCTCCGAGGTTTTCCTCACCAATGACTGCATGTTTCTTTCTTTCTATTTCCTTGTTTGCTCTTTATCTATAATGTCTTGATGAACAAGGAGCAAATTGCTTTATAAAAACGTGTAGGTATGTAATCTGCTTGACTCTATCTATCCTGTTCCGCACTTAATAGGCCCAGTATAGCCAGGATTGCAGTGAGCACAATTTTATTTTGGCCCTCGGAAATTTGAAAATGTGCACCCCCCCCCCCCCCCTTGAGCGCCAGGGGTGGGGGCCCCCAGCCCCCCCCCCCCCCCCCCCCCCCCACTGGATCCGCCACTGGATACATACACTCTTAACAAATAACTAGTCAAATATGATGAGAAACGGATCATATTTGTCTGGATGAACTATTCAGCCGACCACCTGCACTTTTCTAGTCAAAAAGATCGAGACAATCTAGTCAAATATTTCGGATCAAAATTATTCAGAAAATGTTGCTTGGGGAATACAGATTTAAACAATTGGTCATACATCTGGTCAAGTATGTAAAGCATGCACAAATATATAAAGAACGTATAATAAATGACTGGTTCAAATCTGATATAAATATGCAAATGAATACTGTAGATAGAAAAATGACACCAATTCAATATATTCCTCCCAAAGTTATTAAAATATACAAGAAAAATGCTTACATGAAATAAAACCTTGATGCTAACTTACACATCAAGTTTAAACGTTGATAAACAGATACAATTGTAACCGGTATACGTTCATTCAATGTTACTTACCCCCAACTGCAATGTGGATGAGGGATGTCATCCAAAGAATGAAGAGAAGCTGGACAACTGAGTGAGTCGTCTTTTTCATTCTGTTCATGCCACTGGGATTAAAATTAAAAATATGATGATGTAATACGATACAATTATTTCTTATACAATAATAATGACAATATTATCTTTAAAGTTTTTTTTTTTAATTCTTCAATTTTTGAGCCCTCCACAGGCTATTTATTAATAATATTCACACAAATAAATAAATATATAATTTACAAACGGGAACAGCAATTCGGTCGATTTTAGTCAAGAAATATTGTTTTAAAGTAATATCAATCTTGAGAGGGAGCTATACAACATATAGAGTTTATTATTTACAATTTCATTACTTTAGACTCGATTTCAAGCGCGACAACGATCATTGAATATTGTAATATCGCTCATGCTTCCTTTATGTTCATTTGAATCATGTTCATGATCCCCATACCAAAAATGTTGTATTACCTTTAATGGTATTTTGACGGTATATTAGTACCAGATGGGACAATGGAATCAATATGAAAACAAAGTGGCAGCGGTAATGTGAAATTATGCTTTATCTTCCTCTCCACTTTATTTTTTACATTGTTTGGGTTTCCCCTTTCTTTCTTACCTCCCTTTCTTCTCCATATTTTTCTTTTGACGTGGATTTTTTGTATGGGGACAGCAGCCCTAAGACCCTCTCCCTGGGCAGAACGCTATTGAAAAAGAAAAAAAAAAGCGATAGATAGAGAACGCATATTGAAAATTGAAAATTAACCCCTTGGACAATTACCTCCCCCCCCCCCCCTCCGAAAAAAATATGCTATAATCAAAACCAATTTAATATCAGGATGGGCTCCCCCTTTAATAAACAGGGGGAGGGTGTAATTTTCGGGGGGTATAATTGTCCTCGGTGTGGTTGGCCTTGGGTTACCTGGGGTGGGAGATTATCTACGGGAGGTAATTTCCTTAGATGGGATATTTCCGGATGTAATTGTACGTGGGGTGTGGTTGTCTTTGGGGGGTATTTTTCCAGGGGTTATTGTCCTTGGTGTCGTTTTCTGGAGGATAATTTTCCGTAAGCTGAATGTCCAGAACGAGTGCAAAGCATTCTTAATTTCAAAAGTACATTGACTTGGAAAAAATAGATCACTAGAAAATTATAATCAAATGATACATTAAAAAGTTTGTCATTACTCGCTTTCCCCTTTAGAATATGGCTAACATCCAGATAACAAAAAATCTTAAATCAAGATCCAAACTGCATTCATGTGAAAGAAACCGATTATCAGGATCACTGAAACAATATCGGGTTTAGTAAGGATTTACACTGTGAAATATTTGTACATATATCCCCCGCCCCCTTTCTCTAAAGTTTGCCAAAACTTGATTTCTATAAGATTTTACTTATCTTATAATGAATGATTTATTGATTTGATATGTGTAATAATCAGGGGCTAATAAGGACAAAGGGGCCAATGTGCAAGATATGTTAAATACAAAAAATAAAAAAGGAGGGGAAAAAAAGGAAAAAGTTAGTGTAGTTTAGAGGAATTTAATAAGGATATATAGATGATGTAACTTTGCATATAGCCAGTTTGAACAACGTGAATTGTTTGTGCATTCCTCCTGATTTGTTAATATTAAAGATAAAGTTGAGTTCTGGTCATGCGATTGCATTGTGAAAGAAACAGTGTGGAATAGATCAAAACAAGTTGATCATGTAGCATATAAGTATTGGAGTGTAGTGCAAGGTTCTGGAGTCATCAAAATGATCTGAAATTTGGCCCAGTCTCGGTATAGTAACAAGCACTGTACACAGAAAGATGTATCTGGGACTACAAAAACCTTTTTCATAAAATCGGGCCTTATTTTTAAGCTGTTACTTGTCATATTGAGAATATGAAGGCATTTGAAGAGCCATGCTTTTCAAGGAACAACTTTTCTCTGATGTTCTTCCACACTTGCATGATAACAATTATAACGCTCACAAATTATTTTGCACCTCTCCCCAGAACTAAACCTTCTCTTTAAACCTTTATGATCACAATGATGTTGCATTTAGTCGACTGGACGGGAAGCTCCTCTCTTTTATGACTTGCATACTATTATTGCAAGTGGAATCACTCCGCGACCTGTACCAAGAAATAATTTAGGAACTTTTAAATGTGTAGAGATAACAGATCAATACCGGACGACTATGCACTAAAACGGGGCTCCATAATATATCAAGTTTATGTCCACTCCAAAAAATAATTCATTTTAATAGATGCAGAAAAACAAGAGAGACAGAGCAAACCAAATTTGAGTAAAATCGGATGTCTAATAAGGAAGCTATTAAATTTTTTTAATCTATGAAAAACTATGGAACTTTGAAAATCGCTACACAAATTGGCAGTTTGGGACGTCATTGCCTCACTACTTATCAGTTGCTCTATACATGTATATTGTTATCCCATTAATTTCCCCTTTTATCCCCCCAAATTTGTTTTCTCCATGCCTTTGCCCAGGTTATATGATTTGTATCATATTGCGTGTATTACATTTTCCGAAATGTTTTACAAACTTTCAAGAATTGATACTATTTTCTGAATATTGTACATTCATAATCACTAATTTGTATATAATTAGTTCATCAAAATTCAATTTTGTCATGATTTAACTGGACAAAATTTCTCTATATACGTGCATCCACACACAAACATTTTGCTATCAATATAACTTGCTCGCTGGTGTGAGGAAATAAGACTTTTAGGCGGAAAATTGGAAATTTACTTTATCAATATAAAGAAAACAATTAGTGGATAGTGAGTTAATGACGTCACAGACTCAAGAGTGAGTTGCCAATTAGTCTTGTGATTTCCAAAGTTTTTCATGTCATTAAATATTCATAACTTTCTTATTAGTTATCCGATTTTGCTCAAACTTTTTTTGATTGGTTTGTCAGATTTTTCTGCTTCTATTGAAAGTAAGTTATTTTTTGAGTGGACTTGTCCTTTCAGTCCTCGATCAGAGGAGCAGTTTATGGCTGTGATTGCACCCATAGTACCGGTGATGCCATGGAGAAGGTAAAGCGCCTGTGACGGGGGGTTTGGTGGGGGTAGGGGGGGGGGGGAGGTAATAGAAGAGATGATCAGATGACAAGATCTTGGATTTTGTCATGTGGACAACTCAAGACAAATTCAGGGTTTATTCTTCTATTTTACATTGGTAGGCCTATTTTGATTTTCGGGGACGGGGGAGCGGGAGTTTACTGTATTGTACGTACAGGGAAATCATTGGCTTACTATAGTCGCACATCATTAGAGCATTAATGTATTTTAAGTTTAGATATTATTTTGCGAGGGAACATGTAACAACTGAGCGAGAAAATTTTCGAATTTGAATCGTTAAAGTTTTCAAGAGCACTTAACGACATATATAGGATTTGTGGTCTTTTTTTTTTGGGGGGGGGGGGGGGGCTTGAGTCCTCATATCCCACCCGTAGAACCGCGCCTGCTTCCTCTTGTTCGTCTTGTTCTTTTTATTGTTCTTTTTTCTTCTTCTCCTCTTCCTCCTCCTCCTCCTTCTTTTATTCTTTCAACATAATCACACTATTTTCCGCTATCTGGACACATCAATTGGCGTACGTACCATGTACCGTCGGTGACGAATTGTGTCCAGCCTGGCGTTCCATAATTTAGCGCCGCATTAAGTTCGCAATGCATGGTGTAAGAAAATTAGTTTAGGGGGATAAGTCAAAGATTTCGTCATCAGTTCTGATCATCTCTTTTTAAGGATGTCGACATGATGAGATGTGGGATCTCGTCATCTGATCATCTCTTCAGATGTCAACATGATGAGATCCGGGATCTTGTCATCTGATCATCTCTTCTAAAGGATGTCAACATGATGAGATCCGGGATCTTGTCATCTGATCATCTCTTCTAAAGGATGTCGACATGATGAGATCCGGGATCTTGCCATCTGATCATTTCTTCTACAGGATGTCGACATGATGAGATCCGGGATCTTGTCATCTGATCATTTCTTCTACAGGATGTCGACATGATGAGATCCGGGATCTTGTCATCTGATCATTTCTTCTACAGGATGTCGACATGATGAGATCCGGGATCTTGTCATCTGATCATTTCTTCTACGGGATGTCGACATGATGAGATCCGAGATCTCGTCATCTGATCTTTTCGCTAGCAAGATGTCGACTTCCGAAGATAATTATCTCAACATCTGGGTGGCACTTTTAAGCTTCCATACTCAGGTGTTGTACTGCGCTTAAATCGCATCTTTCTTTAAAATTATGGACCCCGTCTTGTGAACAGCTGCGATTTATCCAAACTGAGGACCCCGCATGCTCCTTGTCCAAATCAACTTTACATTGAAATCCAGTAACAAATATAAATTCGTATAAACGGTGGCGTAGTTTTATGGATTATGGCGCCCAGAACGATCAATAGGACTGCGACACCCACCCACGCACCCTCATAGCCCATATTTATCTTCGAGTGAGGGTACTGCTCAAGGGGGTGTAGCGATAAAATAGTAAGCTTTTGTAGAGTTTCGCATTTTGAACTTTGATACATAGTTTTCTCTTCATTCCTCTTTAAAATATTGAACAAATTTAACGAAAACTGTAGGAAAGTTGATTTTGTTTTGAAACAGTAGAATGCCATCTAAGAAAGAGGCTAATGACACTTAAAAGAGGGCGCGAAAAAATGATATCTGTATTTTGATGCCAAATTTGGAACCAATGGAATACGCTATCTTTTGTCATAAACTATACCTATATTGGGGCGAAAAATAACAAGATCCAGCATAATTATGCGAGTCGTGACCGAACTTTAGAAAATACTATATTTCTAATGCATTTTAACTTGCACATTGGGGCGCATGTATTCATAAGAATTAAACATTTTCTTCATATTCTCCGTTCACTCCCTCTCTCTCTTTCACATTGTGCCCCCCTTCAAATGCACGTAACTCCTGCCCCCAGCACGGTGTACTGAAGAATTATTAATCTGTGGACTTTCGATCAAACTGTATTTAATGACAACTCTCAATAAAGACACTGTACTGGACTCATTCTTGTTACTGTATTTCATTGATGATGTATATCGGGTTCTTGCAGAAAGCTAAACTTGTAAATATTATTTTGGGTTCAAGGGTGGAGGGACTCTAGCCAGAGGCGGCGCCCCCCCCCCCCCGGGGGGGGGGGGGGCACAGTGCCCTCCCACTTTTTTTAAGTACCCCAAAAGTGCCCCTTTTTACATAGGAAAAGTGCCCCTTTAACTTTGTAAGAAGCGCCCCTATTACTGTGATAAGTGCCCCTATTAATTTTCAAAAGTGCCACTCCCCTTTCCACCTCTAATATGTGCCCCTTTAATTTGACACGTACCTCTTTTCCCAGACAAGTTCCCAGTTTCCTTTGCAGTAAGTGTCCATTTTCAATTCTCACTAATGCCCTTTTTATTCTCTAGTAAGTGCCCCTTTTCGGGTACGAGAAGCGCCCTTTTTCACTTTTGTTACGTGCCCCCTTCACCTCTGATAATTGCCCTATTCAAATCTTAGAGATGTCCCTTTTACTTTGACAAGTGACCCTTTTCCTTTGTAAGAAGTGCCCTTTCCCCTTTCTAACTCGGATAAGCGCACCTTATATTTTCACATGTGCCCGTTTCCATTCTAGTATTAAGTGCCCCTTTATCCTATGATAAGTGCCCCTTTTTAAAAAAGAGCCCTTCCCCTTCTCATAAATTCCCCTTTTTACCTTTGAAAATGGTCCCTTTTCATTTTCATACTAGTGCCTCTTTTCATGTCTGGTATACTCGTTTTATCTTGACAAGTGCCCCTGTTCGTCCTGACTAAGTGCTCATTTTATTTCTAATAACAGCCCCTTTTATTTTGACACGTGCCCCTTTTCCTTAAATAAATGCTCTTTTCCCTTCTTATAAGTGCCTCTTCCCCTTTTCATCAAAGCCCCCTTTCACCTCCAATAAATGCCCATTTTAAAATCTGATCGGTGCCCCTTGAGTCAACAAATGCACATTTCCCTTTATTATTAGTGCCCCTTTTTCATTCTCATAAGTGCCTCTTTTCACATATGATCAGTGCCCCTTTTCACCTCTGATAATTACCCTTTTAACAATGATACGTGCCCCTTTTCCTTTCCCATAAGGACCCTATCCCTTTTTTTTACAAATGCCCCTATCACAATTTGATGGTTGCTCTTTTCCATCGACAAATCTCCATT
The DNA here is from genome assembly GCA_035222895.1 of Strongylocentrotus droebachiensis. Taxonomy (NCBI): domain Eukaryota; kingdom Metazoa; phylum Echinodermata; class Echinoidea; order Camarodonta; family Strongylocentrotidae; genus Strongylocentrotus; species Strongylocentrotus droebachiensis. Next base: position 243,830 of record JAVYIG010000538.1, on the reverse strand, counting down.
TTCCATTCTCACAAGTGCCTTTTTCATCTCTGGTGAGAGCCCCATTTTCACCTCTGATAATTACCCTTTGTACTTTGACACGTGCTCCTTTTCTTTTCTTATAAAGTGTCTCATCCCTTCGATAAGTGTCATCTTTTCCTCTCGTCTTTTACGTGCCATATCTCCTAAAGCTCGCTCGTTACGCTCGCTCGCAATTTATAGATGTTATAGTTATGTTACTTATCAAAGGTCTTTTCAGTCTGTTGTTATGAGAATGTGCTTATAACTCCATTGGGTATTTCCTCTTTATAAGATGTAATTTTTGCAAGGTATATTAAGCAATATTTTATACGATGTATAAGGAGAAAAAAATATTTTAATCATCCCTGATAATTTAATCGAATTATAGGGGTATATACCAATGTCTAAGAATTGGTATATTTTCGCTTTGAGATTTTCCTTTGTAGGTGCCCTTTTTCCAGAAAATGTCCTTTTTTGTTGGTGCCCCCCCCCCCCACTTTGGAAGTCGCTCCGCCGCCTCTGAATCTAGCAGGGTGGGACATTGGCAGGTATGTTCCCTTTTAAAGGAATTGTTCACCTAAAATAAAAGAAATAGAAAATGGTTTCTTTTTTACCTTGTCTCGTAGCAACATCTATTGAAACCGACGCTTGGGACAAATTATTTTACGAGGTAAATAATAGTAAGTCGTTCAAATATTGCACAGGACCTGTAGAAAGTTACGCGCCCCATTAATCAGTAGAGACTGTTTAAGAAAAAAGATAAATACGTACTGACAAAAATGTCTTTAAGATGTCTTATTGGAATTATGGGTTCCCACCCCTAGCCTTCTCCCTTTTTAAAGTCCTTTTAATAATAAATAATAATAATGATTATTATTATTAACGTCTTTTTTGATAGAAAGTACACGTATATACTTCTCCAATGTCGTTATTAATCCAAACAAATTAAGCTCCTTTTATTCAGATTGCATTTCACTCTGCATTCTAAGGTTATATTTTCCGGGGTTTTCCCCGTCACCTAAGCATGAAACACTTGATGAGAAATGTTGATGGAGAACCATTGAGAACATAAACAAACAAGCAAACGCACACACACACACACACACCCTTTCGCCCTCACAAACTTGAAGACTACATCCTCTAAGCTTCTGCATCCTTTCCTGATATGAAACAAGCCTACCCACATCTTCTCCAATACACAAATGCACGACTCACTCGTGTATATGTGCATCATATGCATAAGAGCCTAGATGCCCCCCCCCCCCCACCCCACTCAGTGTTATTTAGGGTACGCATATGCATGTTCCCTCCTTTTGAAAACACCCCCTAAGTCCGGTGTGTAAAACGGGCTTTTGTGTACTACGAGCCGGACTTTTGTGCGTGAATAGTACCCCCTTTACCGGACATTTTGGTAACACGCATGGTATCCCTCCGATCACGGAGTGGGGGGGGGGGGGGGGGGCCTAAATGTCAATACAGATGATCTACAAAAACAAAAAACCTGTGAGAACATCGCAATTCGAACTCGTTTCCCATATGAGTCATTTATTAAGATCAATCAACGTTGACGTTTAATAGTTCCTCATCTATTCATTGCATTTGAGCTCGATCGTGGGAAATAACTGTGAAAACCTTACAAACCTTTTTTGCTATTCAAGCGCATTTGGAGAAGGGGAAGAGGGCAACTGAAAAACAACGCTCATTTTCACATCTAGTTCCTTTTATCTATCATTAATTTCAAAAGTGCACGTACATTACATTTGACAAATAGATCCCAAATACTCTATAAATATTTAGTATCAAATGATACAGAGAAAAGTCTGTCATTACCTTTGCCCTCTTTAGGATATGACTTGAATCTAGATAATTTAAATCTTAAATCAGGATCAAATCTACACTCATGTGGAAAAAAACCGATTTTTAGGAAATCTCTGAAATATTAAGAGACTTAACTTAAAGTAATAGACAGGATTTACAAATGAGTTCATTTTATTTATTTAAAATATATATATATTGAAACACACAGAGCTGACGGACTATGTACCGCTAAACCAAATCACATCTCCTATGCTGCTGACTTCATTTTCCATTGCTCTCAACACTGAACAAAGTCTATGGATTGTAAGAGCGCTATAGAAATGAATTTATTGCATTGAATTGTATTGTATGGATTAGCTTCTCTCCTATTAAATCGGTGTGTCTTTTGGGATACCTTCTCTGTGCTGCCCAAAAGCAATCAGCTATGGAGATCAACCAGTGCACATTAACAATGGATGCCAAATGTATGTCTTAACACAAATATCGGGAGACATGCAGTTGCATATATCATTTCAAAATATGTATATATAATTTGATGATGTTTGCACTTCCCTAGAAATGTAAGCCTAGTAAAAATATTGGTAATTTTCTAATTTCTACCATATTTAGGGATTTTATTTTCTGCACTTCTAACGAAGTAACATTCTAATATAGTTATAAACTTGCATTTATACAATATACACATCACTCTATAGCGCAGAGAGTCACAAACATTTCCATGATATGGATAAATTAGGCAAGCTATCTTATCTGGCGATTGTAGTTCTACCCCAGACAATAAGTAACTTGATCTACATGAAGTCCTTTTGAGGCAAAGAGCATTCATGTTTTAATACCAAGTACATGCATTTTCAAGTGGCGGATATACATCTAACTTTGATCCAGGTTTACGCTTGGCGAGCGCACGTTTGAAGCACGAAATGTCAACTTTTTCGTTCTGTTACTAAATGTCGCAATTCTGCAATCAACTAGATTCTTTTCATTCCCCCAAAAACCGTTCCTTACTTTGACTTGAAGAAATTTTAAATTTCATTGAATAAATTTGTTAAAGAAGGACGATAATTCTTGAGGAATAAAGTAGTTCAAATTACGCGCTCAAAATCAGTGGAGAAAGTTCAAGTAAATGAATACAGACTGACTAAAATGTCTTTAAAGTTTCATTGCTGATTTGATTCATGTTTTCCAACCCCTAGCCATCCCCTAAATAGCAGTCTAAGCCGAAAGAAAGTATATATTTCCCCAGTGGTCATTTTCTAACTCAATGAGTTACTCTGTAGAAATTGTACTTCTTTTGATCAGATTGTATTTTATCCTGCATTTATTAAGGATGTATTTCCTGAGATGTCTGGGATTTTCCTACATCTAGGCTTTATACTTTTGATGGGAATTTAGATAGAGGCGGTTGAGAGCATTTCGGTTAAAGTTCAATGTTTTTAATGCAGCACAAACATTAACAAACACACACACATGCAAACGCACACGCACGCACATCCTTTATCCCTCACACAGTTGAGGAGTTCACCCTCTTGGTTTTTATTTTCCTTTCATGAAACGGGCCTGTTTATGACGCACATACAGACAATCACAGCCTAGATGTGAAAACAGACAATCATACTAAAACAACATTGAGAGCATCGTATCTGGAACTCGTTTTTTTTATGAGACATGTATCAACATTAATCAGCCAATGGCCTTTGATAGTTCTCCTTTTATTCACTGCATTGGTCCTCGTTTAGAGGAATGATTTGTGAAAACCATGCAAACGTCTATTGCTTTTCAAGCACATTTAGAGAAGAGGAAGAGGACAATTTAAAAACACCCTAGTTCGTTTTAAGGACAGGAAACTGTTTTCCATATAAAAGTTGGGATTTAATCAAAATTCTGCATTTAATTTCGGTCCTCGATGTTTCACGGCTAGATTAAAGTTCCGAAAGACAAATCATGTTGATTATCTTTTTTTGTTGGGGGTGGGGGGGGGGGGGGGGGGTGGTGGGGAGTTCGGTCTTTTTTCTTACAATATGTTACATTCGTATCATAGAATCCGGTCACCGACAAGTTATTTTTTCAAAATTTGTGTTGTATAATGACTATAATACATTTTAACAGCTCTTCAAATAATTAGCACTAGTAATTGAAGGTAATATATAATACAAAAGTTTATAGTCACAATAATTTAATATAATTATCTAAATGTCACGGTCCCTATTATGATAGCTATCGTTTTATTTTTTATTTTTTTTCGACAGTAGCGGGAAAAAAATGAAAATTAATTTTGTTATGATTGTATGTAAACATGTTTGCACAATGTAAAGTTATCAGATGTCTCATTGTATGTAAAAGTAATTTTAAGTACTAACTTTAATGCTTTTACTTGTACTATTCAAATTAAATCCTTTGAGTTCTAAATTTGTTTTTCACTTTCATGAAAAAAGAATATAAAATCTGTGTATAAAAGTACAAATTCATTCAGGACACACAAACGTTGTAAATCACAGCTAACTTTCTAGATCAATGCGTTTCTTTCTTTAAACCTAGATCGAACTTTTGAATTTGAATGAAGCTAATTGTAACATAGAATAACGAGTAATAATTAAACCCTGCAAAAGACGAAAATGAAACACGTGATGATTAAGCCCTAATGTTACGCCTGTGTCCTGAAACAACAGCGGAAAGAATGTATATGAAAGATCTCACTCTATGGAAACCGCGCTCTTAATTGGGTGAGACAAAGGTTATCTATTGTTCCTATCCCTCCATTTTTATCTTGTGTTTTTAAGTATAAGCTACACACTCTATAGAACTTAAATACAGAACAAGTGAATTTGGTAACATTGTTCAGATATGAGAAAAGGGTGCGAAGGTATTGACTTCAATACTAGACGAACATTTAAAAACAGACAATTATTAATGATAAGGATTAGGAAAAACTGATTTGATCGATTCCTAAATTCCCCCAACTATATAAATATAATTATATCTAGTTTTAGTTGAATGTATGTCGTCATAAAGCATTTAAGTCATAACAGATTTTTGACAGCCTGCTTGATGTCTTATTTTCATGGAAAACAGTTGGGATAATTCAAAAATTGGTTGGGAGAATTAACTGTTACAGGAAGTTACACATAACGCCTTTAAAGAAAATCATAAATATCTACGTGGTTTGAGAAGTTTTCAGGATTTGTCTGCATGTTAGAGGGTTAGTACAGTAAAGGGAATATAATTAATAAAATTTCTTACCAAAATTAGGCAGTTTTTTCATCAACATTCAACAATATTACCGGTTCACTATAAGCCAATTTTTCATTTTTGAAATCACTCTTTTGTGATTTGTTTATATGCGGCCGCCCACCGAAGGTATTAGGGACTTTTAGATTTCTTTGACTGATACGTGTGACGTCCATTCAAGGCAGTGCATTAAAATGACGTCGACCGTAGCAATCCACATTGTCTTCGTGCAAATCTAAAAGTCCCTATTGTGTTTTCTGGTTGTCTGTCCGTCCGTCCCGCTTTCATGTTATCGCGATATCTCAAGAACAGCATTAGCAACTAACTGCCCAACAGTAGCATCTATAGAACAGATGCTAATGCTCCGTCCGAGATTCGTATAAATCAGTTGCACATCCAAGCAGAGGAAAATCTGATCATCTAACTGTTAATTTACTGCCGAAATACAAACACTTAATCAAACGAGAGAAGGTGCAGGTTAAGAAAGTGAAAATATGGGTGGAGATTGCAATCGAGAATCTTCAAACCTGTTTCGATATAACTGTTATGTTAACTTCGATGAAGCGGTGGAGATTGTGAATGGTTATATATTATTGTGTCAATATTTACATGTTTGTAATACAAATGTCAAAATATTTCCGAATAAAAAACCCTGGGTTACGAAACAGTTAAAAATGTTTGTTGGAGAAAAAGACTAATTTCTCTTTGAGAAACGACGAGAATGATCTTAAACATTTGAACAAGGAAATTGAGACAGAAATAGAAGAATCAAAAAGTGTATACAAGGAAAAACTTGAAAATGCATTCCGAACAAATAATACTAAAGATGTATGGAAATGTTTTCAAACAATGACAGGGTGCACAAATAAAAAATACTACCCCAGATTTTGCAGGAGGTAATTGTGCATGACACTCCAAACGAGTTGAACAGATTCTATGCCCGTTTTGATACTGAAAGTTTGATAGCTAGCGATGTACAATTTGTTGTGGGCTAACAGATGTTGTGAAATATTTCAAGAGATCCAACCCTATAGATAAACGATGGGACCCGATAACATTTGTGGAGAGTTGTTAAAGTTTGTGCGAATAAGTAAAGATGAGGTAAATTATCGATACGAGGTGAACAAGTTTAAAGAGTGGTGCAACCAAAACTTTCATCAACTTGATACTTCCAAAACAAAAGAAATGGTTTTTGATTTCAGAACTTCCACACGTTCAGTTTTATTGCCTATCACGATAAAAGAAGAAAATAGAGAATTTGTCGAGTTATACAAGTGTCTAGGCACCGTAATTGACAACAAATTGTCATGGGCTGATCATTGTAAGTCCGTTCTTTCAAAGGCTCAACAAATGATGTATTTTTTAAGAAAACTAAAATCGTTTCATGTACACTGTTGGTCATAATGGTGGAATACTTATTTTTACCCCAATTTATTGAATGATTTTGACAATGATTTATTCCTAATAGATCTAGATAATAGTATACATTCTCAGATTTTATTGAATGACAAATGGGGAGTGTTTGTTTTGCGTGACTGCTAAAGCATGTGTGTGTTACAATGCTAATCAACTAGGGGGACCTACGTCCTTAAGTCATAACTGACGGTAATGGGGATTAATACCTCATAAAAGGGCACTAATATAGCACATCGACATTGACATTTACTTCCTCCTCACTGACAATATGGCAAACATTAAACAAATAGAACAATCTACAGGAATCGGGTAAATAAATTCTAAAGCAGAAGGGGTCGAAAACCCCAGAAAGTAAATGCTTATGTTGGGAACTCCCATTGCATTACACGTACTAAGGACAAGTGACAGTGGAAACTGAGAGGAGAGTAAGGCATTGGAGGATAGGTTCATTTAAAATACATATTACTGCCTCCATTAACCCTTCGAACCTTCTATACTAACAATTTTTTTGCAATGACACCAAACAGACTTAATATATCAGTGCACTAGAATTGTATTAATAGTAAGCAACATACATCTCATTTACAAACCGCCTGAGAAAACCATCACGAGGAGTATTAGAAACGAGTAAATATATAGGCCCTACATGAAAATGTTAAATGTACGTACGTATATGACAGGGTTGGCCGGGGTGATACATCCCCCCAGCAGTGGACCAGCGAATCACAGGCGCACATACTTTTCAAGCTAGGAATTATATTACGACTCGACTACTTCGACACGACTTAAAGAACTAGTGCTAGGCGTAAAAAGTCAAATCTGACTGAACGCCATAAAAACAACCAACAACAAAAGCTGTTCAAGATATTTAAAAAAAACATGGTTTCCTCTCCAAGAAGGTAGCTGACATTGAATAACAGTAAATTCTTCTGCCAGAATGTACTAATGTCAAATACAAGACGTAAATACAAGAAAGGAGATTAGCTAGATAAACACATCTTGTCTGTTCAAAATTTTTGCAAAAAGAGTGACTTCTGCAGGCTGGATGGTAGAGTGTTACTTAAAAATATACTTAATAGGGTAGGCTCCAATAATGGGGAGTGATCTCACGAGGATATTATTCCTGGACTATTCACAGACTATTCAAAGGTTATTCCTAAGTTTTGTGTCAACTATTCACCGAGCGGGGTAATGGTCGCTATACATTTGCCAAAGTCGGCGAAATGTCGTTGACTGTTCTTTCAATCCGTCGACTATTCGTGAAATGAAGTTTTTATGTTTTCTTTAACTTTGCTTAAGTTTTTTTTCAGATTTGGACTCTCATTGACTTACAAACACTTTTCGAAAACTATAAGCTAGGGTCGACATAATATGTAAATCTTTGACGAATACCGATTCGCCGCCAATCCCGCTATCGTGAAACTTCCGCTGCTAAGTGAAATAAAATCTTAAGTATCCCTAGGCGCGGATCCACGAGCCCAATTCTTCCGGCCCGGCTATGGCAAGCCCATTGTGTAAAAACTAGATAAACTCAGTTTATCAGAAAAACTGTGTTTATCAATGATAAACTCAGTTTATCAACTGATAAACTCAGTTTATCAACTGATAAACTGAATTTTTCTGATAAACTGAGTTTATCAACTGATAAACTCTGTTTATCTGATAAACTCTGTTTATCTGTTGATAAACTGAGTTTTTCTTGATAAACTGAGTTTATCAACTGATAAACTGAGTTTATCAACTGATAAACTGAGTTTTTCTGATAAACTGTGTTTATCTGTTGATAAACTGAGTTTATCTGAGAAAAACAGAGTTTATCTGAGAAAAACAGAGTTTATCTAGTTTTTACACAAAGGGCTTGCCATAGCCGGGCCGGAAGAATTGGGCTCGTGGATCCGCGCCTGAGTATCCCCGTACTTTAAAAATGGTTAATTGACTAAATATCGTCATAATTATTCGGGTAGATTCGGGTAGCGAAATGCACGAATGTAAGATTCTTGTATCAGTGTATCTGAACGACGAAATAATATTTTACAATCACCATAGTAAACAAATCTTATATATTTGCTCGCTCCGTTCGTTCGCTAAAAAAATAAAATAGAAAACAGGATGGTTGATGTTTTAGCAAAAGGACTCAGCCCCCTTGGGGGAAAAATGAGCATGTATTCCTATGGGATAAACCAACATTTAGCATATGCATGAACTTATCATTAGGGTGAGTTAAATGGCTGAAAAGGTTCTCCATTGTTGTGATATCTTACCTTTACTTTGTGAAGGAATTGCAGCTTTTAAATGATGGAAACTAAGCTTCTATGCAGGCATCCATCATGGCTTTATATGGCAGAAAAGTAACCTGTACAGCGAGCGCAGTTCTGCAACGCGACCGAACTGTTCTCGAATCAGGCGGCGAGGATAGTGATGTCTAGGTGGCAATGCTCTGCTTAGATATATGATTTACACGCATGGTGCACAACATCAAAACATTTTAGCACATATACGGTGGAATAGAGGAAACTTTAATATCGTAGAAGGTAACTTTTTTTCTTTGTAGTGTCACAAAAAAGGAAGCATTTGAAAACAGAAAATAAATGGAAAGAAGACTGAAATAAATTGAATGTACAATTCAAGAGCAAAAAATAAACGTCCATTGATATTTAAAAAAACACATTAAAGTGACTTGGTAACATTGTTGAAGATTGATGAAAAAATTGCTTAATTTTTGTATAAAATGTTACTTCCTATATTCCTTCTACTGTACCAACCCTTTGACATGAAAAAAATCCTGAACAAATTCTCAAACCACGAAGATATCTATGGTTTTCTTTGAAGGCGTCGATGTACGACACCCTCTAACAGTGATTAACAGTAAATTCTCCTGACCATTTTTGAAATTTCCCAACCGTTTTTCCATGAAAAAAGACATAAAACAGGCTATATAAAGACTGTCAACACTTAAATGTCTGGAATGGAATGTAGAGCCATTTTATTGCTTTGTGAGATTTCCATTCACCCAAAATGTAATTAAATTGTAATAATATAGTTGGGAGAATTAAGGAATCGATCAGATCAGTTTTTCCCAATTTGTACCATGAATAATGATGGTCCGTTTTCACTCAAATTTCAGATTATCTTTAATTGTACATCTAGCATTGGAGTCACTACGTTAGCACCACTATCTCTTATCTGAACAATGTTACCAAGTCCCTTTAATATTTAATTAATTGATATACAATGGCATACACATAGAACAAAAGTTGAATAATAATATCAATGGTAGACTTTAATCACGGCGTGTTTGCTGCTCTATCGGTCCCGTATGCATGGTCGATCAAGCTGTAGGCGTATGTGGACTTCCCTGCGATCAGAGGACTATTTCATGCGTTTCGAGGATCAACCATGGGATCGACAGAGCATCAAAGCCACCTAGGCTACATCAACAGGGAAAGGAAAAGAAATACCCACAAGTAAATGAAAAGTACAGATTAGACAGATTACATACAAAATGGGAAAAAACCGAATACCATTGATTTTATTTTTCAACGATTTTGTGTATTTGTATATTATTGTATTTCATTTAATGAAATATTAATTTTATTTTTTTATTTCAATGGACGTTTATTTTTTGCTCTTGAATTGTAAATTCATTTTATTTTAGCCTTTAAAACACAATAAACCATATCAAATAATTATATTTGAATTCCATTTACTTCCTCTTTGTGACAAAACAACGAATAAAAGTGACCTTGTTCGATAAGTTTCCTCTGTTTGAACGCCGTAGTACATGTGCTAAGGATGGTGCACAACATCAATTCATTAAAAAAATGAATTGATTATGTGCACCATGCGTGCAAATCATATATCTAAGCAAATTATTTTCACCTAGACATCACTCTCCTCGCTGCCTGATTCGAGAACAGTTCGGTCGCGTTTGCAGAACTGCGCTTGTTGTACAGGTTACTTATCTCCCACATAAAGTCATGATGAATAGCTGCGTTGAAGCTTAGTTTCCATCATTTAAAGGCTGCAATTCCTTCACAGAGTAAAGGTAAGATTTCACACCAGTGGAGGGATGTTGGGAACCTTTTCAGCCACCTTTTAACTCGACACAATGATAATTTCATGCATGTGCAAACTTTTTGTTCATCCCTTAGAAATACGTGATCATTTATGTTCTTCTTGTGCGTGCATGTGAGTGTGCGTGTTTGTGTTTTTATTCGTTTGTGTGCTGCATTGAAAACATCGATATTTAATCGAAATGCTCTCAATCGCCGCCATCTAAATTCCAATCAAATGTATTAAGCCTAATTAAGCCACTTTCATACAGGATCAGCATAGAGTTGCATAGTGTGGCGTACCAACTACGCCGAAATTGGGCTGCGTATTCATGAACAAAATGTTGCTTCGGCGTAGTCCCTGCGTAGGTTATGCGAAGGCTGGCATACGATGGCGTATGGTAACGTACCCTTTGCATAGACACCGCGTACCTAAAAATGTTACTTTGGCGTAGGGTTGCGTACATTTACGTAGGCCTGGCGTACAGGTTTGCTTACGGTTGCTTACTGTGTGAGAAAGCTATTACCGGACTGTTGCATAGGCTAATTTGCGTACAGTAGCGTAGTGTTGCGTATACTTTAGTACACATTGCGTACTTTCTGCGTATATTTTACACAAATTAAACATGTTAAATTCTTTGCGTCCATCTCGCGTACCCATTTGCGTCCCTCAGCGTACAATTATGTAGGCTGGCGTAGGGTAGCGTAAGCTCAGCGTAGTCGGTACGCAGCACTATGCAACTCTACGCAAGGCCCAGCGTGAAAGCCCTTAAGTGTAGGAAAACCCCGAGGTCAAAAGGAGCAGAATTTCTGGAGAATATATATACTTTCTATCGGCTCAAACTATTATAAAGAGGATGACTAGGGTTTGAAAAACATGACTTAAATCAGCAATAAAACTTTAAAGACATTTGAGTCAGTCCTTATAATCTCGTTTGAACTTTCTCCACTGATTAATGGAGCGCGTAACTTAAACTTCTTTATTACTCAAGAATATTCGTCATTCCTTAACAAATTTACTCAACGAAATGAATAAATTCTTAAAGTCAAAGTAAGGAACTGATTTTTTTAAATGACAAGAATTTGGTTAATTACAGAATTGTGAAATTGTGAAGTTGAGATTCGGTGCTTCAAACGTGCGCTTACTTTATTTAGTTAATTCATGGAGTTATCGCTAAGCAAACACAAGGCTTAAAGTTACATGTTTATCCATGCACCATTTAAAATTACATGTACTTATTATTGAGACATGAATGCTCTTTGCCTCAACAGGAGTACACGTAGAGCAAGTAGGTGCGCCGGAAGCAGTTCGAGGTTGGGGGGGGGGGGGCAAACATCTCAGGGGCTCACCTTTCAGGGCCAGTGGCGTAATGAGCAAACACGTTTTTGTTTGGGGGAGAGAGGAAAAATCATCAGAAAGCATCACCACCACTCTTAGATGTTACATGCAAACCTCGCGGAACGTTGTCCAAAGTGGAGTAATAGGGACTTTTATATTTACACGACGAGAACGTGGACCGCCACGTGTGACATCCTTTTAAGGTAATGTGACGTCCTTTTAAGGCACTGCCGGGCACGGCTCAGTGCCTTAAAGGTACTATGTCCCTTTTGCAGCCAATCTCAAATTCTATAGAACTTTGCAGGAATTATGAATGTGTCATGTATGTCCTATCTGTGAAATTTAAACGTTAGCAGTGTCCTCATATTCAAATTATGCAAGGAAACCCGTTTACTTGCTAGACTTCACTGTCAGACACTATTGAGTGACTGACTGGCTTTTTTCTTCTTTGGTAATAACATTCATGAAAAGAGTTGTAAAGGGTACATGAGCAGGCGCGCCGGAAGCAGTTTGGGATTGGGGGGGGGGGGGGGGGGCAAACATTCCAGGGGGCTCAACTTCCAGGGGCAGTGACGTAATGAGAAAAAAGTTCGGAAGGGGGGGGGGGGGGAGGGGGGCAGACGAAAAATCTGCATCACCACCAGTCTTACACGTTACATGCAGGTCCCACGGAACGTTTTTCAAAGTGGAGTATTATCGATCAGGCAGAGCGTAAATTGACGTGGGGTCCAGGGCATGAGCCTCGGCAGGGGGGTCAAGGGGTTTAAGGTATTTAATTACGGTTAGATGAGCATCCATGGGCCCTCTTTAAGGCCATTGACGTGTTCCAAGGGGGGGGGGAGCCCCCAGAATCTCAGAGGTTTATATATTTAACTACGGTCAGATGAGCATCCAGGGGCCATCATAGGGCCCTTGGTGTGGTCCAGTGGGCAGAGCCCACGGAAGCTCAGGGGTTTTAGGTATTTAATTACGGTCAGATGAGCATCCAGGGGCCCGCCTTAGGGCCCTTGGTGGGGTCAAGGGGGCAGAGCCCCCGGAAGCTCAGGGGTTTTAGGTATTTAATGACGGTCAGATGAACATCCAGGGGCCCGCCTTAGGGCCCTTGGTGGGGTCCAGGGGGCAGAGCCCCCGGAAGCTCAGGGGTTTTAGGTATTTAATTAAGGTCAGATGAGCATCCAGGGGGCCGCCTTAGGGCCCTTGGAGGGGTTCCAGAGGGCAGAGCTTCCAGAAGCTCGGGGGTTTTAGGTATTTAATTACGGCCAGATGAGCATCCAGGGGCCTGCCTTAGGGCCTTTGGTGGGGTCCAGGGGGCAGAGCCCCCGGAAGCTCAGGGGTTTTAGGTATTTAATTACGGTCAGATGAGCATCCAGGGGCCCGCCTTAGAGCCCTTGCATGGTGGGGACCAAAGGGCAGAGCCCCTGGAAGCTCGGGGGTTTTAGGTATTTAATTACGGCCAGATGAGCATCCAGGGGCCCGCCTGAGGTCCCTTGGTGGGGTCCGGGGGCGGAGCCCCTGTAAGCTCTGGGGTTTTAAGCATTTAATTACGATCAGATGAGCATTTTTGTATACCTTATTTGTGACATTGGCAGGTCACTTATTTTTGTCTCCGTCTTTCTTTCTTTTTCTCTTTAACATACTTTTTCAAAAAGGAAGGGGGGGGGGCTCGAGCCCCGCCACTTTGTAGACCATGACATAAAGGTTTCTAAATAAGCGTATTTTCGCCTGACTGTAATTCCAACAAACGCATAAAAAGGTATTACTTACAAAAAAATGGAGAAAAAATGCCGGAAAATCATGTCACAACATCAACATTTGTAAATCACTTGTTTCGAATAAGAAATACACCACCCCCCCCCCCCCATCAGTACGCCAGCGTTCAGGGGCTCATGTCTTCTCACCCTATAACAAAAAAACGTACACGATTTCCCATTCTCGCACAATATGTCCACGATATGCGCGTATCGCTATTATAGAGACCTCCATTGATAAATACCGTATAGGTGGCATGCGCAATGTTTATGAAATTTAATTCCTGTGAACTTATCTTTTTCTTTGAATGGAATTGTATATGTGATTTAATTCAGGTTTTTATTATTGTTTATTATTGTTTACTCCTTTACTGTTTTTTATGGAGGGGGGGGGCGTTTTTGGGGGGCAAAAATGCGTTTTGCCCCCCCCCCCCCTCTTTTTTGACTGGGGGGGGGGGGGGCAACTGCCCCCCCCCCCCCCCCCCCCCCCCCCCCCCACTTCCGGCGCCTATGTACATGAGCATTTGTCTACATCAATAACCCACTTCTTGTGATGGCCAAGATTAAACTGATTGAATCTTTGCGCAGCATAAAACGTATGGCCATTCGGTACAATTGTCTGAAAATCAAGACTATTACTTTTGGGCTCTATAGCCCTAAAGTCGATTTGACAACTAATAGTCGTTATTTTCCCACTTGAAGACATTTTCAAGCCCCACCTTTTTAAGGGAAGTTCTAAATTAGTATTATCTTTCAAATGCAGTTGGAATTTAACTTTTTCATTTTTTTTGGCCTGCAAATGGGACATAGTACCTTTAACACAATGTCACACGCGGCAGTCCACGCTCTCGTCGTGTAAATCTAAAAGTCCCTATTAACGATCAGGTAGAGCGTAGCGAGCGGAGCGACTAGAGCGTATATTGGCGTCGGGTCCAGGGCCTTTGCCCGAGTGGGGGTCAGGGTGCGGAGCCTCTGGAAGATCAGGGGTTTTAGGCATTAAATTACGGTCAGATAAGCATATTTAGATACCTTATTTGTGACACTGGCAGCTTACTAATGATCAAGGGATCCATGGGGACTGAGCCCCATGAAGCTCAAGGGTTTAAGTAGTTTCACTACGCTCAGATGAGCATCCAGGGGCCCGCCTTAGGGCCCTTGTTGGGGTCCAGGGGGCTGAGCCCCTGGAAACTGAGGGGTTTTAGGTATTTAATTACGGTCTGTTGAGCATCCAGGGGCCCTCCTGGGGGCCTCTGGGGGGGGGGGGGTTCCAGGGGGCAGAGTTTTACTCATTTAATTACGGTCAGATGAGCATATTTTGATACCTCATCTGTGACACTGGCATATCTCATCCATTCATTCTTTATCTCATTCTTAAAAAAGAAAGTGAGGGTGGGGGTGTTCGACATGAAGGCTTCTAAATAAGCACATTCTTTGCCTGAATGTAAATGTGGGAATTTACGACTGTTCAAGAAACGCATAAAAAAGTATAAATTACAATAACAAAAAAGAGAAAAATTCCGGAAAGTCATGTTATTTCAACAACATTTATAAATCACTGGTATCGAATTGGAAATAAAGCACATTTGAATTTCATTTGGGGGCAACTGCCCCCCTCTCCCACATCAGTACGCCAGTAATTTATCCATATCATAGAAATGTTTGTGAGACTCTTCTCTATTAAGGTATTTGTAAACTGTATACCTCCAAGTTTATTACTATATTATAATGTTAAGTCCTGAACCGCTTGTTTGATCGAGGACTGAATTACTCTGGAACTCCTGTTTTTAGTTTATAGTCATCCGGTATTGATCTTTTACTTTTACACCAAGTTCCTAAATATTTTCTTGGTAACGGTCACGGATTGATTCCACTAGCAATCTAAGCATACAGGTCATGAAAGAGGGGAGCTTCTAGTTCATCCACAAGTCGACTGAATGCAACATTATTTTGATCATACAGCTTCAATATTAACAAATCAGAAGGAATGCACACAGATTTAAGCCGTTCATAAAAGATGTATACGTTATCATTATTAGCTACATCGAAACTTCACTAAATAAGTCCGAATTATATGCCATCTTTGCTAAACTTCCTCATTTTTCCTCATTTTTATTTTTCAACTCCAGTTTTGTGTGTGCATATCTCACACATTTGCACCCTTCTCCTTATTATTACCCCTGATTGTTACGATTATTATTATTAGAATCCAAATATAATATTTGTTTCACTAATGACTTAAATTAATTGATTTATTTTCCCCCAACAAACCAATCATTCAATCAATCATGATAAATAAAGTAAGATGAATCTTATAGCAAACAGCTTTTGGCACAATTTAGAGAAAGAGGGGAAGGGGGCAAGACGGGTCTGTTATCGACAAACATGGAAGGGGGAGGGTGTAAGTTATGAACCCCAGTACCAAGTATGTTCAAATATTTCATAGTGTAATTCCTGCCTATTACTTTAATCTATGTATGTCTCATATGACTTTAGATAATTCCTGATAATCGATTTCTTGTACATGAATGTAGATTTGATCTCGATTTAAGATTTATTTATATTCTAAAGGGGAGAGCAGGTAATGATAGACTTTCCCCTGTATCATTTGATTCTAAATATTTATAGAGTGAAAAGTACGTGCACTTTTGAAATTAATGATAGATAAAAGGAACTAGAAGTGAAAATGAGCGTTGTTTTTAAGCTGCCCTCTTCCTCTTCTCCAAATGCGCTTGAATAGCAAAAGAGGTTTGTAAGGTTTTCACAGGGACCTCCCACGATCTAAGTCAAATGCAGTGGATAGGCCTAATAGAGGAACTATTAAACGTCAAGGTTGATCAATCTTGATACATGAATCATAGGAAAAACGAGTTCGAAATGCGATGTTCTCACAGGTGTTTGTTTTGTATGATCATTGACATCTAGGCTCTTATTGTCTCTATGTGCATCATATTCACGAGTGAGTCGTGCATTGTGTATTGGAGAAGATGTGGGTATAGGCTTGTTTCATATCAGGAAAGGATGCTAAAAGCTTATAGAGGGTGTAGTCTTCAAGTGTGTGAGGGCGAAAGGGGTACGTGTTTGTGCGTTTGCTTGTTTGTTTATGTTCTCAATCGTCTCCATCAAATTTCCCATGAAATGTTTCATGCTTAGGTGACGGAAACCCCCCAGACATATCAGAAAATATAACTTTAGAATGCAGAGTGAAATACAATCTGATTACAAGGAGCTTAATTTCTTTGGTTAACTTTTGGTGGCCATGTCAGTTTTAAAAAGCACGGTTCCTGATGGCCCTGCAATAACTGGATTTATTGAGGGACGAACGCGGGCAAAATACCTTGTCGAAGGATATAAGCACCAAGGGAGGATCGAACCCACAACCTCTCGTATGAGAGTCAACAACCTTCACTAATATAATTATCAAAGTCTCCCACAAAGTTACAAAGGACATACAAGAGGAACCTCTCATTTTTAATGGGGCAATTATTAGGAATGAAGAAAGCACTTAACAAAAGTGAAAAGGGGCACTTCTCGTACCTGACAAGAGGTACTTATAATAGATTAAAAAGGGCACTTATGAGAAGGGAATTGGATACTTACTGCATAGGAAAATGGAAATTTGTCGAAGAAAAAGTGGCAAGTGTCAAAATAAAGGTGGGAATTTATGCAAGGTGAAGAGGGGCGCTTTTCCAATGTAAAAAGGGGCACTTCTTACAAAGTTAAAGGGGCACTTTTCTTGAAAAAGGGAGAGGGATGGGCGGACACTGTGAGAACGCCGCCTCTGTGCAGTACAACTAGCAAATGAAAGGGGATCTCAGAAGATACGTCACAGAGCTGCCAATTCGTGTTTGATCGATTCCACGATCAAAACTTCATAATTAAAAATAAAAGTCTTTAATTGTAATTTTCTTAATCTTTCACCAGAAACGTGTTAGACATCTCTGCTTTCACCGTATGACAACAGGTCGATCTCTGCTCGAATCTTTATATTTCTAGTAACATCAGGCCGGACTTCCCCTTTTGAGCTTAAGATACTTCTTCCATATAAAATGAATATTTGCTGCTGTTATTCTAATTAACTATATTTCACTAAAAACTATGAGGTTTTTTTAAAAGCAGATCTTCACCTATATAAACAGGCTGAATTCAAAACCGTTCTACCCGTTGCCCTGTGCCTGTGGAATAAACTCCCTACATTTTTCACTTGACATCTGAAATCATATCTCTACAATTTTGTCTTCTTACTTTGTTGAATGACTAAGTAACAGCGCCTGTATCCTCTGGAAAATGTGCTATACAAATGCCCCCTAATATATATATATATATACCCATATATATATATATATATATATATATCATCATCATTATTGTATCGTTTTACATTATCAGATTCTTTTTTTAAATTCCAGTTGCATGAACGGAATGAAAATGACAAAGTATTTTGGGAAAACTCACTTAGTCGTCCAGCTTCTCCTCATTCTTTGGATGACATCCCTCATCCACATTGCAGTTGGGGGTAAGTAGAAGAAGAAGAAGTAGTAGTAACAAGAAGTCGAAAGATATTGATAAATTCAATCATACTGTGGGTTGGTAGTGTGTGGGGGGGGGGGGGATAGTGAGCACAATTTTGTTGGGGGCCCTCGAAAATTTGAAAAATCCCCCCCCCCCCCCTTGAGCGCCAGGGGAGGGGACCCATCTCCCCCAAAAAGGATAAAATTAGACGTGTTTTTAACTGTATTTTTTGCCAGGGGAGGATCCGCCACCGTGACCGTTTATTAATTAATAAACTAATCATATCAATACGTTGGCCGGCTGGTTGTGCGTATTAAACCAACATGGAAATGAAGCCAACAAAAAAAACCAACATTAGCATTGGCTGGAATAAAACGTAGGGCGCTTTCTCGTTTTTCAACGGCTGGTTCAAATTATCGAATAGAAATGGTTATTATGGATATTTCAGCCGTCTCTGAACCGATTTTGAGTTGAGTTGAGTTGAGGTTTTTATTATCCAAACGTTTGAATACAGTAATATAACAATAATAACAGTAACAAATGTATGTTTAACAAAATCTCGAATGAATAATAGGGACCAGAAAATAGCATTAAATGCTAATCATGTCTGGTACCTTCAAAGTACAGTATCTTTACATTTAAAAATGTGTATGTATATATATATATATATATGAATTATTGAATACAGGTACATGTTTGTGTGTACAAAGCCTAAACTTGTATAAAAAGACATTCCGTATATTAAGATAATACAGTATAGTATCATAACTGTCTACAAAATGTGTATTGTCTATTAAAAGGCAAGAAGCTTGGTTAAAAGGTGACCATAGTTATTCTATTAAAATTGTTGCAGTTAAAGTACTACGAAAACAAGAAACTGAAGATTTTTCTCGTAGAGATAAAGGTAAATCTTTCCAGAAGCATACGCCTCTGTATGACACAGAAAATGAACCGTGCGTTGTCCTTACTTTAGGCATACTTAGCTTTTTATGTTCTCTTTGTATTGTCTCATATCTGTACTCTACGGAAGAGCAGTACTGAATAAGGGACTGTGACAATCTATTATTCAATAATTGATGCACACAAACACAATGGATAGTTTATTAGTTGATACAAATTTAATAACTTTAACTCCTGGAATATTGGTTTTGAATGTGCCCGGAAGGAACTAATGTTAAAGCTCCGAGTGCCATCTTTTGGCTTAGGAATAAACATTCCATATCAATTTCATAATTGCTTCCCCAACTTCAATTCCATATGTATGTGTGGTTGAATTAATGTTTTATACAATAAAAACTAAATATTTCTAGGTACAAACTGTCTTAATCTCTATGTACCTCCAACCTTTTTCCTAATACACTTATTTACTCTTTTAATATGAGCTTTCTAAGTCAAGTGTTGATCTAAATGGATTCCTACGAATGATGCAACATCCACCTTATTTATTTCTGTGTCGACTATTTCAGTACTCCCTGAATTACTACTGGTTGTCTACTCCCTCTTATAAGTAAATAATTAGTTTTTTTAACAAATTTACTGTAAGTTTATTCATTTTACACCACGTGGACACCTTATCGACATGCATATCAACTACATCCATATCTATTACATTTAACTTTAAATTTGTGGAAATGTATGAAACAAGTTAAAATCATCAGCCGTCAAAAAGTAGAAAATTATAATAATCTGTCGACTTTGGCAAACCATGTATATAAATCAAAATAATGTAGGTCCCAACACTGACCACTGAGGGACATCACACGTATCACCTGTCGTAATGAACAATTTCCATCATAATTCACACTAACTGAAATTTTTCATAAAGATAGTCTTTAAACCACTGAAGTGGCAGCTAGTCCCCAAATTCCATAATGTTCTAGTTTACCAGCCAGTATTGTGATCAGTATTGTGATTAAACAAAGATGATTTTGTAATTTAAAATATGTTCTTTCAAATTTGACACTCAGTTTTTCATTATCTCACAACAACATTGTGTAGCGCGCCCTCTTCAACAACAGATAGGTATGCCATCTGTTGTTCTATCACTTGGGTTTTTCAACATAAACCAAGCCAAAATGGCCTTTTATACAAGAATTTTATGTCTTTTCTATCAACGCAATTCATATATAGTCCATCATTCACCTGTATAAGTTCGTTTTAAGAGATGGAAGATGGAACGGTTCTTCTGGAACGTGTCTTTATTAGCTTGTCAAAAATATAATGTTATCAATGACATTATGAGGCAGCAAATAGAGGGCGCATTTTCCGGTGTGAAAGGTTTTTTTTTCATCGCTGGAGGGGCCAGTAGTATAAGCAGACGTGCCAAATCTTATTATTTTATTATATTATTTTCTTTGTCTATATTCATTATGTTCAAAATAGGAAACCATAGGAAACAAATAAAGAACTACACTATAAGGAAAGATAGAAAGAGAGGAAGATAGAAACTAGATGAAAACAAAGAATAACAAAAGAAAAGATGCTTGTAAGTGTCGGCTTGCATGGTGATGTAGATATACAGTAGGTTTGCGGTTGCACCATGTGTGTGAGAGAGAGAGAGGTTTGAGGAGTCCTGAACAGGACTCTGACTCGGTAATCTTTCTTGGAGGAGTGTAGTCCTGAAAAGGACTGTTTGTTATCTTTCTTGGCATATAGTTCTCAGGAGAACTATAGCGCTTGGAGAGGATGAGTGGCTCGACGTTTCGAACAGGTTGACTATCCGTCGTCAGGAGTGGGGAATAGCTGGCGTGCGTGAGCTTAAGTCACCGGTGTGCGGACGTCAGGGAAAAATAGGTGACCGTATGTCGGCTTGAGTCATCGGGTGGGCATGCATGGTCGGCTGGTAATTCGTCTGACTATTCGTCTGGGCTGGAGTCTCCGGGTTGCGGACTTAGGAGAGTTTCGAGTTGATGAGTGGGGTGTTGTCGGCGAGACGCTGTGTGTGTCCCCGACGTAGGCGGCGTTGTAGTCTGTTGTCGTCTGCTGTGCAGTGTAGCTGCGAGGCTGGCGGCTGCTTTGAGGGTTCGGCGGGTGGCGGTGGTTGATGTACGGGTGTCTGTCGGGGTGGTGAGGGCGGTGCTGGAGGCGGTACTGGAGGCGGTGGTGGAGGAGGAGTGACCGGGTACTTGTTGATGAGAGGTTTCCAGATGTCGTTGATGTATAGTCCTGAGTCTTGGGGCACGGTGTTGTGGCGGTGAATTTCGATGGCTTCTCGGATTCGGCGTGTATGCCAGTGTTTCATTATGGAGATGAGATGACTGTTATCCCATTCGATGGTGTGTTCGTGTTGCTGGGCGTGTTTGACGATGGCGGACTTATCCCAATCGCTGAGTCTGAAGCTGGTTCTGTGCTCCTTGAGTCTTGTTTCCAGATTTCTCCCCGTTTCACCAATGTAGACTTTTCCACATTCGCATGGTATTTTGTAGACTCCAGCTTTCTTGTGGTTTGGATGCTTGTCTTTGTGGGAGTAGAGTATCGAATGGAGCTTGTTGGAGGAACTGTGTCGAACTTGGATGTCTGCTGCTTGAAGGATACGTTGAATCTTGTGAGAGGCTTGACCGATATAGGGAAGAACAATAGTTTGCTTCGGTGGTGTAGCTGCGGGTTGGTTCTCTTCAGGGGTGGAGTTAGCTACGGGCTTGTTGGCGGGAGTCTTGGATTTGATCTTATGTCTTGGGTATTCGTTGATGCTAGTTAGGGCTGTGGTGACATGCTCTCCAAGCGCTATAGTTCTCCTGAGAACTATAATATGCCAAGAAAGATAACAAACAGTCCTTTTCAGGACTACACTCCTCCAAGAAAGATTACCGAGTCAGAGTCCTGTTCAGGACTCCTCAAACCTCTCTCTCTCTCTCTCACACACATGGTGCAACCGCAAACCTACTGTATAAAAGAAAAGATAGACAAGAAAATAGAATGAATACTGATGAGGCTACCCTGGGTAAACAAGACATATTATTATTATTATTATTATTATTATTATTATTATTATAAAGAACGTGAGAAAAGATGGAAAGAGAAATAGAGGGAAAGCAAACAGAAGGAAAGATATAATTATTTTGGCGGCCGCCAGATTATTTTATGGCGGTCGCCAAATAATCTAGCTATCTTTATGTTATGTAATTGTAGAAAGAGAAAGAAGAATAAAAACAAAGAATAACATAATGAGATATAGCACTTGTGGCGACCAGGGATTTTTTTAACTTAATTATCGTCCATTATTTTTAGTCATATTTTCATGTTATTTTTTCCAATTTCTCACCGATTTTAAATGTAATTATTTCCTATTTCAATGTCATGCTTTTGATGTCTTTTTATACATGATTTTATTGTAAACGCAATATTTAAAATCCCACAATGAATTTCCATGTCATTATTGGACGAAGTAAATTGAATTGAATTGAATTGAATTGAAAAAACAAAGAACTTATATAAGAGGAAACATATGAACAAATTTCGGGCATCTGCTAAACGCGGACTCGCTCCGCGGTCTACAACACGTGAAATCTTCTTTGAAAATGCGCTGCGTGTGCAAAGAAATGCTCCTACAATGAAAAGAAACTTTGATTTCACATCAGCTCGGGTGGAAATCACATATTCAATTACTGTTCTTTCCATTGAAATCAATTTCGAAGTGATTTGTTCACTGGAAATTAGGGCCTTTTCGTCTTCAAAAGGGGACAACAATCATTTACTTTGTGAATTCTCTATGGAGGTCACGTGAAAATTCGTCTTTTTCACTGGGGTTGTGTATGCTCGTAACTGCGACTTGTTATTGGGCCAGATCGGGCGCCAAAACAGAGGATATGTAATCCCCTATCGTCTGATGTTAAACATAATTTGATTGGTTGTCGAGAAATTAGGGCCAATTTCAATCCAATGAACAGCAGTCTTATGAATTTACTCACTTGACCTCTATAATGTGTGCGAGTGCGTAAGCGAAGTTATTACACAGCGGACAATGGGGCCTCCGCACCGTGCTTCCAGCCGTGCGTATTTTTACCACCAGATTTGACTCGGCTCCGGCGATGGAAAAGACACATTTTACGTTGATTTCAGCAACTTAATGAAGGGAATTTAGATATTATGGACGATCTTTTACAAAACAGGTGTGTAGGGATTAGATTATATCTCTCACGAGACACTGGACTCTTTAATTTTCCTGAAATTTAGCAAATTAATGGCACTCAGAACTCACTACATGAACAGATCTAAATATTCATGGTCGATCTGCTAGTGAAGGAATCGCGTATTCATAGTGCAGGGTGATCCCGCCCATCTTGGACGGAGGGATGACAATGGACTTACATTGTGATGTGCATCTGTATCTACTTGACATACATATATTTTCCAGATTTGTTTTCCTTTTTTGGAAGAAGAAGAGGGGAGAGAGAAAAAGAGAGAAAGAGAGGGAGAGTGTTGACAAGTCACTTACGCACAGCGGTGTTGACATTCACACTCTCACCAGTTTTATACGACAAACCCAAACCCCTATTTCATAAAAATCGACGAGTCCGGTACCTTGGTGTTACGCTCTAGTGCACTCGAACGTTCGTCGTCTGTGTTGGAGGTACACAAAATGACTCGTTGATCTTTTGGCCGAATGTGGGTCAAATTTGTGAATCCCAGACAACTCGCCACAAAGACAACCCGCCCCAAGACAACCCGCCACAATACCCTGGACATCCCGCCACAATACCCTGGACAACCCGCCACAATACCCTGGACAACTCGCCACAGCCTTTTCGTACAACTTGCCACACTTTTTCCCATCATGATTCCTAGATCTAAAATGAAATGAAATTGTCATTTTTCATGATTTTCGTGCTTTTATAAACACAGTTATGACAGGAAACATGGAAATTGTGAGTATTTTGAGAGCTGTTCTAAAGAATAAAGATGATTTTCCTTGCGCTTGCAACAAGAATCTATTTTGGACGAACCCACGAATCCGCTTTGTTCAGATCAATGCCAAAACACTTCCACTTTTTCAACAATTAAAGCATCTAAATGTTTATGATATAAATAATTTAATATTGCTATATTTCTGTTTATGTGGCAAGGGTTTATTGCAAAGGTCCATGTCATGTAAATTGAAATTTAATTATGAAATACATTCTCATGAAACTCGTAATGTTGGTAATTTTCATTTTCCAAAAATCCCGTACAAATTAATGTTTTAAAGGGCCAATTTCATGGATAAATATCCCGCTTAATATGAAAAACTCTAATTAAATTAGTATTTTTAAACGATTGTATAAATCCCATATTCTATCATTGTATTCCAGCCAAAATAAATGACATTACGTTTAAGTTAATGCACTTCTCCTTCCTTTTTTTTTTCTTCTTCTTGGTGTTCAGGTTCCCTTTGCTTTCCCTTTCCCTTTTTTTTCTTTTCTCAACAATACCGTATATACTTGCTAAGGGATTGACGCTAATAAGGCTAATTGCCCTTTTTGTTAACCCCACATTTTTCTTGTAATCAATCTTTTATCTGATAAGATAACATTTCATTTGACTCTATGGACCCCCTTCAGGGTATGATAGCACAACATATTTACAACACAATACAGAAAAATATATAAAACAAAGTAAGATATGATAATAAAATACATAGACATGATAATTTATATACATTTTTATATTTCTAAAATACCCTACATACAGTTTAAAGTTATAAGTCTAAAATATCACGTGGTTTGGTTTGTCTACCACTACGAGTAGGCCTATTACACTTTTAGTAACAAAAATAGGACCACGCCTTTCAGCATTATGATCCAACAAAAAGAATTGTATTATAACTGTTATGAATTTTACGAGTTTTCTTAATTGCTTAACGCTAGATTTACCATGTTTGTATGTTTTAATGTTTTTTTAATGGAGAATGATATCAAATGAATTGAATTGAATGGAACGTTCCATATCCTCTCGATCTCTATCCTGAGGTCTTCATACTTGAGACGTCTCTTTCTTTGACGGCGATGTTGATGTCATGGGGAACGATGACCTCGATGATATTTACTTTGTTGTTGTCCCTGAAGACAATGTCTGGATTCTTGCAGTTTTTATTAGTACTTTTTTATTATTGTTGTCGTCATCATCATCACCGTCGTCGTTAAATTGTAATCATCATCATCAGTATTATTATTATTATTAGTAGTAGTAGTAGTTAGTAGTGAAGTAGTAGTAGTATTAGTATAGTAGCAGTATAGTAGAGTAGTGCTTCCAGTATCCTACCATTACAAAAATTCTGGGACAGAAAAATGCAGCTGTTATAGACCTCTAGATCAAAAGTATATTATTGTTACAAGGGAAATCAACTTTATTCTTTGTAATGACTGTGTTTATAAAAGCGCGAAAATCATGAAAAATGACAATTTCATTTCAATATATATTATTGTTACAATTAGGGAAATCAACTTTATTCTTTATTCTTTGTAATGACTGTGTTTATAAAAGCACGAAAATCATGAAAAATGACAATTTCATTTCATTTTAGATCTAGAAATCATGATGGGAAAAAGTGTGGCGAGTTGTCCGAAAAGGCTGTGGCGAGTTGTCCAGGGTATTGTGGCGGGTTGTCCAGGGTATTGTGGCGGGATGTCCAGGGTATTGTGGCGGGTTGTCTTGGGGCGGGTTGTCTTTGTGGCGAGTTGTCTGGACCCCAAATTGAATTGTTCATATGGATAAAAGGGAAAACAAAGAATTAAAAAATGAAGATAGAAAGAGGAAATAATAGAAGGATAAAAACAAACAATAACATAAGGAAAATAGAATGCAATGATAAAAGAATAACACAAAGAATAACACAAAGAATAACACAAATAAAAACATAAAGAAAGATAGAAAGTGAAGAAGAAAGAAGGAAAAAACAAAAATCTTGATAAGGAAAGATACAATTATCTTTCCAGTTTTATGCTGTAGATATAAAGACTCGGAAATAAACAAAGAATAGCCTAACATAAGGAAAGATAAATGGAGAAGATGATAGAAGGAAAACAAAGAGTATTATAAGGAAATGATGATAGAAAGAGGAAATGATAGAAGAATAAAAAACAAAGACCAACATAAGGAAAGATTTGTCTTTTCCCTTTTAACTCTCTCCCTTTTTTAACCTTGATATTGAGAGGGGCGGTGGGTGGGGGGGGGGGGGGGTCGTGGTCGATGCTCCGCATGTTAGTTAGTCCAGATTCAGTCCGTTCGTTCTTTTTATCCCCCACACACATCGCGGTCTCTCCACTGATCGCGCAATCCCCAAATTTCCGTCCACATGAGAATGGCTAGGTCTACTTTCAACGTTGAGGGTGTGTTATTTTATCAGCTGATTGGGTGCGCTAAACGAAAACGGTACAGAGGCTGGACTACATGTTAGATGCCGGGAAATCATCACTTATGGGGGTTCAAAATAGCAACAACGAAATATCGCCTCGCCGCTATACAAGCCGCTCGTGGACGATGCTCAGACCCCGGCCCTAGCAAAAAGATAGATTCGCCCAGGCCTTATTAGTTTTGAGCACTTCCAGAGAGGAGGCCTAGCTACAAAAACACTTAGTAATTTTTTGACCAGATCGTCTTATCACTGTTTTTAAAATACCAGATTCTTGTCACTAATCTTTGACTTGGATTTCTAGTCGTTTTTATAGCTAGGAGGTTTCATTCTTAACTTATGACGAGAATGCAACTTGTCAAAACTTCTTTGAAATCTGATTGGTCAAGGATAGGCCTACGATGTAACAAACATCTAGCAGAGAACAAATTATCTGTTATGTTAGCAGTTAGTAATTTTCGTATTTTTAATGTATACAATATTATATTCCACATAAGACTTATATATCTACGGAACACTTCGTAGAAAATCAGTCTGAAATTATCAATCTGTAAGATTGCCTTCCATGATACAAAATCAAATTAATAGGTGATATTGCTTTTAATAGTGACAAAATAAATCGGTGATGTTGCTTTTCTGACAAAATCGAAAGGTGGAATTGATTTGGTGAGAATCATCACATGTGTTACACTTGGCGCCCCATAGGATTGACATGTGGGTTTGCAGCTGAACCAAAACAAACGATACTCTAAACTAAAGTGACTGGGGGTTTGAACAGCTACAGCAAGCTAGTTCAAAAAGAATTTTATCGGTGAGTAGACTATATGTTACTCTAAGATTCATGTTTATTTCATTCTTTAATGAATATTATCTAAAGTCTAGTAAATCATAAAAAGAAAGATTTCCTTTTGCGACAGCCACCTAAAATTTAGGCGCTATTATAGTTAAGAACTGTGACCATATTGGACCCAACACATAGGTGCATCACTATCCTGGCTGTACTAGTAGTAAAAGCTGTGCTATTTATTCTGAACATTTCAAACACCACTGTACAAAACTCAGGTAATTTCACTAAAAATCGGTAATTTAGTGACAATTAATGACACCTAAATAGCAGTAAGATACATTGTTTTTAACTTACTGATGTTAAAAAGAATAATTTAAAAATTCAAATTGTAAGTCTAGTGACGTAGTGTCAAATTTGCTGATCAGCCCAATCGGTGATATTGTGTGCAGTCTATGCGATAGTGTGTGGTGTGTGTGTGTACTTCTACTTCTACTTCTATGGTGATACTCATCAACGCCTGTTCAGCATCTAGATGAGGATAAAGCATAGAGTTGTATAATTATACAGCTCTATGCGGTACAGTTCCTGTGAAAAGGGAACTAAATTGTTTCAAGAGCCACCTTGAACTGCTCCAAAGAGGGCAGTTCAACGATGATTTGAGGTAGCTCGTCCCAGTCCTTAAGTGTCCTGGGGAAATAACTAAATTTGTAAGAGTCCATTGAAGAGCCTAGTCTCATATATCGTTGTTGTTGACTCCTCCTTGTAGTGCGCTGCCTCGGTTTGATGTACTCCGGTATTGGTATCGCAATTTTGTTATTTGCTATCTTGTAGAACATTGACAAACGTGCCAGTTTTCAGCCCGATTCAGCCCGAGCCCGTATGGCTCGGGCGCATATATGCGCGAGTACCGCATTCGGCGGCACTCGCAGATAGTTTTCCTGGCTATGTCCCATACTGGGGACATCAGATTGAACCTGAGACTGCACGCGACAAGTACATACACCTGTTGATTGCTCGTCTCTTCTGTCTACTACTTCTAGCATCTAGTGGAGCTCCACTCGTCGGTATAGCTTCGAGCTTCGACGGTACAGCTTCGAGTAGACCCCCTATAGAAGTCTAGTTAGTTCTGCAGTTTATGGTAGGACTAATCCTTATTCTAGTCGTTTATATTGTGTAGTTAAGCTTTAGGCCCAGTAAGTTATATTCCGCCCCGTCACTACAATGGCGTGATCGTTCTTTTCGGACTTGCGCGAGATATTTTTTTTTTTGTAGCACACGTGTGGGTGACGCCATCTTGTTTGTATTCGCTCGTGTACTTAAGGGATTTTCAATTTTGGTAAATTAATTCGTGGGGCCTTGTAAGCTTGTTTATTCCCCGTTTGTAGTTGGTTATTGCTGTAGATTAGTAGTTTAGGGACTCGTAGGGTATTTTCAGTGCTGTATTCCGATTTTTGGGTACTCATTTCAGTGTTTTTGGGGTGAGTTTTGGTGGTCGCACACATGTCCGAGCCGCCATCTTGAATAGGTTCACTTGTGTGTTGAAGGTTTTTTTTATTTTTGGAACTTTTTCCGTAGGGCCTTATGAGCTCATATTTTTTCATTTCTTGTCTGCTTAGGGTTGTAGGATGGTTATTTAGGGACTCGTTGGTATTTTCCCGGCCGTATTTCGATTTTTGGCATTGGTTTCGGTCATTTTTTGTACTTAAATTTGCTCACTTTTTTCTATTAGCTAGACTGGTTGTACATCCGTTTTTGGTTGTGCTCGTAGTTGTGACCCTCTCGCCCGAGGTTTATACTGTGGAGATAATTCCACGGTGTTCTTTTTCGGTGAGGTATAGGGTCGTTTAAAAATAACTTAGTAGGTAGGGGTAGGCTCTAATTAGACTAGTTTCAGCCCTCTCGCCGAAGTATTATTACCGTGGAGATAATTCCACGGTGTTTTTCGGTGAGGTATACTATGGGTATAGGGTTGTTTAAGTAGGAGTAGAGTAGTAGTAGTGAGTAGGAGTCATTAAATTAGTTTCAACCCTCTCGCCGAAGTATTATTACCGTGGAGATAATTCCACGGTGTTTTTCGGTGAGGTATACTATGGGTATAGGGTTGTTTAAGTAGGAATTTTTTAGTAAGAAACTAAGTAAGATTATGAAAGAAACTAAGTAAGTTATTAAGTAGGCAATAGGTCTTTCCTGTAAGAAACTAAGTAAGAAACTAAGTAAGTAAGCAAGTATTTTCCTTTAAGAAACTAAGTAAGTAAGCAAGAAGTATTTTCCTTGAAGGAACTACGTACGTTAGTAAGTAAGCAAGAAGGAAGGATTGGGTAGGTACCTAAGTGGGATTTTGGACTGTCAGTCTTGTTTTGTATATCTGTGGATTTGGGGTTAAATCGTGGGTGGGATTTAATTTCATCTTCATTTCATCATTACTAATATTGTACGGCCATCTCGCCGAGCATTATACCGTGGAGATAGTTCCGCGGTGTTTTTCGGTGAGGTATGTTGCCGGTTTAAGTGTAGCCCTTTAGTGTTACTTAGTAGGGTTTAGTTTTGGCCCGCTCGCTGAAGCTGCATGTTCACCGTGGAGATAATTCCGCGGTGTTTTTCGGTGAGGTTTAGGGTTTCAGTATTTTCCTGTCAGGCACTTAGTAAGTTATTAGGAAACTAAGTGGGTTATTAAGTAAGCAAGAAGGAAGGATTGTTTGTGTATTTAATTTTATCATTTGGTTATATAATCGTTGCTGATTTAAAGCCGATTATGGCCTCGCAGAAGGTTAGAGTTAATTATGGGAGCGAGGCTCGCCGTACGTATCCGGCTCCTCGACAGCGGGTGCAGCAGACTTGCCTGTACGATGAGGAGAGGGACGGGTATGATACGGTGGAGGAGCCAGGGATTTATCAGGTTAGGCAACCCTATCGTTCCCCAACAGTTTCCGAAGTGGAGGAGCCGGGGATTTATCAAGTTAGGCAACCCTATCGTTCCCCAACAGTTTCCGAAGTGGAGGAGCCGGGGATTTATCAAGTTAGGCAACCCTATCGTTCCCCAACAGTTTCCGAAGTGGAGGAGCCGGGGATTTATAAAGTTAGGCAACCCTATCGTTCCCCAACAGTTCCCAAAGGTCGGGATGTTCCCGGGTATGATATGGTGGAGGAACCGGGCATTTATCAAGTTAGGCAACCCTATCGTTCCCCAACAGAGTCCAAAGGCCGAGATGTTCCCCGCCCGGCTCCGGCGGCGGACCGGGGGAATGTCAGCACCCTTCTCGAGGTTCAAGGGAAGGACATATGTAGTCTAAAGGTGGACATGGGTGGAGTGAAGAAAGAACTCGCCAGTTTAAGGACACGCATGGACAACATGGATAGTATGTTGGCGGAAGTCTTGAAGACTGTTAAATCTTTGGAGGTCTCCAGGTTCCCCAGGGCCCGCTCTACATCTCCTAGATCCAGGGGCTGCTATGGATGTGGTCAGTTGGGCCATTTTCAAAGGGAGTGTCCGGTTAAGTCGGTGTCCTTTGCGGCTGCTGAGGAGGCGGGAAACCCGGAGGGGTCGGAGAGTGAGGTAAAAAATGTTAGTGACCCGCCTGACTCTTCGGTCGGTCCCTTGGACAAAGTAAATAATGTTAGTGACCCGCCTGACTCTTCGGTTGGTCCCTTGGACAAGGTAAATAATGTTAGTGACCCGCCTGACTCTTCGGTCGGTCCCTTTGTCAAGGTAAATAATGTTAGTGACCCGCCTGACTCTTCGGTCGGTTCCTTTGTCAAGGTAAATAATGTTAGTGACCCGCCTGACTCTTCGGTCGGTCTCTTTGTCCAGGTAGTTAATGTTATTGTCGGGGGGGAGGAGGTACATATGTACTATGGAACGGATTCCAGGGCAGCCTGTATCCAGGGAGTTTGTGTCGCTAGGACGGCCGTGGTGCCCCCTTCTAGTGGGAAGCGGGTAAGATGTAGGGTTGTTGGGAGTCCAGGGCTTCAGAGTAAGGACCTTTCCCTTTTCCAGCCCACCCACAGGCTCCCATTTTGGATTCCTTGGATCGTGTTTGATCGGGGGAAATAACATATTTGTCTTAAATATATATTATGGTTCACTATCAAAGCCATTCACAACGGCTCGTCCGCAAGGACATGGTGCCGGTTCCATTTTGGATTCCTCGGATCATGTTTGATCGGGGGAAAGAACATGTTTGTTTAGTTCACTTTTGTTTACAGAATATGATTATGTTTTGGGGGAGTAATTCCTCTGGATCAACAAGAGCCTTTTGGATTTGCTTGATGGTGTTGTGGGCCTGGGTGCCCTGAATGATATCAGGAACTTGCCGGCAGTGGCTATTGTGCCCCCGGGGGCCGAGTGGCCCAGAGAATGTAATCTTATTTTGTTGAAGTGTTTTCACCTTCTATATCATTTTCCATCTGATTTCAGTGATTTGCTTTTATCATTCTAATACTTCTTATATGCACCGTTTGGACTGCCTGTAGGGAGCCGTTTGGCTCTCATGTGGGACTGCCCAGTTTCTGGACATTGTACCATCCAAACTGCACTTGGGGAGTGGGGAGCCATTGGGCTCTTCCCCTTTTCTGCACACTTATTGCCATTCATCGTTTATGTTGATCACTCACTCTCATGCTCGGTCACCTTGGGAATTTAATGTAATGCCCCGGTTAATCCCTTATGCCCGTGCCAAGACGTTTTGCAATTTGTCATTATGTATAACCGGCACGGTAAGGGTTAACTGGTATATTTCTGTTTCTTTATGACTGTAATGCCCCGGTTAATCCCTTACGCCCGTGCCAGGACTGCTATTCTTTGTCATTTACACGTGACACCGGCACGGTAAGGGTTAACTGGTATATTTCTGTTTGTAACCAGAATGGAAACCATTATGGTTATGGGATTGACTAGTTATATTATATAGTTGTATATTTTATGCATCATTATGGCTATGGGATTGACTAGTTATATTATATAGTCGTATATTTCATGCACTATTATGGCTATGGGATTTTCAGGTATGATAAAGGCGCCCGCCCTCTGGAAAGGCCAAGACTTCACCGGTGCTGGCAGGGAGGGTCCTTGACCCATCCGCCAGCGGGAACGGCGTGACCCCGCACTGCGGTACGGGAGTAGTTTTAAGTTAGTTTTAGTTTAGTTTAAGTTAGAAGTAGGCTTCAAACTAATTAAGTAGGGAATAATGTAGTGATTCAGCCCGAGCCCATATGGCTCGGGTGCATATATGCGCGAGTACCGCATTCGGCGGCACTCGCAGATAGTTTTCCTGGCTATGTCCCATACTGGGGACATCAGATTGAACCT
This sequence comes from Strongylocentrotus droebachiensis, assembly GCA_035222895.1. Taxonomy (NCBI): domain Eukaryota; kingdom Metazoa; phylum Echinodermata; class Echinoidea; order Camarodonta; family Strongylocentrotidae; genus Strongylocentrotus; species Strongylocentrotus droebachiensis. The sequence continues at coordinate 211,305 of JAVYIG010000538.1, read as the reverse complement.
GAGACTGCACGCGACAAGTACATACACCTGTTGATTGCTCGTCTCTTCTGTCTACTACTTCTAGCATCTAGTGGAGCTCCACTCGTCGGTATAGCTTCGAGCTTCGACGGTACAGCTTCGAGTAGACCCCCTATAGAAGTCTAGTTAGTTCTGCAGTTTATGGTAGGACTAATCCTTATTCTAGTCGTTTATATTGTGTAGTTAAGCTTTAGGCCCAGTAAGTTATATTCCGCCCCGTCACTACAAAGTGTTGGGAGATTAAGTTGTTCTCGCATGGATGTTACACTGGCATCAAGCTGGTAGTTTCCACAAATGAAACGAAGTGCACGTCTTTGGACCTTCTCGAGTTGGTCTATTTGATTCCGCTTATTGGGGTCCCATACTACCGAAGCATACTCTAGCTGGGATCGTACGAGAGAGATGTATGCCAGTTTTTTCACTCTTGGAGTGTATAATACCTTCCTCTCGGCAAATATGCAGTGCTAGAGGTCAATATGCATTAGCATTGACTCTCTATGCTTTGCTGGAGTGTAATAATAATAATAATAGCTAGTTCTTATATAGCGCCATTCAGGACCGAAGGCCCTCTCAAAGCGCTTTACAGATATATACGGTATATATATATACAAGCACTGCTTTTCAATGTCTCATTCTACTTCATCTAAATCAATTAAAAATTGTTGAGACGTACGTGCTCATTTAAACTACATGTGATGTAGACCTATTGTATAATTGTTATTTTATATAGACTATGTCTATATTTTTTGTAAAATGTGGAACAATAAAACTTGAAACTTGAAGGTGGGTGTATTTTTTGTTATCCCTCTCTCGGTCTCTCATTTGTTTTTTAATGGGGGGTATTGTCAATAATTGTTGAGAGGTTCTTCTTCTTCTTCCAAGAAAAGTGCTGCTTCAAGGCCTTGATGATTGCGCACTGTATGTGCCTGTGAGGTGCCTGTGTGAGTCTGCTGGCCAAGATCCTTGTGCATATGTACAGGGTGCGAATAAAAACTTTTAATCCCGTGAGGGCAGTTCGGGGTTAAATGGAGAAAAGTTTATTTTATTATCCTTTTTGAAAAATATTTAAAAATCATATTGTTTCCCTCTTGTTTTTTTATACAGTGTATATTGTCAATAATTAGGTTTTATATTGAAGAAATATATAATTGTGCTGTTTGATTTTTCTTTTTGATTAAATATTTTGTAAGTGATCTATCTTCAATGTTTTCTCAAAGGAGCGTTGTCACACAAATGCTTTCTTTTCTTTTCTTCTTTCTCTCTCTGTGTCTCTCTTGTTTTTCTTACGAGGATTGACAGAAACCCTCTTCCCCCGTTGAAACTCACAAGAATAGATAATAACTGGACAATTGTTGGGAAGGATGGAAAGACTAGTAAGAAAATCACCCCAAGTCTCATCGATGGAAATACACCTAAACCTAGACCAGACACCCAGAAGCAGAAACCCCACCGAAACGTTACCGGTCACATTGGAATTCAAATTGCAATTATAAATTGTCGTAGTATAAGGGGAAAAACTGCAGGTATTACTTCGCTCATTGAAACTGTGAATCCTGATATCATTATTGGAACAGAATCTTGGCTGGACCCGTCAGTTAAGTCGGCTGAAATCTTCCCTCCTCACCTTCAAGTTTTTAGAAAGGACAGAAATTTGCATGGAGGTGGCGTGTTTATTGCCATCAACGACTCCATTCCTTGTTTTGAAAGAACTGATTTGGGTACTAACTCTGAACAAATATGGTATCAAGCTACCCTCCAAGGCCAGACGCTGCAGATAGGAAGTTTTTATCGCCCACCTGACTCAAAAGTCGCACCTCTCCAGGACCTGGACTCACAACTTTCAAAAATATACTCTTTGTTACGCTCTCCACTCATCGTCCTCGGCGGCGATGTAGACTCGGTGTAGACTGGTCAGACGGAACACAAAGTGAACCTAAAGGTGCCCTCCAGGATGCCCTAGCTCAAGTTCTTATTAATAATCATTTGTCTCAAAAAGTCACCTTTCCACTAGACGTGACGAGTCAAGTGGCACAGAAAACACCCTTGACCTGTTGTTAACTTCACATCCAGACTTAATTTCTGAAGTCTCCTCTCGTACTGGAATTAGCGATCATCTTGTAATCCTAGCAAAACTTCATACTAAGACCACGGTTCCTCCAAAACCACCCCGCAGACTTCCCCTCTGGAATAAAGTAGATAATGAGGAATTCAAAGACGGGGCAAGGCAGCTTGGAGAAGATTTCTTCAAGCTTCAACCAGGCAATAGATCTGTAGAAAAAAACTGGACCTGGTTAAGAGACACATTGGAAACTATTGTGACAAAGACTGTTCCCCACAAGACTGTAAAGGACCGAGCACGTACTCCATGGTTTACAGGGAAATTATAACGCCTATGTAATAAAAAGGAGAAACTATATATTCATGCCAAGAGAAGTGGTGCACAATGCAATTGGGACAAATTCACCAAAGCAAGAAAGCAGATCGATCGTACCATTAGAAGCGCCTACAGACAACATGTCTCTTCAATCCTAGAGGGTGATAACCCGAAGGCCTTCTGGAGGTACGTTAAATCAAGGCGGACAGACAACACCGGTGTCCAGATGCTTAAGGTAGAAGGCAACCTAATCTCTGAAGATCTAGAGAAAGCTGAAGCCCTCGCCAACCAATTCCAAAGTGTATTTACCCGTGAAGACAAGTCACCGTCATCGCTCCCCGACCTTCCACCCAGCCCTTTTCCTGATATGCCTCCCATCCGGGTTGACGTCGAAGGTGTAAAGAAGCTACTACTTAACATCAATGTCACCAAGGCCATCGGCCCGGACCAGATTCAGAACCAAGCTCTCAAAATTGAAGCAGAAGAACTGGCTCCCATCTTGCAGTTCATCTTCTAACAGTCGCTCGATTCTGGTGATCTCCCACTGGACTGGAGAAAGGCCAATATCACTCCACTTTTTAAGAAGGGCTCTACCACTGACCCAGCAAATTACCGCCCTATTTCACTCACGAGTACCTGTGGTAAACTATTGGAACATATTATTGATAGTAACCTCACATACCTGCCAACCACTCCGATTTAGGCGGAGTTACTCCGCTTTTTTCATACCCACTCCGAATTCCGATTGCATGCCTCAAAACTCCGATTTTTTGTAATTTTAAAATATTTTTAAAACAAACGACTGTTGCATAAGACTAAAGCATAACACAGCACTGATAACGTAACCAGATCACGCCGACATCCGCGCTTGCGCTCATAGAAGATATACACAGCGCAGCCCGAACGTGATCGTTAGTTCCGCAGTGATTATCCATGTACTGCATGCACAGAATTATAATTCTGTGACTGCATGGAAGCACGTGCGCAACTATATCGATAAAGTGTGTGCGGACGTTGTACTAATACATACACTACGTGTACTGTATACATTGCCAATGTATACAGTGCATGTAGTGTATGATTGGCGTGTTTTCTTCAATGCTTGTGCGGTGACTGCGATCGTGGAAGCTTGTTATTTACCGAACTTCCTCTGATTTATTTTGGATTACTACTACTATATTCTTCTTCTTCGTTGATTTCTCCATTTTTGAAGGACAAAATGGGTAAGACTCGTGCTGTTCATAAAAATAGACCCTAAAGTCCTGTGTACCCCCCCCCCCCCCAATCTACGGGCTACTACCCCAATGCTTCGGTGGTTTGCGACCTCGTAGTCCATCCAGAAAAATTTACTCCGAATTTCTCTTGTCTCAGGTTGGCAGGTATGACCTCATGAGCCACCTTAGCGAACTCGATATTCTGGCAGAAAATCAACACGCATTTGGGAGACACAGATCATGTGGATCTCAACTTATTTTGACGATAAACGACCTGGCTAAGAACCTAGATGAAAAAGCCACCACAGATTTGATAACACTTGACTTTTCTAAAGCCTTTGATGTCATCCCCCACCAGAAGTTACTTCACAAGCTAGATTATTATGGAATCCGTTCAGATAACTTAAGATGGGTGACAAATTTCCTTACAAAACGACTTCAACGCGTATGTGTAAACAGAAAACATTCCGACTGGAAGCCAGTTCTAAGTGGAACCCCGCAAGGCACTGTGCTCGGTCCCCACTTGTTCTTGCTCTTCATAAATGACATTCACGACAAAGTCAAAAGCACCACCAAGCTATTTGCAGACGATTGCATGCTGTACCGTCCAGTGAAATCAGTGAACGACGTGGACATCCTGCAACAAGACCTTGATGCAATGGTGGAGTGGTCTCAGAAATGGGGCATGAAATTCAACCCCAAAAAGTGTGAATCAATGCGTGTCACCAGGAAGAAGAAACCGGGTAAATCTTCATACAACCTCCTTGGTGTCACCCTGGAAGAATGTAAGCAGACAAAGTACCTTGGTGTTGTGATCCAGAACGACCTCCGATGGAATGGCCAAACTCACCTCGCAACAACAAAAGCTATTGGGGTTTTGAGTTTTCTGAGACGCAACTTTCATCACTGCTCAACTTCCATTAAGGAGAAACTCTACCTCACCCTCGTTAGGCCACACTTAGATTACGCAGTTGCTGCTTGGGACCCATACACAGCTAAGAACATTTCTTCTATCGAACGAGTCCAGAGGCAGGCAGCCCGTTTTGTCACAAGCACTTATCAGAGAGAAGCAAGCGTCACCCACCTTCTAAATTCTCTTAAGTGGAACTCCCTCCAAGACAGACGCGAAGCTCACCGTCTAAGCTGTTTCCACAAAATGTTACATGGCCAGCTGGACATACTGTAGATGCCCGAACCCACATTAAACCTAAACCAGATCGTAGCAGACGCGGGCACTCAAGTCAGTTTGAAATACCATTAGCCAGATTGGATGTATACAAGAACTCATTTTTTCCTCGCACAACCGGAGCATGGAATAATCTCGATCCCACCTTAGTATCCCTGACTGACTCAGCAAAGTTTAAAGTAGCACTCCTTCCGAAATAAGTCCACTCTGCCACCACGACCTCCAGTTTAAATTCCACCAGGAATCTTTTGGAGGAACAACTACCAAGTACCAAGATTGGGGGGGGGGGGGGGGTGGTATCCAGATAGCAAAATATTGTGGAGCCCATCTGGGTTTTATCTGGCAACAACTGGGCTAGTATATGGACCCCAACTGGATAGCCCATCAAGGTTCCCATCTGGGATTCATGTGGGCCCAGTACTGTTTGCACCATGGGCACGTACCATATGAGTATCAGATGGGCCAAGTAGGTTTAGGTGGGTTATATGTGGGATTTACCACATATAACCCAGGGTTCTTTATGGGCTACATACATGTATGAGCCAAGTGGGTTTGATATCGGCCCCATATAGGCCAAGAGGTCGGTTCTAAATGGGCTTCATATGGGTCAAGTGAGTTCTATATGGGCTCCATATGGGTCATGTGGGTTCTATATGGGCTTCATATAGGTCAAGTGGGTTCTATATGGGGTCTTATGGGTCAAGTGGGTTCTATATATGGGCTCCATAATTATATGGGCTCCATAATTATATGAGCCAAGAGGATTCTAAATGGGCTTTATATAGTCCAAGTGGGATCTATATGAGGTCCATATGAGTCAAGGGGGATCTATATGGGCTCCATATGGGTCAAGTGGGTTCTATACGGGCTCAATAAGGGTCAGGTGGGTTTTATGGGGTCCATATGGGTCAAGTGGGTTCTATATGGGCTCAATATGGGTCAAGTGGGTTTTATGGGCTTCATAATTATGGGTCAAGTGGGTTCTATTAGCTTTGAATCACATTGTTATGCCTCCGCTACAGGGAAAAAATTAATGTTTATTTTTCGGGGGCTACTTTGCAAGCTTGCCTGCATGAATATAACATTCTAAAATTTGTTTTGCATTGAACACTATACAAATTTATGGGGGCTCTTTTCTGATTTTTGGGGGCTCTTTTGGGCATTTCGGGGGCTATTTCGCCCTAATCCCCCTGTGTATCCTTCTTTTGGAGAACTGCACGTAAACAAAGGGACTTGATTTTAACGATCAGCGCGCGCTATAGCGTTTGCAAAACAGACTAAAGTTCTCCTCATGTTTCGGTTTTGCATATGTTGCCCCATGGACCACCAGGGTTGCACGCACGTGAATACTGCGGCCGCGTCGTAGTCGTATTATACCACGGAAAAGACATGTAATCTTTTTGCCTTATAATACTTGTGTTTGTTTTGCCTCCTTTTTTTAGAAACATTTTTGGTTTTAAGTTAAATGCAAATTCATACACTGATGTAGTAATTCCAAATTTGCATCTGTATCATCATGTTCAAAGGAAAAAGAAAAAAGAAACTCTTGTGGAACTGACTCCATTTCCATAGTATTTGTAGTAACTTTCTGGGAAAAATTATAGCTGTGATGTTAATTGCATGAAATGCATGTAATACAGAACTTGTTTCTTCTAATTTGAAATCTATATCAGAAACTAGCAATCATTTTTACTTGGCCCTATTTAAAATTTCCCAAAAATATGTTCCACTTACAGGGTAGAGCAATCACTTAACACTGCATGCCATCATTTCAATTTTATGTGGAAAAACTAATTAAATGTAATCAAGCTTGATGTCTTTAGCCCCCAGCCCGTGTCCGGATGGCTACTTCTCTCTGGCCAACGCCACCACCTGCATCCCGTGTCCAGGGGGCTACCAGTGCACCGTCCAGTCATCTGACCCCGTGCTCTGCACAGCTGGAACCTACGCGCCCAACGGTAGTGTGTCGTGCCAGGACTGTAATGTAGGCTTCTACTGCCCTGTTGATGGATTAGTGGAACCAATCGGGTAAGGAAAAGTGTTATTTCTTGCTGATAAAATCTGAAATTGCAATTATAAAGATCCCAGTAGTATTTAAAAAAAAATTATTTCCATGTTTTAGCTTTTTTAAAAGATCGTTGAGTTCTGGACCCTAGCTGTTTCATAAAACTTTTTATCAATAAAAAGGTACAATAACCAGCCAAAATTTTGGCATTTGATTGGCTGAGAGCAAATTTGTCATTTGAAATTTAGCATTTGTTATTGATAATAAGTTTTTATGAAACAGGGCCCGGGTTAAGCTTTCTCTTGATCTTCTCATGCCCATGTAATGATGGCAATGCACAATGAAAAGGATTGTAGGATTGCTCACTTATTTCAAAATCATGTAGACTGGAAATGGTTTACAACTTATTAGGACCAAATTTTGATGACACAATGTTTGTGTGGTCCAGTGTAAAGTTGTAAACATATTTTGGTCCAGTGCTTTCGTCGTTTGTAATCTGCTGCAAGATTGTTCAATTTGTTAGGTGTTTATAAGTTACTTCACTAGACCTATACATGATTGTTATGATTTACTACATGATGTAGTTAGCATGGTTGTCTCTTTTTTTTATGCAATTATGTGAGGAGTACACAAAATTGTGTCTTTTGGCGAGATATTAATCAACCATTGCCACTCTCCACCCAGGTGAGGTAAATGGGTGCATTGTGGGAAGAAATTGAGGGCCTTTTCATGGTAGCCCGGCTACAGCCAGGTAATGATAAGATTTCAGGGCCCTCAGGGAGAACAGTATTAATTCCTTATGAGGCTATACCCTGTGTAAGCATGACATATTCTTATTATTATCATCATTAAAATCCTTAATCATTCATATGTACTTTTATGCTTATGATATTGCTATTCCAGATGTATTGATGGGACATTCAGCAACAGGACCAATGCCGTCGCATGTATGGTCTGCCCTGCTGGGTCTGAATGCTTTGACCACTACTCCACCCCTTCTCCCTGTTCAGAGACTTACTACTCCCTAGGGGGCAACTCCACTTGCACCATCTGCCCTGCCGGATACAGGTAAATATAGAGCCCCTTGACACCCCCTCCCCCTTTAGGACCCCTTTTTTGGCCCAGCCCCAGAGTTCTTTTTTTTAATCGAGCCCCTTATTATTTTTGATGTTGCTACTCCTTTGGAAGTAATTTCACATGCACAAGCTGCAAAAAATTATGTGATGTGAAACACATACATGTAGAAAACTAATTGACGTAGAATTGATCATGCACATTTAAGTTTTTAACTCTACTCATATTGTATGAAAGAAATAGAAAGATCCTTAATTACCTACTTTGCCTTTTCATATGTTTGATGTCCAACGTCTGATGCTAAACCAATCATTTGCTAAACTTAAGGTCTGCTAGTCATTTAACCTGATTATTATTTTGTTCACATTGTCATACTGTATCAAATGACATAAATTGAAAGTTTTGATTCACTTCTTCCTTTTGTTAGATGTCCAACGACTGGTGCCGAACCGATCATATGCCAAGCCGGTCAATATGCAGGCTTGGGTCAAACATCCTGCCAAGACTGTCCTAAGGGATCGTACTGCCCGTACGACGGGTCTAGCGCTCCCACAGTGTGTTCGGCTGGCTGGTATGCAGATTCTCTGGGAAATGCGAACTGTATTGAATGCCCCATGGGTAAGAATCCATTCGCATTTGTAATTTGTTTTTCACATGAGTTCTTGTGTCTCTATTCTGAACGATGTGAGCAATATGATTTGTTTTAAATCAATTTCCCTAAAACTATCACAACTGTGTCTAGTACAATTAAAATAAATGAGATGCTGTTCTCTTTGTTGTGCCCCTCCAACCCATGAACTGTAGAATTTGAAATTTGTTTCTTAATTTACGTGAAAATGAAAAGAAATGGGCTCCTTGAAGAGATTAATCTGCTTTACATATAGTTTCATAATCATCTAGCCGCAAGACAACGTCAGTCTGCAGATGCATGCAAGTAGGCGAAAGTTTCACAGGTAAAACAACATTTTTTATTGTGAAACTATGAGAATTTTAATAATTTATGTATATATGCTATTTGTGTGTTTTAATTTTAGGTTACCAATGTGCTGACGAGACGAAGGCTCCTCAGGCCTGTCCTCCAGGCTATTACACAGATCAGACAGGACAAGAGACATGTATAACAGTAAGTCATACATGTAGTATTATAATCACCAATGGCAGAGGCATAGCCCACCACCCCCTCCCTCCCCATATCTAATGTTTAACCCCCCCCCCAAAAAAAAAAAGAAGAAGAGGGAATGCAACATGAAATGAAGCTAGATAAAGTTACGCCTCCTCCTCCCATTCCATCCCCCAGTCAGTGATAAAATGACTGTTATACTTGGATGTGCAAAGTGATTACATACAGTACATTATTATTGTATTTGTAAGCTTTGCAAAGTTAATGGGATATTAAGATTTGTATGAAACATGTGTGTGTCTCAAGACAATGTTCTTATATTACACCCATGCCGTTTGCTGTTACTACAAAATCTGAAAGACATGTGAGACCCCTTTTATGCATAAACCGAAAAAATAAGACCGTTTTATAACAACCAATATGTATTTATAGATACAATTTTAGAGCTAGCTTAGGAAAACAGGTAAATGGCTTTAAAATCATTGAAATGACGGTATGTATTAATATTTATTATATGGTATTTTTTTGTACTTTTCAACAGTTTGCATTAAGGTGATATTTTCTACATTTACCGGTCTCTACCCAAGTGGAGTAAATGGGTACCGGCCTGGTAGGAATTTATTCTTTGAATGCTTTGAGTCCTTAGGACAGCTGGGATAAAGCTAGGGTAATATTGTAGGCAACTCCAGGCTCTTCAGCAACCTCTGGGATAGCCTCTTGTCGATGGCCCTGGCGCTTTTGGAGTCCGTAGATAAGCGGCCAGTCTCACTCTCAAGTGGGAAATCCACACAGAGCGGTAGATATTATGTCAAAGTAGCTCTCTCTGATTGGATGATTTTCACCGAACTTCAGTTGAGTTGGAATATTCGCCAAATAATGAATAACGTAAGAAATTCAGATCACTTGTTACGAGGCCCTCGGCGCTTCGCTCACCAGAATTTACGGACCCAAACGGTGCAGGGCCATCAACAAGAGGATACCTCTGGGATGGATTGGTGTTCAATATAAATGTTTTCATTATTATTATTTGCTGATGTTGTTGTATTGTTATTATTAATACTATTATCATTATTATTACTATACCGTTATTATTATTGTTATTATTATTATTATTATTTTAATTTGTTTGTTGTTATTGTTACCATTATTATTACTGTTATATGTTATTGATTTTATTACTATTATTATTATTATTATCATCATCACTTTTATTAAAAAGGAATGTTTTATCCCCTCAACAGTGTGCTGCAGGGACCTACCAGACCGCGTCGACCCAGACGAGTTGTACTGAGTGCCCAGCTAACTTCCGCTGCTCAAACAATACCCAAGAACCTGTTGCATGCGAGGCTGGCTTCGTAAGCTTACTAATGCTAATACTAACCATACCTGATGCTCATATACCTGTTTGATGAGATATATGGTCTGTTTGCAGCCAGAAGGGCGTTAACGCATTTACTTTAACACAGAGTTAATGCCCTTGTGGGTCCAAACTGGGGGTGTTTCACAAAGATCGTATGCCAAACTTAACTCTAAGGTGGACTTAAAAATTATGGAGAGCCATTTGTAGCCTTAAAAAAAAGTATATTCAAAAGAAAAAATTTAAGTACTCAAGACTTTTCTTAACTTCCATAACAAGAACATAAAATCTCCTTGATAATGAAAAATATGAATGATTTGAATCAACATTTCATGCCTTTTAAAATAACTTTTACAAAATATTTTCAAAGATGCTATAAGTCCAACTTAGAGATAAGTTCAACTTAGCATCTTTGTGAAACAACCCCCCCCCCCCCGCCCCAATGATATATATGATAGTGAAACTCCGTCCTCCAAAGTACCATTGAAAAGCTTTGTCTTACGTTCCTAAAATTGGAATTGAAAAGAGAGAATTAATGAGATTGAAGTTGATAAAATAGATAAATAAATAGGATAAAATAGATAAATAAATAAAGAGATAAATAAATTAAATCCTTTTTGTACAATTGGGTTTCTAAAGACATGTATCAATCAATTATATATGATTATATACGTCTGGGGATACCCCCAATAAAATAGAAATGAATAAATAAGATAAAATAAAATGAATAAATAGATAAATAGATATGTTAAAGGTATTACAAAGTTTTGGGAAATTTGAAAAATGGGTGGATAGTGATTCTTTACAATTTTGATATATTGGGATGCATCTGTGGATGTATTAAAAGCACTAGAAAATTTAGCCCCTAAAACACTTCTGCTTTCGAGAAAAATTGAATATAAAGATTTACCGGTGCTGATAAATTTCAAATAGCTCCTACGGCCGTACAATGGTAGCTGCGACCATGAAAATCTCAGAATATGTAGTTGTGGTATATAATTTCCGAACGGGAATAGCTAATCGGTCGATTTCAGTCAAGAAACATTGTTTCATAGCTTAATTAATATATTGACCTTGAGAGGGAGCTATACACCATAAAGTGTTTATTATTTACAATTTCATAACTTTAGAGTCGATTTCGACCGCGACAACGATCAGTGAATATTGTTGGATTGCATATGCTTCCAATATGTTCACTTGAACCAAATTCACGACCCCATACCAAAACTTTGTATTACCTTTAATGAATGAATTATTTTGTGTGTAATTGGGTTTTAAAAGAGATCAATTATATATTTATGTATACATGTACGTCTGGGGACTGACCTTTAATGTCCACATCTGAAACATGTGAGATGAATTTTGTTATTTTGAACCCCGGTCTGTCTGAGCCAGGTGGTAGGAGAAGGCAGTGAGCTGACCAAGTGCCAATGTACCACTAGACAACTCACATCTCACTTTACTGATTAATTGATTAACAAACAAATAAAAATGAATTTTTTTGAGAATTTAAACGTTTAGGGGATTTATTTCACAATTTCACATTAACGCCCACATCAAAAGAAAATATGAGTTAAGTCTTTTGTGTGTGTCTAATTTGATGCAATTTGAAACAAAGTGCATTTTCTATCGATTTTCGAGTACAATTTTCGCTTTGTAGTGTGCAATATAGCTTTATATTAGTGCATCTCATAGTAAAGCTGATGTTATGATTTACCACAGGATACAAGCATGGAAATCAAATATACAGAACAAAATACTTAGAGCGTATATATCGTGGTGATTGGTTTTCTTGAATTTCTTTTTTTTGTTAAAGAGTTGTGTATGTGTATGTAATGATATTAAGTGCCAAAAGGACATTGGTAATTGTTGTTGCCAATTTGAATATTTCTCCTCTCTAGTTCTCAACAAGTGGGTCAACCAGCTGTGTGGCATGTCCTGTGGGTCAAGCATGCGGTTCATCAGGTCAAGGGTTATGTCAGGTCAGTCACTGTCAGTCTCTTTTTGCAATCTTCAGTTTCCAGTTTCATGTACAGGTAACTTTGCATAAGTTGTATCTCTTGGGACCACAGAAATATATTTGACTTGGAAGAAATTCAACTTATTAGAGGTAAATTACCGGTACACATGTTTTGCATTATCTGGTCGAAAAAAATTGCTTTGACTCAGGTGATTATTCGACTTAAGGAAGGTCGACTTATTCAAGGTTAACTGTATTTCCCTGTGTACATGCTGTTGTGCCATGAACACAATATTTGTATCTTATTTTGTAAATGGTAATTAGTTGTATGGATGAAGACCATCTGCTAATAGGCCATTTTCTTGATGTAATCAAATATAATGCACAAAACTTTTACATGAATTCCTCTTTACAAATTATTTCATTTGTTACAAATAACTGTATTTTGATAGTCGGAATGTGAATTGTAAGGTAACCCGACACATGCTCCGCCGACGATTGCTCCGCCGACAGTTACTCCGCAAAACGCGACAATTGCTCCGCGACATTTGCTCCGCGACATTTGCTCCGACGTCAAATGCTCCGCCGACAGTTGCTCCGCCGACAGTTGCTCCGCCGACAGTTGCTCCGCCGACAATTGCTCCGCCGACAGATGCTCCGCCGACAATTGCTCCGCCGACAATTGCTCCGTCGACAATTGCTCCGCCATCAATTGCTCCGCAAAACGCGACAATTGCTCCGCCGACATTTGCTCCGCCGACATTTGCTCCGCCTGAAGCGACACTTGCTCCGCCGACATTTGCTCCGCCGACAATTGCTCCGCCGACAATTGCTCCGCCGACATTTGCTCCGCCTGAAGCGACACTTGCTCCGACGACATTTGCTCCGCCGACAATTGCTCCGCCGACAATTGCTCCGCCTGAAGCGACAATTGCTCCGCCGACATTTGCTCCGCCGACATTTGCTCCACCGACATTTGCTCCGCCGACAATTGCTCCGCCGACAATTGCTCCGCCGACATTTGCTCCGACGACATTTGCTCCGCCCAAAAAGTGTCCCATAAACTACAAATGCTACTAGTACTACGACAAATGCTTCGCCGACAAAATTTTCTTTACACCTATTTTTTCCGTTTCTTGTTTTCTTCTTCATTTTCTGAATGCATTTCTTGAAATAATGAAATGAAATGAATGAATGTTGATGAAGTGGGAGGAAAAAGGAGTTACCTAAAAGTCATTTCGAATATACTGAAATAACTTTCTATCTATCACTGTACGTTCCATATAATGTATACTAAACACTCATTACATGTCGTGGGAAGTTTAAAAAAAAAAGTAGAGCAGCAAGCCACATTCCCCAATACGCGCATACCTCCTAGTTAATTTCAAGTAGCTCATCAATATGTAATACCTGAAATTACCTCGATCAATGCATCTTACTAGGTAAAGCATTATACAATGTAATAGGTCATCATGGAAGTTTAGAAAATAAGTAAGGGGGATTTACCAAGTGTTGATCTTTTTAAGAGTTTTATAAAGAAACAAAAAGATATTGAATATTTCGCAGCGAAAAAAAGGAACAAGCTTGTTTCGCATTTTAAGAAATGGCGATTTGACTTATGATACTCATGTTGATTTAACTTTTATTCCTGTGCCCCCTCACTCCCCTTAATGCACTGGAGTTCAAACTATGATTTATATGTGTACAGTTTTTTTTTTACTATAATGTTTTTTTTGTATAACTTTCTTGTCCTTTCATTATTGTTAGTTGTTCTTATACATATTGGTTTTTTTGTTTGTCTAATTATTACCAATGACTTGTAAATATGTAATTTTTATATGATTGAAAATTTAATAAACACACAAATATAAAAAAAAAGTTTAGAAAATAAGGGCACTTATATACGTAAGGAAGAGAACCCATTCAGACGGGAAAATGAGATGGCAGCCTTTCTGCTTATTCACATTTTATACAAATCATTTTGTTGCAGTTTGATGTTAGTTCTTCATGATAAGCCAATTGCTCTTCTTCCGGTGGCTTCGTGAGTCCCTTAAATTATTTAGTGAAAACAAAGTCCTCGAATGAAACGGAGTGTTTTGCACACTAACATATATATATTAAAGCTACATACACTTAACTAAAGGAAAGAAACCTTTAGAAAATGGACTGGATATTATTGAAAATATTATTCTAAACAAGAATGTACTACATGATTGTATTACTTTACGTTTCAATTTCACGAGAGAAATAGAACTCGAGAGGGGGAGCAGAGAAGAAGTGATGGAAATGAAAGAAGACTAATAGCATGAGAGGAAAGAAAAGAGCAAAGAAGACAAAAAAACGGTGTAAACAGAAAAAGGAGGAGCATGGGAGAGAGAGAAAGAGAGAGAGAGAGAGATAGCCTTGAGCTTTGGATCAGCTAATGAGTAATACATGAAACAGATTTTGAGCGGAATAATTATCTTTCGCCGGAGAACTTGCGTAAGGAGCTATAATTTTATTTTTTATTTTTTTAAATCAAACATTATGGGGAATAGCAAAAAACGGTTGTCTTTTTTGCTCTTTTCTTTCCTCTCATGTTATTAGTCTTCTTTCATTGAGGTAATTTCAGGTCTTACATATTGATGAGCTGTTTGAAATTAACTAGGAGGTATGCGCGTATTGGGGAATGTGGCTTGCTGCTCTACTTTAAAAAAAAAAAAAACTTCCCATGACATGTAATGAGTGTTTAATGTACATTATGTGGGACGTACAGTGATAGATGGAAAGTTATTTCAGTATATTCGAAATGACTTTTAGGCAACTGCTTTTTCCTCCCACATTATCAACATTCATTCATTTCATTTCATTTACATAATTTCATGAAATGCATTCAGAAAATGAAGAAAAAAAGAAAGAAACAAAAACAACCCGTGAAAAGAAAAATATTGGCGGCGAAGCATTTGTCGTAGTACTAGTAGCATTTGTATTTAATGGGACACTTTTTGGGCGGAGCAAATGTCGTCGGAGCAAATGTCACCGGAGCAAGTGTCGCTTCGATCATGCGGAGCAAATGTCGTCGGAGCAATTGTCGGCGGAGCAAATGTCACCGGAGCAATTGTCGGCGGAGCAAATGTCACCGGAGCAATTGTCGGCGGAGCAATTGTCGGCGGAGCAATTGTCGACGGAGCAATTGTCGGCGGAGCAATTGTCTGCGGAGCAAATGTCGTCGGAGCAATTGTCGGCGGAGCAAATGTCACCGGAGCAATTGTCGCTTCAGGCGGAGCAATTGTCGGCGGAGCAATTGACGGCGGAGCAAATGTCGGCGGAGCAAATGTCGGCGGAGCAAGTGTCGCTTCAGGCGGAGCAAATGTCGGCGGAGCAAATGTCGGCGGAGCAATTGTCGCGTTTTGCGGAGCAATTGACGGCGGAGCAATTGTCGGCGGAGCAATTGTCGGAGGAGCAATTGTCGGCGGAGCATCTGTCGGCGGAGCAATTGTCGGCGGAGCAACTGTCGGCGGAGCAACTGTCGGCGGAGCACCTGTCGGCGGAGCATTTGACGTCGGAGCAAATGTCGCGGAGCAAATGTCGCGGAGCAATTGTCGCGTTTTGCGGAGTAAATGTCGGCGGAGCATGTGTCATGGAACCGAATTGTAAACATCACTCGTCGATAGGTAGGGCAACCTGTAATGTTTGTACTACCTAGCAATAATTTGTGCATTCGATTTTATAACCTTCTAAACTGGTCCATTGTAGTCCTGTACCAGGGTTTGAGAGGAAACTCTTATTCTCGCCCCCCCCCCCCCCACTCCAGGAACGGAGGGACCGCATGAGTGTTCCCAAAATCTGACTTGAATTGGGAGTTTGAAAATTTGAGAGGAAGAATTAAGTTAATGGAATTTTTAAAGTGTCTCTGAGACGCTTGACCTAGTGGTAGTAGTCTCTGAGATACATGCATATGATTATGTACCTGATTGAATATCTGAAATGCTGGTGTTGTATAATGTATACTTTTTTGCAACTCCAAGATATTTGGTCAATAGATGTTCCATACATTACAGAATATTGTTGAGTTCTAAATATAAATTGACATCAAATGTGTCTTTTCACTTAATATTTTGTCTGATTCTTTTCTGGTAGGACATAAACTTCATACAATTATCAGATAAACCTACATGTACTTCAGAGGAAGATAACATATGGGACGAAATAACCTGGGGTCTCACTTTTATCCAACATTCAGACTTGAAGCATTTGATTATGTTTTGTAAAATCATATCATCATGTCTAAATTCTTTCAGGTCGGGGAGTACTCCAACAGCACCGACTGTCTGCCCTGCCCCCAGGGATTCATGTGCCCCTCGCCCCTCGGCAACCCCCAAGCCTGCCCCAGTGGTAGTTACCAAGACACCACAGGCAAATCCACCTGTTACCTCTGCCCTGGTGGTTCCTCCTGCCTCTTGGTCAGCGGGTCCCCGACATTGTGTGACCCCGGCTACTACAGTCTTAGCGGTCAGCAGGTATGTAGCGTATGTCCGGAGGGGCAGTGGAGCGAGGAGGGCGTGTCGTCCTGCAGCATTTGTCCGGTCGGTCAAGAGTGCCTGGACGGGTCGGATAGGATACAACCGAGGAACTGCACTGCAGGGACGTATGCTGCGCAGGGTGCGGGTATATGTACCTCTTGTCCACTTGGTAAGTCACTTAGTGAAAATGTATGTTGCAGGTTGAGGCCGTCAATTAAGGGTTTGGAATTGTGCCTTAGAGGTGTTCATATTTCTGCACCTCATAATAGTACTCTTTGTATATAACTTACACACAAAAGTTGGAAGATGATGGATATGAGAATTATGCAGCTACTAGTTTCAGTACCCCATGCCCTCTTGGTACATATAAGTTACTTTTGTGTGCAGGTCGGATGAAAGGTGATGGCTTTTAGAGATTGAATATCTATGTGAAGCAGAGTGTGTGTATTTGCATTCCTTTTCCTCTCTGTAAGTCATTTATGATCCATGATGAAAAAGATAAGGGGTTAAAAATTACAAGAGATTTCTATTTCTTTTTATGTAAGATAGTTAGTAGGTGTAGCCCTGCCCTTGACAGATCCTAAGTTGTGATCTGAGTAGTACACATTTATCCATATATCCATTCCCTCTCTCTATCTCTCTCTGTCCCTCTCTTTCCCACCCTCCATCTCGATCACTCCCTCGCTCTCTCTATTCTCTATATTACAGGAATGTACAGCCTGGAGCAGGCTTTGTCATGTACCCCATGCCCAACAGGGTCTCTGTGTCTGGTAGCCAGCGAATTACCAGCTACATGCCCCAATGGAACATACAGTGGACTGGGAGAGGTAAGGATGTCCTTTAACATTCATTCCTTCCTTGGCAAGACATGAATCTACATATGCCACTCAACACTCAGGCGCAGTAAATTGGTACCTGGTAGGGATTTGAATGCTTTTAAAGATAAAGTTGAGTTCTGGTCATGCGATTGCATTGTGAAAGTAACGGTGTGGAAATCAGAAAAAGTTGATCATGTAGCATATAAGTATTAGTGAGTACTGCAAGGTTCTGGAGTCCTCAAAATGATAAGAAATTTGACCCTGTCTTGGTAAAGTAATGAGCACTGTACTCAGAAAGATTTATATGGGACTACACAAACATGTTGCATAAAGATTGGGCCTCATTTCTAAGGCGCCACGGATTTATTCAACTGGCATTCGGAATGCATGTAGAATGCATGTAGAATGTCCTATTCAGAATCTATTGTTCGTTAATCCACATTCCAGAATGTACCTAGAATGTAGCTAGAATGCGGTAATTAACGTCTTAATTGGCGCATTCTGGGTACATTCTGGAATGTCCCATGAATAGGCCATCCGAACAAAGGCGATGCTCCATGAATAGGCCATCCGAACAAAGGCGATATCGATCGGCAGCGACTACCTTCTTGATATTGCGTGCCGGAATAGTTTCGATATAGAATGAACCATAAGAATTGTTTGAAATCAACAGATATTTAATTGGTTTCGCTTCTGTCTCTCCCGCGATCGGTTGCATTTATGGACTTACTTTTATTTCTTTCCGACGGCTAACCGGTAACATCAGTGATATTTAATTGTTTTCGCTTGTAGCTCTCTCTCTCTCACCATTTATTTCTCAAGCGTCGGTGATATTGTATTTGATTTTCTTTCTTTTCTTCAGCTTATTAAAGATGGTGAAAAGAGTAGAAAAAGATTGAGAAAGAATGAAGACAGATTTATTATGACATTCCCGCCAGACCGCCACAAATATGTTCTGAGTCGGCGCTCTCAGAACAAAGGCGCGTTACAGTGTCAAATATACGCGGTGTTTTGAAACGTTGGTGTTGATTGAGATGATGCCTCATTAAAGATGGTAAAAAGAGTAGAAGAAAGATTGAGAAAGAATGAAGAAAATATTTTGCATGAAAATGCGGATGAATCTGAATGATCAAAATGAGAGGAAGAAAGAGGATGCAAGAGATGGTGGGTGTTGAAAGATCTGAGGACTAATGAAATGATACATTTAGATAAAAAGCGAGAGTGGATATTTATGGTTACCATCTTATTTTTAAACTTTTTTTATTGGCAGGGATGGGGGTCCGTTTTTGTTTTGTTTTTTTGGCCAGGGAGGAAGCAGCCTTGCCCTGTTGCCCCCCCCCCCCCCCCCTCCATGCGTCTGCGCCTGAAGAAAAGCACATGCGAATAATCTTATTTCCAAACCGAGACGCACATTATTTTGTTTGTGGTCTGTGCTTTTATGTTGCGTATAATTTGTTTGTTTAGCGCACATTATCCTACTTTACCCCCCACCCCCCCCCCCTTTTTTTTTTACATCACCTACTTTATCAAACCACTCTAATTTTTTAATTCCATCTCTTAGAAATAATGTTTTTTTTTTTATTTTTTTTTTATCTTTAATTATAAATAAAACTTACTTCATATTTCTTTACGAAATTTCATAAAAATTGTAGAGGGTGTGATTATTTATTCCAAAACAAATAAAGAGAAGGTCATATATAGATCAGTAGAGAGTGGCGGGGGGGGGGGGGGGGGGAGATGAAAATTAAGTGAGAGGGGAATTGCAGAGAACGAGGGAAAGAAAGAGAATGCAAGAGATGGTGAAATCTAATTGTAGTCTATATTATATATATATTAGAAGTAAAAAGATTTCTTATTTCTTATTTCCAATCTAACTGTATTCTCTAAAAATTGAACGATGTTATCTCACGCCACATGGCATGTGGACAACAACATGACATGTGCGCAACAACGACATACATATAATGACATATTTATTATGGCATTCCCGCCACAAATATGTCGGCGCTCTCAAAACAAAGGCGCGTAACAATGTCAAATATACGCGTGTTTTAAAGTTTGGTGTTGATTGACATGACGCCTCATTTTAGATAACAAGGAGACAGTGTTGATTCGAGATAGAGATGGATTTATTATTATCGAGAGAGAGAGAGATTACAGGTGTAAATTGGCCGTATGCCTATCACAATCCTAAAATGTTGGATTATTTTGTAATACACAAATGTTTTTGTCATCAGAAATAATTGCTCCTCACCATGGCATTTTACCAGTCGCAACAAGGACATTCAAATAATGACAGATTTATTATGACATTCCCGCCACATGTCGGCGACCTCAGAACGGAGGCGACGTAACAATCATAAATATCGCGGTCTGTTGGAACTTGGGTGTTGATTACAACATTTCCAAGATACAGTCATCAATCCAACTTTCTACTTCATTCGTGCCTTTTCATCGTATCCACCAAAAGATCAATAGACATATCAGAATCTCGATATTTAATTGCTTTCGCTTCTCTCTCTCTCTCTCATCACTGCCCCTATATCGTTATCCTTGTTATAACTCTCGGTCTCATTGATTGTGACATTACTAAAACAAAAAAGATTGAAACGCCAATGACAATATTTTTTAATGGCATGCAAATATACACAAATAGGATACATAGAGCATTTAAAAAATGAATTTCTTGAATTGTCATATTGTTCCTCCAAAACGAACTGTTCAGTTTGAAAAAGATGTGTATATACATATCATATTAAATCGGAATAAAGACAGCCCATATCAATCAGTCCACCAATGAAATTAAAGTGGGGAAAAAAGATTTCTCGAATTTGCTGCTCAATGTTCCAAAAATACAAAATGGTATTTGTTTGAATGTTTGTCGCGCGTGAGTTTGAAAGAGGGTCTAATTTAATCTTGGTTTTATAATGGCATTTGATTATTGTGATAATAAATTAGTTAGAATGTGTCTGCTTGTCGTTCTTATTTTCGTCGATGTTGAATACTAGTGTTGTGAAGTGAATGTTTGTCGCGCGTGAGTTTGAAAGAGGGTCTAATTTAATCTTGGTTTTATATTGGCATTTGATTATTGTGAAAATAAATTAGTTAGAATGTGTCGATCTGCTTGTCGTTCGAATTTTCGTCGATGTTGAATACTAGTGTTGTGAAGTGAATGTTTGTCGCGCGTGAGTTTGAAAGAGGGTCTAATTTAATCTTGGTTTTATAATGGCATTTGATTATTGTCATAATAAATTAGTTAGAATGTGTCTGCTTATCTTAGTGAGTTAGTTGTAGTGAGTTTGAAAGAGGATCTAACGAGAGTAGGTAATGTTATATTTTTATTTATTAAATTCATTGATTTTCATGTTATATGAATTGATAGTTTGTCGCGCGTGAGCTTGAAAGAGAATTTTCATATTCCAACACTATGTCGGCAGAAAATTATTTCGCCGGTTAAGAAATAAAGCGACCGCACCATTTTATTGGAAATGGAAACGTAATACCAAGATATTTTGTTTCTTCAATTGGGAGACAACGTGTTTTCGCTGTTATCAACTTCAGAAAATCAGAAGTTGGGAGAACGAATGTTATACCTTGTTTAAAAGATGAATACAAATAGCTCTTACTCCTTCTAAAAGTGGCTCCGCGCTGTTTATATAAAATTATACTTATTCATATTCCAACACTATGTCGGCAGAAAATTGGAAAGACAAACAATTTATTTTATATAAATGTAATTTTTTTCGAGCAGGAAAATACTTGTATTAGAACTCGTTCGTAGCGTCAAAATTCATTTTACCGGTTAAGAAATAAAGCGGCCGCAACTTTTTTATGGGAAAATAGAAACGTAATACCAAGATATTTTGTTTCTTCAATTAGGAGACAACGTGTTTACGCTGTTATCAACTTCAGAATATCAGAAGTTGGTAGAACGAAAGTTATACCTTGTTTAAAAGATGAAAAAAAATAGCTCTTACTCCTTCTAAAAGTGGCTCCGCGCTGTTTATATAAAATTATACTTATTCATATTACAACACTATGTCGGCAGAAATTTGACAAGGAAAACAATTTATTTTATATAAATGCCATCTTTTTCGAGCAGGAAAATACTTGTATTAGAACTCGTTCGTAGCGTCAAAATTCATTTTACCGGTTAAGAAATAAAGCGGCCGCAACTTTTTTATGGGAAAATAGAAACGTAATACCAAGATATTTTGTTTCAGAAGTTGGGAGAACGAATGTTATACCTTGTTTAAAAGATGAATAAAAATAGCTCTTACTCCTTCTAAAAGTGGCTCCGCGCTGTTTATATAAAATTATACTTATTCATATTACAACACTGTCGGCAGAAATTTGACAAGGCAAACAATTTATTTTATATAAATGCAATCTTTTTTCGAGCAGGAAAATACTTGTATTAAAACCAGCTCGTAGCGTCAAAATTCATTTTAACGGTTAAGAAATAAAGCGATCGTAACTTTTTTTTTATTGGGAAATGGAAACGTAATTCCAAGATATTTTTCCCTTCAATTAGGAGACAACGTGTTTTCGCTGTTATCAACTTCAGAAAATCAGAAGATGAGAGAACGAATGTTATACCCTGTTTAAAAAGATAATTAGAAATAGTTCTTACTCCTTCTAAAAGTGAGCCGCGCTGTCGAACCTTATGAGGTATAGTCGCATTTGAAATCACGCATCTCTGATTAATCGCCAGCGTCTCGGGCATGCTTTTTCATCGCCCAATTCTCAAAAGTCGATCGATTTGCGCCTTTGTCTAGAGAACAAAGGGGCATTCCAGAATGCATTCCAGAATTCGTACAGAATGTGCGCATTCTGGAATGCCCCTTTGTTCTCTAGACAATAGGCACAGGTCGCATCGATTTTTTGGGAATGTGGCTAGAATGTGCGCATTCTGGATACATTCCAGAAAGATTACAAGGGCATTCTGAATGCATTCCGAATGCCAGTTGAATAAATCCGTGGCGCCTAAGCTGTTACTTGTCATATTCAGAATATGAAGGCATTTGAAGAGCCATGCTTTTAAGGGAACTTTTTTTCTCTGTTGTTCTTCCACACTTGCATAATAACAATGATAATACTGACTGCACAAATTTCTTGAATGAATGATTGGCATGTGCCTCTTCATGGTAGGTCGGCTAAAGCCAGGGTAACAATATGATTGTAGGACCCTCAGGAGAACATGCAGCTGCAGTATGGACACTGATGAGTCTACCTGAGGTAAACAAATCCAGTTATTGATATAATACAAATCCATTCCTTCATATAACAGGGAACAATGTGCACTGACTGTCCCGCTGGTTTCTACTGCCCCGACCCCGTCAACGTTCCCCAGCCGTGCCCCTACGGGACGTACTCCTCGGCTAGGAACGACTCCTGCACACCTTGTCCTGAGGGCATGTCTTGCCTCGACCCTGCAGATGCTCCAGTGGCTTGTGACAGTGAATACTACAGTCCTGAGGTAATTGGATTCATTGATACCATTTCATAATTTTAAAGCCAAGGATCTATTTGAAGTTCTATTATAGCTCGGGATATTGGATATTATAGTCCTTGGATATAATATTGTAGATAATGTAAAGAAATGAAAAGCTTCATAGCAAAACGCAATAAATGTGAAATCCAAAAATGTTAAACAAAATGAATCGGAAGATCAAAGAAAGATAATTTTATCTGGATCTGTAATTAATTTCTCACTTTTCATCTTCATTTTATTTTAGGGCAAAAAGAATGTTTTTTCCCATAAACGCCAGGTCCGATTTTCAGAGCAAAATGTAATATATCCAGTATGCAATCCCGCTTGCCCGTAGCATATGTGGACAAGCCTTTATAATTTGTTTTCCCTTTTCCTCTCATTAGATGGTTCCAAGGTGCCTGCTCTATCCAGCCAACTGCCCTCTAGGAACCTACCATAACTCATCGGGTTCTACATCAGCTGATGATTGCATCGTTTGCGATCCCGGGTCAGTCTTTTATCTTTAACTCTTATCATGCCACAGGGTTAATCCCCATTGCGCCAAGCCCCCAAATCCCCCCGTGCCAAATTTATGGTGAGATAATCTGATTAACTCGATGGTTCTATGAATAGCGTGTGCGAAACACACAACACAGTACAATGTGCATGAACAATAACTGCTATTACGAATGCGTGCAAGCATGCAGCAAAGCAATGGCTCGCTCGCATGTACAAAGCACTATAACGGTAGCGTGCATGCAGCCTTATGGCAGGATAAAGAACCATAGTTGTGCGTTCTCATGGGGACTTTGACACCATACATGTGTTTAAGCGCTGATGGGATTAGTCAATCACCCAGAGTGGACTTTACTTTTACGATTGGACAGACCTTATGTAATGCACTTCACCCTCCACCAATCACCCCTTTAGTTAATCTCATCATCACAAAATTTCTCTCAACCATGAGATTTGAAAGCAAGCTGGAGTACAATGTAGTCTTTCTGGTCTGATGGGTAATGGGGTTTTGCTGCCTGGGAATCCATTTACTGGTAATTCAACCCGCATAGGTATCAGCAAATCATGAGGTAATGCACTTGGAAACAGACTTCACTTTACTCAGCATTTTGGGGGCTATATGGCCAAGAAGTGCATGCATGGAATGAAAGTGTTAGTGCATGCATGGAATCAAAGTGTTAGTGCAGTCAGATGGGTTAAGTACTATATTGATTAGTTGCTTATGAGCTGTATTTATCATTTAGATGTATTTGAACTTAAAATTAGGATGTTAATTTTTTACCACGAAACCAAAAACATTACAAACAAAACTTTTTGAGATGATTGCCCTCTCCCTTTTAAACTACTTTGCCTAGTGAACTTTTTTCTAAATTAAAAAAACAGAAATAAAGGAAAGCAACAAGATGTTAAATTAAAAGAATGGTAAGAGATAATTGTGTGTGGAGAGGGAGGGAGAACATAATGTGCTTCCCAACAACTACACCCCCTCGAGACAAAATTGGTATTATGAGAAGCTATGCCCAATTCAACTCGTTTATCTGTTCCGAGAGGTGATACCTAATTGTCTATAAAGTTTAAATATGTCTGTGGAGCCAGTGCACCAACTCGCAGCCTTGTTTGTGATGCCATCAAACTTGCCTATATTTCCAGATACTACTGTGCTGGTAACAACAACCCCGAGCCCACAGGCCCCTGCAACCCCGGGTACTACTGCACCGGAGGGTCCGGTACCAGCATCCAACACGAAGTCCCCGAGGGCCACTACAGCGGCAGTGCTGCGTACAAGGCTGAACCGTGCGAGCCTGGCACTTACACCACGGCCAGAAGCTCCTCTTCCTGTTTAGACTGCCCTCAAGGGGCGTATTGTAATGATTCAGGGACTGCAACGCCAGAGCCGTGTCTCAGCGGTCACTACTGTCCTCCACGGACTATTGTACCCATTCCATGTCCAGAGGTGAGTGTGAAACTTGAGTAGGGTAATGATTTTTATGCCTCCGCTACAAAGTAGCCAGAGGCATGATTTCAGGTTGTACATGTATATCCATTGATGGATTGATGGATTCCAGCCAAACTTGAGTCATGTAAGTATCTTGCAGAGCTAATTAACTGATCAGATTTTGGGGTCACAAGGTCAAAGGTCACAGCGCTCTTTATGTATGCAAAAATAGCTTGTGATCACATTATCATTAGAACCGATGGGCAGATTACCATCAAACTCAGGACAATCAATTAATATTAGAGTCAAGATAAAATAAAATAAAAATTTATATGTTTATTTCATTGGTCATTTCGATTACCAGGGTACATATCGTGTAGAGCCCAGTGCTCAGGAGGTTGGAGACTGCCCTTCATGTCCACCAGGGAAGTATTGTGATGAGACTGGCCTGTCCACCTGGAGTGGGGACTGTGCTGCTGGACACTACTGCATAGGAGGAGCTGACACCTCGCATCCGTATGTAACAGAATGTGTAAGTCCAGCTCGGTCTCGTATTCAGAATTGAATGGTGAAGACGTATAGTACGTGGGTCTCATGGGGAACTTGACACCATTTGGGCGTTTACTCAATAATAAGTGTTGTCAATTACCAGGATTAGCCTTCAGTTTTATGTCCAACATATGTCTTACATTTGTATTTAATGCTCTGCATTTTCCACCAATATCCCCTTATGGAAAATTCATTATTTTATGTTTCCCTGAACCAAATACTCTCCAAGAGACTGGGGGATATTTTGTTTGATGGCACTCCAGGTTTGCTGTGTGCGAGACCTATTCACCCATTGATGGTATTTCCACAAAGTCCGGTGTCAGTAAATTATGACCTCCAGTGCATACAAAAGGACAACCAACTTTTAAAAATTAAGTGCCCTTTGGTCCTGGCCACTTATTTCAAGGCTTGGCTTCAGCCAAATTGAAGTGCCCATACATATAGTGATTACAACTTTCAAAAATTCATGACTTTCTTATATAGTCAGATTTAATTGAAACTTTTTTTTGTTTGCTTCTCTGATTTTTCTAAATAGTTGTCTGTTTGGGTTGGATTTTCGTTTAAGTGTAAAATGATAAATGATTCTGTAAGGCTTGTGTTGGAACAGAAAAAGCTGTGATACAGAAGATGTGTGGTGTGAAACTGTCTGATAGAAAGAACACAAGGGAGCTCAGGGAAAAATTGGGTCTACAAGAAACTGTGCTGGAAGTGGTAAAGATAAGTGGAATGTGATTGGTGGGTCATGTGTTGAGAAGGGAAGACGATTACCAGTAACCTTTGAAAAGAGCATGGGATCTGAAGGGGGATGGCATAAGAGGGAAAGGAAAACCCAATTTTATGGAAAAATATGATGAAGAGTGAAAGTAGTAAGGTTGGTCTCGATGAAGAGGATTCTCCAGACAAGCAGAAGGAGGGAGGGAGGGAGTGGGGGAGGGAGGGAGGAAATGCCGTTATGGCGGGAAAAGTCAGTAACCCCTTGTAGGAAGGAAAATGCTGACGTAAGAAATGATGATGATGAAAGCAGGACATACCCAAATCTTAAGTACCGGTAGTGTTTTACACCCTTTATTACAGGACATGTTAATACAAGACAACCAGGATATAAACTACTTATCTCATATCCCAATAATTCACTTTAATCATTTTTCATGGTTTGATTGGTTGTTTACTCTCATCTACCCCCCTCCCTTATAAAAAAATAAAAAAAATCCCTTTGGAATCATGAACCCCCCCCCCCCCCCCACCCCTTTGTCAAGCTTTTGTTGTTCTCAATCTGATTTCTGAATTCTTTGTGAACACCTAGGCCAATTCCACTATCCTCGGGGGTGGGGAATGCCCGGCCGGATACTACTGCCCTGAGGGGACCGAGACGCCCATCTCCTACCCGTGCGAGAATGGAACCTTCCTGAACGTGACCGGAGGTCAGGAGATGGCTGACTGCTTGGACTGCCCAGGAGGCAAGGTCTGCAGAGGATACGCTCTGACCGAACCCAACGAGCTCTGTGCACCAGGTAAGGTTAAAGGTCAAGTGATGAGGTCAAAGGCTAAAGGTCAATGATGCTAATGCAGGCAAAACCTGTCTATGAAGGCCATCCAAGGTAAACGGAACAATCGACCTCTGCAGACACATGAAGATGTGCAAGGTAAACATATCTTTGAAATTATTCAACATTGATAGAATTTGGTGATATCATATTTTTATTAGTAATCTAGTGCCTTGATCATGTTTTTATACAATTCATGAATCCATTTTGAGTGTCAAGAATAAAGACTCTCTTTTTCAAAAATATAACAGAGGATGACATGAATATCTGTGCCTTTGATATCATCTATAGCACTGAAATGGGTGACAAGATATCATTACATTCTATGTCTCTCGTTTTAAATTGTTATGCCTCCGCTTTGAAGTATCCAGAGGCATTAGGTTTCCAGGCTGTCCCTCCGTTTGTACGTACGTACGTACGTAGTCTCTAGGTCCCGTTCTCGTAATCGCATTATCTCAAGAACGGTGGGTTCCCGCAACACTTGAGTCATGTATGTATCTTGCAGAACCAATGAACTGATTAGATTTTGGGCTCACTTGGTCAAAGGTCACAAGGCTCATTATGTATGCAAAAATAGCTTGTCATCACTTTGTCTGTAGAACCGATTGATGGATTACCATCAAACTTAGGTTACATAATTATGTATCTTGCAAACCAATAATCTGAGTAGATTTTGGGGTCAAAACCTCGAAGATCAAATTTTACGGGGCTCATTATGTATGCAAAATTAGCTTCTGATCGCATTTTCTCAAGAACCGATTGATGATTCTCGCCAAACTTGGGTCAGGTATGTCTTGCAGAGCTTGATGAACTGATTAGATTTTAGGGTCATGAGGTCAAAGATCAAAGGGTCATACATGTACATGAAAAAATAATATTCTGAGAATCTGTTGATGGATTATAATCAAACTTGAAATTGAACAATTGCTTCTGTTTTGGTTTGGTAATTCGCTCTATGGCGAAGGCATCATTTTCAACTGCGTGCAGTCGAGGGTTAATCAATCTAGTTTTCAGGGTACTTCTGTATCGACAAGAATAGCTTTCCTTTGTAAAAATATAACAGATAAATATCTTTGCTTCTGATATTATCTACAGCACTGAAATTGTTGACAAAATGTGAATTGCATTTCACGTCTCTCATTTTATGTTTTCAGGGTACTTCTGTATTGGGAAGGCCAAGACCAAGTACCCAACGGATGGAGACACTGGGAACATCTGCCCCGTTGGTCACTACTGTCCCGAGGGTTCACCTGCGGCCATAAGATGTCAGGATGGGGAGTACAACAATTTAACTGGAAGATCGGAATGTTTCACTCGTCCACCGGGTAGGTCAGCTTGGCTAATAAGGATTGGGGGGGGGGGGGGGCACTGAATGCTTTTTAATTAACTTGTGAAATGGTGGCTGACTGAAATACTTCTCAGAGATTAGAGCGTGTGCTTGATCATGTGTGGAATAGCAACTGAATCTAATGACTGGGCTGATATAATAGTGAATAATTTATTTGTTAACTGTGCAGGTTTTATACATAAAGAATAAAAAGATATTGAGACCCCCCCCCCCCCCCCCTAATATGTTTTAGTACTTGTATTATTGAAACATTTTCAATTTGTCTATAGGATTCTACTGTGCAGACAGTGAAAACCTTTTGGAATGCCCACGAGGTCATTACTGTCCCGAGGGTACCGGTAGCAACGGGTCCATCCCCTGCCCCCGTGGGACCTACAATCCTGACCTTGGACTGGCCTCAGTGGACCAGTGCCAGCCGTGTGCTCCAGGCTACTACTGCACCCAGCTTGGGGCCTACTCATTTGGAATAGCAAACGGGTCGGCAGGGCCTTGTGATCCTGGCTAC
Source organism: Strongylocentrotus droebachiensis (assembly GCA_035222895.1). Taxonomy (NCBI): domain Eukaryota; kingdom Metazoa; phylum Echinodermata; class Echinoidea; order Camarodonta; family Strongylocentrotidae; genus Strongylocentrotus; species Strongylocentrotus droebachiensis. The sequence goes on along the minus strand of JAVYIG010000538.1, from coordinate 182,307 downwards.
TATTGCCAATCAGGTATGTTAATTCTGCCTTAGAGAGAGAGAGAGAGATGGGATTAGTATACCCAACATAATTCAGAGTGTATGGGACTGCATGATGATTTCCTAATGAAAATTTATGTGGGTATAGGATGTGTCTAGGTTGGGAATTAATGTTCTAATCCCAAATATCCATATATCATTGAAACTAACATTTATCTTTGTATTAAAGATACGGCTAGAACTATTCTCTCTATTCAAGTGTGGATATCATGAACGAACAAATTGGCAACACTTTTCTTTCCATTGAAGGTGTGAACATCATCAACCCAGACGGGGAGACCAACAGCGGTATCGGCGGACCGTGCCCTCAAGGTTTCTTCTGTCCGCAGCAGACCTCTGTTCCCCAGCCGTGCCCCAACGGGACATACTCAGACGCCCTCTATCTGTCCGAGGAGTCACAGTGCGAGGCATGTGACCCAGGGTTCTACTGCGGTACTTATAACCTGACTGGACCACAGGCTCCATGTGACCCTGGGTTCTACTGCCACTACGGCTCCTCCTATCCAAACCCCATCGGTAAGTCACAACTGTCCACTTTCAAAGATGCAGAAAGCAGGGGATGGGACTACATAATCTACTTTGGTCAACTGATGAAACATGCCACAGTCCATTTCTGTCACATGTTTGATGATGGTTTGGGTGTCCGGACACTTAACAAATATAAAGCTTTCTCTTTTGCCTTCAGATTGAACAAAGAATATTAGTCAAAAGGCACTAACCATCATGAATATTAGTCATTTATGATATTGCTAAACGTACATAAGAAGAAATATCGCTTGTAAACTTCTTCAAATTGCTGTTTTAAATCATCTGTCCACATACGCAGCCTGTCTAGACACACAGTGTCTTGTTATACATTGTGTTTGTACAAGATACAAACAAATATCCTGGCAGTTGGCAGTCTAGGATATCATTTCATAGCTGAGAGTTAAGATTCTGTTTTGTTTGCGATATAAAATGATCTTGTAAGGTTGGTACTGTGTTATTCAAACTAATAATTTTTTTGCCTGTATGACGGTCATTTCCACATAGAAACGGACTGTCAAATGTGCTTTAGCAATCACCTGTTTAGAAAGAACACCTATATCTATATATCTATCTATATATAGACCACAATTTTCCCTTGAATATTGTTTTTCATGGAAACCTGTACTAAAGGAACCTGTACTTAAAGACCACTACCCTTGAGCGGTCTTCATATACCGGTTTCATATGTAGTCAGAATTGTTGTGTTAAATTCTTTCAACTTTAACCCCCTGTACCTTTCGCCACAGGAGATGGCATCACTGGTGCTCCTTGTCCCGTGGGTACCTACTGCGAGGCAGGGTCCAGCGATCCCATCGGCTGCCCCTCGGGGACATACAACGAAAACACCCAACAGTCGGAATGTCATTCCTGCCCCCGTGGGTGGTATTGTCCTGGAAATGTGTCCAACTTCAGGCCATTCGACTGCCCAGCCGGTTACTACTGCCCTAATGGTAAGCCAGTGTCTCTGATAAGATGCAAACCAAAGGTCCCAAGGACAGTATGAAGAACTATGGGTACTCTTGAATCTATTGTGAAAGATCCTTTGCTTTTAGAGAACTTAGTCGGTGGAATGTATTGAGTAAAGAATTGATGGATTATTAGTACTGCCCTGATAAATTGGCAATTAAACTAAGGGCTGTTTCACTGCCCAGCTGGTTACTACTTTCCAAATGGCAAGCCGGATCTGATAGGGGTGACAACTTAGTACTACCATCAGGTATATCTAAATCTTTTATGGAAAAGGTGATGTATGCCCAGTTTCTTTGATTTTCTCATGTATTACTTCAATAAAGCTGAATACTTTTTCCATATCTTATGGGTACATCACATCATCATAATTTGAAATTACCAATCCACTTTCATCATTTGTTGTAAATAGTGATGTATGGAATAATTCCTCTGACTTTCATTGTATTCAGTAAAGCCAAATACTTTTCCATTCCTTTTCAATACATCATAATAATTTGAAATGACTAATCCACTTTCATTACATGCTATCAGGTACCGAGCATGCTTATCAATATCCATGTCCAAAGGGGACCTACCGACCTAACGAGAATGGCCAGGCCCTTTTGGACTGTACTATTTGTGACCCAGGGAAGTACTGTGCTTATGAGGGAAACACCACTGTCACTGGAGACTGCGATAAAGGTGAGATCCTTAAAAAGCAGTAAAATGGCAACATGTGTACATGTTAGCAATATATACTACTCATGTAGATTTAAAGAGAAGGTTGAGTTCTGGGAAGAGGTGAAAAATAATTTGTGAGCATTACTCATTCTTATTACGCAAGTGTGGAAGAACATCAGTTAAGACATGTTCCCTGAAAAGCATGGCTCTTCAAATGCCTTCATATTCTGAATATGCATGTAACATCGTAAAAATCGGGGGGGCCGGCTTTTTACGCCACGTGTTCGTGTAGTCCCATATACACCTTTCTGTGCAAGTATTTGTAACTTTACCAAGACTTGGCCAAATTTCTTATCATTTTGGTGATTCCAGAACCTTGCAATACACACAAATTCTTATATGCTAGATGATCAACCTTTTCTGGTCGGTTCCACACCGTTTCTTTCACAATGCAATCGCATGACCAGAACTCAACTTCATCTTTAATGTGTACTCCTTTTTTAGTGCCGAACAAGGAAACAGGTGTGAATAATAATCGGTATTAGAGGTATAATAAGTTAAACTTACATTTACTTTAAAATTACTTCACAGCATCAATTTTGTATTTTTGTCATTATTTTAAAGGTACTATGTCCCATTTGCAGGCCAAAAAAATGAAAAAGTTAAATTCCAACTGCATTTGAAAGATAATACTTATTTAGAACTTCCCTAAAAAAGGTTGGGCTTGAAAATGTCTTCAAGTGGGAAAATAATTACTATTAGTTGTCAAATCGACTTTAGGGCTATAGAGCCCAAAAGTAATAGTCTTGATTTTCAGACAATTGTACCGAATGGTCATACGTTTTATGCTACGCAAAGATTAAATCAGTTTAATCTTGGCCATCACAAGAAGTGGGTTATTGATGTAGACAAATGCTCATGTACCCTTTACAACTCTTTTCATGTATGTTATTACCAAAGAAGAAAAAAAGCCAGTCAGTCACTCAATAGTGTCTGACAGTGAAGTCTAGCAAGTAAACGGGTTTCATTGCATAATTTGAATATGAGGACACTGCTAACGTTTAAATTTCACAGATAGGATATACATGACATATTCATTATTCCTGCAAAGTTCTACAGAATTTGAGGTTGGCTGCAAAAGGGACATAGTACCTTTAAACAAAAAACACAATGACTATTTAATTTTCTATTTTTCATGCAGCAAATCATTGAATTCTGTGATGGCAAATTTATAAAATGCTATTGTTAAATTGGCTGCTATTAGCAGTTATAAAAAGGTTAATTTCTTGAAAGTTTTTAATTGATCAATATCGGTAACAGAGATCAATACATGAAAATATTGTTCGAAACGAAAATGACTGCACCATGGCTAAAAAACATAAAAATCTTGTTTATTGAAAATGGCTGCACCATTTACATCTACATTACATATTCCTATTTTAGGCACGGGCCTTGGACTGCCCAATCAGCAGGCTTTGACAACTATATCATACCTTGGATATCATACCTTGGAAGTAGGAATAAAGTTATACAAAACTTATTTGCCCCTCAGTGTCTGCTAGTGGGTTACTCTTGAATTTGGCGTTGTGCAGTTACGGATGAACATGGACAGTTGAATAGTTCATCAGGATTAAACTTGTCCTTCTTCAGTGACCAGTACTTGTCAAGATTGATTTGAAAGAATTGAGTGATGGACTTTCTGCTACATATGATGGGAGACCATTCCATTCGTTTACTACTCTCTGTGAAAAAGAGCTCTGCCTCAATTTAGATTTTACATGTTTCTTTTGTAGTTTGGACTGGTGACCTCTTGTTACTGTGACAGTGGTACGATGAAAGAAATTAGTTTACTGGAGGTCATCGATTTCATGCATTATCGTATAGACCTGTAGCATGTCGCTTCTATGACGTCTGTATGATAATGAAGGCAATTTTAGTTGCTCTAGCCGTAACTTGTACTGAAGGACTTCTGAGAGGTTGAAGGAGTTTAGTTGCACGACGTTGAACTTTTTCCACTTTGAGAATATGTTTCTTCTTATAAGGGTGCCACACGGGAGAGCACTATTCTAGTACTGGTCTCACAATTGACTTATATAACTGTGTGAGTCCCTTGTTGTCCATAGTTGAAAAAGTATGCTTGATGATACCTAATTTCCGGTTTGCAGCATTGCAAGCAGTGTCGATGTGATTTGAAAAGGACATTTTATCATCAAATATTACTCCCAGATCCTTTTCATGATGAACTGCAGGTATAGTTTTGTGTCTCAAAAAGTTCTTGTTTTACAGTATTCTAAGAACAAGACCCCCCCCCCCCCCCCCCACAAAAAAATAAAAAATAAATAAATAAAATGTTTACAGTATTATAAGTAAGACACAACATGACTACACATTCATTACATGGAAATCTTTTAAATTGAAAATTAATCCACTATTAAACTGTATTTTTTCTATTTCTAGGTTTCTTCTGTATCCAAGGTGCTAGGACTGCCCAACCGATGGACTTTGACAACTACACCGATGGGGATTGCCTCTGTCCTAGCTTCAGCACTGGAGGGCGCTGTCAGCCTGGTTACTACTGTCCACGAGGATCGATTGAACCGGAGGAATGCACAGAAGGAAACTACTGCGACGTTGAAGGTAATTACATGTAGATTCATAAAAAAGATTTTTATGCCTCCGTTACGTAGTAGCCGGAGGCATTATGTTTTCGGGTTGTCCGTCCGTCCGTACGTCCGTCCGTACGTCCGTCCGAGTTTGCGATGGTATGCTTGTGTGTTTAGTTTTACGTATGAGATATCCTTGTGTGTCACTTTAGACTTGTGTGTCTAGCCACACAAGAAAACTATCATATTCAGTGTCTAAGATGTCTGACATGTCATTTCTAATCAACTAAGATTTAGTCACACAAGAAAAGTTTCTCCCCAAAAATGTCCAAAAATAAATGTCTAAATTTTAGAGAGGGGTTGTGTCCAAGTAGCCAAACGGAATAGTGCCATCTACAGTTGACATCCAGGTAGCTAGGTACTATGCGCATCTGCAGTACTTGTGTGTGTGTGTGTGACTTGTTAGTGTGTAGTATTTGTAAGCAAAGTAGTAGGCAGTGTATGGCTCTGTGTTGTGTGTGTGTGTGTCACGGGTGGATGGTTTTGTGTGTGCAGTGTATGCATTGCATTCACGCGCATGCATATCACATGCTATGCACATGCTATATGCACATGCTTGCTATATATATGCACAAGTCTCTATGGGGTAGACAATAATGTCTTTCTGCCACACAAGCCCTAATGTTCTTGAATTGGACAGGGGTAGACAATAATGTCTTTCTGCCACACAAGCCCTAATTTTCTTGAATTGGACAGGGGTAGACATTAATGTCGTTCTGCCACACAAGCCTTAATTTTCATGACTTGGACAGAGGTATATAATACATGTAATGTCTTTCTGCCACACAAGCCCATTATTTTCTTGACTTGGACAGGGGAAGATTGACACACAAGCCTTAATTTTCTTGACTTGGACTGGAGTAGATAATAATGTCTTTCTGCCACACAAGCCTTTATTTTCTTGACTTGGACAGGGGTCGATAATAATGTCTTTCTGCCACACAAGCCCTAATTTTCTTGAAATGGACAGGGGTAGACAATAATATCTTTCTGCCACACTAGCCTTAATTCTCATGACTTGGACAGAGATATATAATACATGTAATGTTTTTTTATGCCACACAAGCCTCAATTTTCTTGACTTGGACAGGGGTAGACAATAATGTCTTTCTGCCACACAAGCCTTAATTTTCTTGAATTGGACAGGGGTAGACAATAATATCTTTCTGCCACACTAGCCTTAATTTTCATGACTTGGACGGAGGTATATAATACATGTAATGTTTTTTTATGCCACACAAGCCTTAATTTTCTTGAATTGGACAGGGGTAGACAATAATGTCGTTCTGCCACACTAGCCTTAATTTTCATTACTTGGACAGAGGTATATAATACATGTAATGTCTTTCTGCCACACAAGCCCTAATTTTCTTGACTTGGACAGGGGAAGATAATAATGTCTTTCTGACACACAAGCCTTAATTTTCTTGACTTGGACTGGGGTAGATAATAATGTCTTTCTGCCACACAAGCCTCTATTTTCTTGACTTGGACTGGGGTAGATAATATAATGTCTTTCAGCCACACAAGCCCTAATTTTCTTGACTTGGACAGGGGTAGACAATAATGTGTTTCTGCCACACAAGCCTTAATTTTCTTGACTTGGACAGGGGTAGACAATAATGTCGTTCTGCCACACAAGCCTTAATTTTCATGACTTGGACAGAGGTATATAATACATGTAATGTCTTTCTGCCACACAAGCCCATTGTTTTCTTGACTTGGACAGGGGAAGATAATGTCTTTTTGACACACAAGCCTTAATTTTCTTGACTTGGACTGGAGTAGATAATAATGTCTTTCTGCCACACAAGCCTTTATTTTCTTGACTTGGACAGGGGTAGATAATAATGTCTTTCTGCCACACAAGCCTTAATTTTCTTGACTTGGACAGGGGTAGATAATAATGTCTTTCTGCCACACAAGCCTTTATTTTCTTGACTTGGACAGGGGTAGATAATAATGTCTTTCTGCCACACAAGCCTTAATTTTCATGACTTGGACAGGGGTAGACAATAATGTCTTTCTGCCACACAAGCCTTAATTTTCTTGACTTGGACAGGGGTAGATAATAATGTCTTTCTGCCACACAAGCCTTAATTTTCATTACTTGGACAGAGGTATATAATACATGTAATGTTTTTTTTTTATGCCACACAAGCCCTAATTTTCTTGACTTGGACAGGGGTAGACAATAATGTGTTTCTGCCACACAAGCCCTAATTTTCTTGACTTGGACAGGGGTAGACAATAATGTCTTTCTGCCACACAAGCCCTAATTTTCTTGACTTGGACAGGGGTAGATAATAATGTGTTTCTGCCACACAAGCCTTTATTTTCTTGACCTGGACAGGGGTAGATAATAATGTCTTTCTGCCACACAAGCCTTAATTTTCTTGACTTGGACTGGAGTAGATAATAATGTCTTTCTGCCACACAAGCCTTTATTTTCTTGACTTGGACAGGGGTCGATAATAATGTCTTTCTGCCACACAAGCCCTAATTTTCTTGAAATGGACAGGGGTAGACAATAATATCTTTCTGCCACACTAGCCTTAATTCTCATGACCTGGACAGAGATATATAATACATGTAATGTTTTTTTATGCCACACAAGCCTCAATTTTCTTGACTTGGACAGGGGTAGACAATAATGTCTTTCTGCCACACAAGCCTTAATTTTCTTGAATTGGACAGGGGTAGACAATAATATCTTTCTGCCACACTAGCCTTAATTTTCATGACTTGGACGGAGGTATATAATACATGTAATGTTTTTTTATGCCACACAAGCCTTAATTTTCTTGAATTGGACAGGGGTAGACAATAATGTCGTTCTGCCACACTAGCCTTAATTTTCATTACTTGGACAGAGGTATATAATACATGTAATGTCTTTCTGCCACACAAGCCCTAATTTTCTTGACTTGGACAGGGGAAGATAATAATGTCTTTCTGACACACAAGCCTTAATTTTCTTGACTTGGACTGGGGTAGATAATAATGTCTTTCTGCCACACAAGCCTCTATTTTCTTGACTTGGACTGGGGTAGATAATATAATGTCTTTCAGCCACACAAGCCCTAATTTTCTTGACTTGGACAGGGGTAGACAATAATGTGTTTCTGCCACACAAGCCTTAATTTTCTTGACTTGGACAGGGGTAGACAATAATGTCGTTCTGCCACACAAGCCTTAATTTTCATGACTTGGACAGAGGTATATAATACATGTAATGTCTTTCTGCCACACAAGCCCATTGTTTTCTTGACTTGGACAGGGGAAGATAATGTCTTTTTGACACACAAGCCTTAATTTTCTTGACTTGGACTGGAGTAGATAATAATGTCTTTCTGCCACACAAGCCTTTATTTTCTTGACTTGGACAGGGGTAGATAATAATGTCTTTCTGCCACACAAGCCTTAATTTTCTTGACTTGGACAGGGGTAGATAATAATGTCTTTCTGCCACACAAGCCTTTATTTTCTTGACTTGGACAGGGGTAGATAATAATGTCTTTCTGCCACACAAGCCTTAATTTTCATGACTTGGACAGGGGTAGACAATAATGTCTTTCTGCCACACAAGCCTTAATTTTCTTGACTTGGACAGGGGTAGATAATAATGTCTTTCTGCCACACAAGCCTTAATTTTCATTACTTGGACAGAGGTATATAATACATGTAATGTTTTTTTTTTTATGCCACACAAGCCCTTATTTTCTTGACTTAATTGGACAGGGGTAGATAATAATGTCTTTCAGCCACACAAGCCTTAATTTTCTTGACTTGGACAGGGGTAGATAATAATGTGTTTCTGCCACACAAGCCTTTATTTTCTTGACTTGGACAGGGGTAGATAATAATGTCTTTCTGCCACACAAGCCTTAATTTTCTTGACTTGGACAGGGGTAGATAATAATGTCTTTCTGCCACACAAGCCTTTATTTTCTTGACTTGGACAGGGGTAGACAATAATGTCTTTCTGCCACACAAGCCCTAATTTTCTTGAATTGGACAGGGGTAGACAATAATATCTTTCTGCCACACTAGCCTTAATTTTCATGACTTGGACGGAGGTATATAATACATGTAATGTTTTTTTATGCCACACAAGCCTTAATTTTCTTGAATTGGACAGGGGTAGACAATAATGTCGTTCTGCCACACTAGCCTTTATTTTCTTGACTTGGACAGGGGTAGATAATAATGTCTTTCTGCCACACAAGCCTTAATTTTCATGACTTGGACAGGGGTAGACAATGTCTTTCTGCCACACAAGCCTTAATTTTCTTGACTTGGACAGGGGTAGATAATAATGTCTTTCTGCCACACAAGCCTTAATTTTCATGACTTGGACAGGGGTAGACAATAATGTCTTTCTGCCACACAAGCCTTAATTTTCTTGACTTGGACAGGGGTAGATAATAATGTCTTTCTGCCACACAAGCCTTAATTTTCATTACTTGGACAGAGGTATATAATACATGTAATGTTTTTTTTTTATGCCACACAAGCCCTTATTTTCTTGACTTAATTGGACAGGGGTAGATAATAATGTCTTTCAGCCACACAAGCCTTAATTTTCATTACTCGGACAGAGGTATATAATACATGTAATGTTTTTTTTTTATGCCACACAAGCCCTTATTTTCTTGACTTAATTGGACAGGGGTAGATAATAATGTCTTTCAGCCACACAAGCCTTAATTTTCTTGACTTGGACAGGGGTAGATAATAATGTGTTTCTGCCACACAAGCCCTTATTTTCTTGACTTAATTGGACAGGGGTAGATAATAATGTCTTTCAGCCACACAAGCCTTAATTTTCTTGACTTGGACAGGGGTAGATAATAATGTGTTTCTGCCACACAAGCCTTTATTTTCTTGACTTGGACAGGGGTAGATAATAATGTCTTTCTGCCACACAAGCCTTAATTTTCTTGACTTGGACAGGGGTAGATAATAATGTCTTTCTGCCACACAAGCCTTTATTTTCTTGACTTGGACAGGGGTAGACAATAATGTCTTTCTGCCACACAAGCCCTAATTTTCTTGAATTGGACAGGGGTAGACAATAATATCTTTCTGCCACACTAGCCTTAATTTTCATGACTTGGACGGAGGTATATAATACATGTAATGTTTTTTTATGCCACACAAGCCTTAATTTTCTTGAATTGGACAGGGGTAGACAATAATGTCGTTCTGCCACACTAGCCTTAATTTTCATTACTTGGACAGAGGTATATAATACATGTAATGTCTTTCTGCCACACAAGCCCTAATTTTCTTGACTTGGACAGGGGAAGATAATAATGTCTTTCTGACACACAAGCCTTAATTTTCTTGACTTGGACTGGGGTAGATAATAATGTCTTTCTGCCACACAAGCCTCTATTTTCTTGACTTGGACTGGGGTAGATAATAATGTCTTTCAGTCACACAAGCCCTAATTTTCTTGACTTGGACAGGGGTAGACAATAATGTGTTTCTGCCACACAAGTCTTAATTTTCTTGACTTGGACAGGGGTAGACAATAATGTCGTTCTGCCACACAAGCCTTAATTTTCATGACTTGGACAGAGGTATATAATACATGTAATGTCTTTCTGCCAAACAAGCCCATTGTTTTCTTGACTTGGACAGGGGAAGATAATGTCTTTCTGACACACAAGCCTTAATTTTCTTGACTTGGACTGGAGTAGATAATAATGTCTTTCTGCCACACAAGCCTTTATTTTCTTGACTTGGACAGGGGTAGATAATAATGTCTTTCTGCCACACAAGCCTTAATTTTCATGACTTGGACAGGGGTAGACAATAATGTCTTTCTGCCACACAAGCCTTAATTTTCTTGACTTGGACAGGGGTAGATAATAATGTCTTTCTGCCACACAAGCCTTAATTTTCATTACTTGGACAGAGGTATATAATACATGTAATGTTGTTTTTTTATGCCACACAAGCCCTTATTTTCTTGACTTAATTGGACAGGGGTAGATAATAATGTCTTTCAGCCACACAAGCCTTAATTTTCTTGACTTGGACAGGGGTAGATAATAATGTGTTTCTGCCACACAAGCCTTTATTTTCTTGACTTGGACAGGGGTAGATAATAATGTCTTTCTGCCACACAAGCCTTAATTTTCATTACTTGGACAGAGGTATATAATACATGTAATGTTGTTTTTTTATGCCACACAAGCCCTTATTTTCTTGACTTAATTGGACAGGGGTAGATAATAATGTCTTTCAGCCACACAAGCCTTAATTTTTCTTGAATTGGACAGGGGTAGATAATAATGTCTTTCTGCCACACAAGCCTTTATTTTCTTGACTTGGACAGGGGTAGATAATAATGTCTTTCTGCCACACTAGCCTTAATTTGCACGACTTGGACAGGGGTAGACAATAATATCTTTCTGCCACACTAGCCTTTAATTAATTTGCACGACTTGGACAGGGGTAGACAATAATGTCGTTCTGCCACACAAGCCTTAATTTTCATGACTTGGACAGAGGTATATAATACATGTAATGTCTTTCTGCCACACAAGCCCATTGTTTTCTTGACTTGGACAGGGGAAGATAATGTCTTTCTGACACACAAGCCTTAATTTTCTTGACTTGGACTGGAGTAGATAATAATGTCTTTCTGCCACACAAGCCTTTATTTTCTTGACTTGGACAGGGGTAGATAATAATGTCTTTGTGCCACACAAGCCTTAATTTTCTTGACTTGGACAGGGGTAGATAATAATGTCTTTCTGCCACACAAGCCTTAATTTTCATGACTTGGACAGAGGTATATAATACATGTAATGTCTTTCTGCCACACAAGCCTTAATTTTCTTGACTTGGACAGGGGTAGATAATAATGTCTTTCTGCCACACAAGCCCTAATTTTCTTGAATTGGACAGGGGTTGATAATAATGTCTCTCTGCCACACAAGCCTTAATTTTCTTGACTTGGACAGGGGTAGATAATAATGTCTTTCTGCCACACAAGCCCTAATTTTCTTGAATTGGACAGGGGTAGACAATAATATCTTTCTGCCACACTAGCCTTAATTTGCACGACTTGGACAGGGGTAGATAATAATGTCTTTCTGCCACACTAGCCTTAATTTGCACGACTTGGACAGGGGTAGATAATAATGTCTTTCTGCCACACAAGCCTTTATTTTCTTGACTTGGACAGGGGTAGATAATAATGTCTTTCTGCCACACAAGCCTTAATTTTCATGACTTGGACAGGGGTAGACAATAATGTCTTTCTGCCACACAAGCCTTAATTTTCTTGACTTGGACGGGGGTAGATAATACATGTAATGTTTTTTTTTTTATGCCACACAAGCCCTTATTTTCTTGACTTAATTGGACAGGGGTAGATAATAATGTCTTTCTGCCACACAAGCCTTAATTTTCATTACTCGGACAGAGGTATATAATACATGTAATGTTTTTTTTTTATGCCACACAAGCCCTTATTTTCTTGACTTAATTGGACAGGGGTAGATAATAATGTCTTTCAGCCACACAAGCCTTAATTTTCTTGACTTGGACAGGGGTAGATAATAATGTGTTTCTGCCACGTAAGCCTTAATTTTCATGACTTTGACAGAGGTATATAATACATGTAATGTCTTTCTGCCACACAAGCCCATTATTTTCTTGAATTGGACAGGGGAAGATAATAATGTCTTTCTGACACACAAGCCTTAATTTTCTTGACTTGGACTGGAGTAGATAATAATGTCTTTCTGCCACACAAGCCTTTATTTTCTTGACTTGGACTTGGGTTGATAATAATGTCTCTCTGCCACACAAGCCTTAATTTTCTTGACTTGGACAGGGGTAGATAATAATGTCTTTCTGCCACACAAGCCCTAATTTTCTTGAATTGGACAGGGGTAGACAATAATATCTTTCTACTACACTAGCCTTAATTTGCACGACTTGGACAGAGGTATATAATACATGTAATGTTTTTTTATGCCACACAAGCCTTAATTTTCTTGAATTGGACAGGGGTAGAAAATAATGTCTTTCTGCCACACAAGCCCTAATTTTCTTGAATTGGACAGGGGTAGACAATAATATCTTTCTGCCACACTAGCCTTAATTTTCATGACTTGGACAGAGGTATATAATACATGTAATGTTTTTTTATGCCACACAAGCCTTAATTTTCTTGAATTGGACAGGGGTAGACAATAATGTCGTTCTGCCACACTAGCCTTAATTTTCATTACTTGGACAGCAGAGGTATATAATACATGTAATGTCTTTCTGCCACACAAGCCCTAATTTTCTTGACTTGGACTGGGGTAGATAATAATGTCTTTCAGCCACACAAGCCCTAATTTTCTTGACTTGGACAGGGGTAGACAATAATGTCTTTCTGCCACACAAGCCCTAATTTTCTTGACTTGGACTGGGGTAGATAATAATGTCTTTCAGCCACACAAGCCCTAATTTTCTTGACTTGGACAGGGGTAGACAATAATTTGTTTCTGCCACACAAGCCTTAATTTTCTTGACTTGGACAGGGGTAGACAATAATGTCGTTCTGCCACACAAGCCTTAATTTTCATGACTTGGACAGAGGTATATAATACATGTAATGTCTTTCTGCCACACAAGCCCATTATTTTCTTGACTTTGACTGGGGTAGACAATGTCTTTTTGCCACACAAGCCCTAATTTTCTTGATTTGGACAGTGGTACAGGTATATAATATATGTAATGTTTTTATGCCACACAAGCCTTAATTTTCTTGACTTGGACTGGAGTAGATAATAATGTCTTTCTGCCACACAAGCCTTTATTTTCTTGACTTGGACAGGGGTAGATAATAATGTCTTTCTGCCACACAAGCCTTAATTTTCTTGACTTGGACAGGGGTAGATAATAATGTCTTTCTGCCACACAAGCCTTAATTTTCATGACTTGGACAGGGGTAGATAATAATGTCTTTCTGCCACACAAGCCTTAATTTTCATGACTTGGACAGGGGTAGACAATAATGTCTTTCTGCCACACAAGCCTTAATTTTCTTGACTTGGACTGGAGTAGATAATAATGTCTTTCTGCCACACAAGCCTTTATTTTCTTGACTTGGACAGGGGTAGATAATAATGTCTTTCTGCCACACAAGCCTTAATTTTCATGACTTGGACAGGGGTAGATAATAATGTCTTTCTGCCACACAAGCCTTAATTTTCTTGACTTGGACAGGGGTAGATAATAATGTCTTTCTGCCACACAAGCCTTAATTTTCATGACTTGGACAGGGGTAGATAATAATGTCTTTCTGCCACACAAGCCTTAATTTTCATGACTTGGACAGGGGTAGACAATAATGTCTTTCTGCCACACAAGCCTTAATTTTCTTGACTTGGACTAGGGTAGATGACAATATCTTTCTGACACACAAGCCTTAATTTTCATGACTTGGACAGAGGTATATAATACATGTAATGTTTTTTTTTTATGCCACACAAGCCCTTATTTTCTTGACTTAATTGGACAGGGGTAGACAATAATGTCTTTCTGTCACACAAGCCTTAATTTTCTTGACTTGGACAGGGGTAGATAATAATGTCTTTCTGTCACACAAGCCTTAATTTTCATGACTTGGACAGAGGTATATAATACATGTAATTTTTTTTTATGCCACACAAGCCTTAATTTTCTTGACTTGGACAGGGGTAGATAATAATGTCTTTTTGGCACACAAGCCTTAATTGTCTTGACTGGGACAATTAGGGTAGATGATGATTATGATGTATTTTTTTTGCATACAAACTTTACTTTTTGTGACTTTGACAGGTATAGATGATTTGGTATCATCCTGCTACACAAGCCTTAAAGGTAATACAAAGTTTTGGTATGGGGTCGTGAATTTGGTTCAAATGAACATATTGGAAGCATATGCGATTCTACAATATTCACTGATCGTTGTCGCGGTCGAAATCGACTCTAAAGTTATGAAATTGTAAATAATAAACACTTTATGTTGTAAAGCTCCCTCTCAAGGTCAAGATATTAATTAAGCTATAAAACAATATTTCTTGACTAAAATCGACCGATAAGCTATTCCCGTTCGGAAATTATATACCACAACTACATATTCTGAGATGTTCATGGTCGCATCTACCATTGTACGGCCGTAGGAGCTATTTGAAATTTATCAAAATTTACCGGGAGCACCGGTAAATCTTAATATTCAATTTTTCTCGAAAGCAGAAGTGTTTTAAGGGTTAAAATTACTAGTGCTTTTAATACATCCACAGGGGCATCCAAATATATCAAAATTGTAAAGATTCACTATCCACCCATTTTTCAAAATTTCCCAAAACTTTGTAATACCTTTAATTAATTTCATGACTTTGACAGGCATGGATTATTATACAAATAATGAATGGTTATGAGTTCAATAGTACAAATATTTTCATGAGTTGAATAGAATTAATGTTAATCTTTCAACAAATGAAAATATTCACACTATTAAACGAATGAAAAACATTCATTATTTGTTTTATACAACATCAAAGAAGATCTAATAGAACGTTAATCAACAAATTATGCTTTACTCCTTATATTAAAGATAAATTAAAGTGGAGTCAAGTGAGCCTTCTCGATTACATTCAGATTGCCTTCGCGTCAGATACACGCAGGGATACTCGCAGGGCAGAGAGGTACGCAGTCTGCATATAACCAAAAATGCTTGCCCGTGCAATATAACATCTATTAAATATCATGTGACCAACAATCCTCCAATCAAATAACAAAGATCCACATAGGTGTTGTATAAAAATTAATAATGTCTTTCTGCCACACCATCCCTAATTTTCATGACTTTGAAAGCAGTTCTTAAGTTTATATTGACATATTCACCATGGAATAGATTTGCCATGCCTTCAGAAGTCTATCAATATTAATGCTTGAATTAAAGTAGACAGTGTCACACATACTTAGTAATACATGCAATCATGCATAACACTGCCTGTTTTCTTTCAAGCAATACTTTTAATCAGGGATGTTCTTGTGTACATGTGAATGCATACATGAGGATGTCAAATTATGAGAATTTTTTTTTCATTACATTAACTAACTGATGGCCATATTCGGGGGACAAAAAGAGGAAAAGGAAAGAAAAGAAACTGGGGATGAAAGAGAGGGGAAAGGCCTGAGAGAAGAAGGGTGGGAGTAAGAGAGAGAGAGAGAGAGGGGGATGGTGGGTGGAGTCGCCACGTCGAGGGAGCAAGAAAAATACGCATAGATAATTATGTTGCGGTGTCGGGTCCGCTGTTTCGGTATTCTTGCTCGATCCTCGTGTACTATATCAATGCATAAGTTTGAAGTAGTATGTCGGTCAGCCGGCAAATCTTTTTTCCCTACGAACTGTGATATTTTTGAAAATTCGGACAATGATTAAGAGTCGGTACAACGAATTCTCTTCTTTCTCTAATAATTTGATGAAACGTCAAAGCTTCCGCGCTTTGCGCGGGAGGGGAAATTGAAACGGGACAAGGATTAATAGTAAAATGAAACATCAAAGCTTTGCGCGGGAGGGGGAAACTGAATTCAGACAAGGATTATAGAAAACGGTATAACAAATTGTCTTGTTTCTCTAATAGTTTATTGAAACGTCAAAGCGCTGAAGGAGGAAAACTGAATTCAGACAAGGATTAGGAGAATTAATTTAAAATCATCTATGAACAGTAAATTATTATACATCTTATGAAAGAGTGTTTTATCCCAAATCATTTGGTACCATTTTTATGTGGTATGTGTTCACGCTTGGATGAACAGGTGCAAAAATCTACTTGCGCCAAAGTGATGACTACAGTATGTATTATCGCGGAAGAGGTTTACGGTACACCATGTGTATGTATGTATTATGTTGGGATTAGCGGAGTGAGAGAATGGATTGAATGTATCAAATGAAATGCATCGCATATGTTTTTTGCAAAGGGCAAAGTCACACACACCCACACACATGCGCACAAATGTTCGTTGATATTTGATATTCGATATTTGATATGTGTGGCATGATTAATTTTGTTAGGGATGTTATTTGGATCTGCAAAGACCAAATTAATACCCAAATCCCAATTGTTTTATTCAAACATCACATAGGCAACTTTGGCGCAAGTCGTCGTTGCACTCTAGCAAACAATGTCTCCTGTTCATCCAAGCGTGAACACATACCACACAAAAAATGGTACCAAATGATTTGGGATAAAACACTCTTTCATAAGACATTAATGTAATTAATTTAATGTTCATCGATGATTTTTTAAATAATTAGCAATTTTCTAGGTGTAAACTTTTTTTTGACTCACACTGTAGTGGAAAAAAATATCTTTAAAGTACAAGTCCACTCCAAAAATAAGTTGTCTTTAATAGAACCAGAAAAATGAGACAAACCAATCAAAAAAAGTTTGAACAAAATCGGATAACTGATAAGAAAGTTATGTATTTTTGAAAAATTATGTAAAACTAAAAAACAATGGAAATCACTACATAAATTGCCAATTTGGTTATCAGTTTGTGACGTCATGTCCTCACTATTTGTCAATTGCTTTATATAGTTTAATCCCATTAATTTCCCTTTTTATCCCCAAAATCTTGATTTCCCCATGCCTTTGCCCAGGTTATATGATTTGTATCATATTGCTTGCATGACATTTCACAAAATTTGTTATGAATTTGAAGAATTGATACCATTTTCTGAATATTGTATATTCATAATCATAAATTTAAACGTTAGCAGTGTCCTAATATTCAAATTATGCAAGGAAACCTGTTTACTTGCTAGACTTCACTGCCAGACACTATTGAGTGACTGACTGGCTTTTTTCTTCTTTGGTCATAGCATACATAAAATGAGCTGTAAAAGGTACATGAGCATTTGTCTACATCAATAACCCACTTCTTGTAATTGCCAAAATTAATTATTTGCGCAGCATAAAACGTACGACCATGCAGTACGGGGTCTATTCCCTATACATAAGGACCGCTATTCTTAAGGTCCGCTATTCATAAGGACCGCTATTCATAACATGGAAATTCCCGTACTTCCTGGTCCGCTATTCATAATGGTAAAAGAGGGTCACTATTCATAAAGAAATAGGTTCGTTAATCATAAGGACCGCTATTCATAACGTGAGATGAGGGTCGCTATTCATTTCGTATTATGAATAGCGACTCCTATTATGAATAGCGATCCTCTACTCCTATTATGAATAGCGACCCTCTTCTTCTATTATGAATAGCGACCCTCTACTCCTATTATGAATAGCGAACCTCATTTCGTATTATGAATAGCAACCCTCTACTCCTATTATGAATAACGACCCTAATTTCTTTTTATGAATAGCGACCCTCATTTCGTATTATGAGTAGCGACCCTTATTTCGTATTATGAATAGCGACCCTCTACTTCTATTATGAATAGCGACCCTCATTTCGTATTATGAATATCGACCTTCATTTCGTATTATGACTAGCAACCCTCTACTCCTATCATGAATAGCGACCCTCATTTCGTATTATGAAGAGCAACCCTCTACTCCTATTATGAATAGCGACCCTCTTCTTCTATTATGAATAGCGACCCTCTACTCCTATTATGAATAGCGACCCTCTTCTTCTATTATGAATAGCGACCCTCTACTCCTATTATGAATAGCGACCCTCTTCTTCTATTATGAATAGCGACCCTCTACTCCTATTATGAATAGCGACCCTCTTCTTCTATTATGAATAGCGACCCTCTACTCCTATTATGAATAGCGACCCTCATTTCGTATTATGAATAGCGACCCTCTACTCCTATTATGAATATCGACCCTCTTCTACTATTATGAATAGCGACCCTCTACTCCTATTATGAATAGCGACCCTCTTCTTCTATTATGAATAGCGACCCTCTACTCCTATTATAAATAGCGACCCTCTACTCCTATTATAAATAGCGACCCTCTTCTCCTATTATGAATAGCGACCCTCTTCATCGATTATGAATAATGACCCTTATGAATAATGACCCTTATGAATAGCGACCCTCATTTTGCATTATGAATAGCGACCCTCATTTCGTATTATGAATAGCAACCCTCATTTCGTATTATGAATAGCGACCCTCTTTCTGTGTTATAAATACCGACCCTTTTGTAATATTATGAATAGGGACCCTCATGAATAACGACCCCGATTTCGTATTATGAATAGCGACTCTCTTCTAATATTATGAATACCGAAATTTCTCATCATTTTGATGATTCCAGAACCTTGCAATACACACAAATTGTTATATGCTAGATGATCAACCTTTTCTGGTCGATTCCACACCGTTTCTTTCACAATGCAATCGCAAAACCAGAACTCAACTTCATCTTTTAGTCGATTCAACAACTAATAGTCGTTATTTTCCCACTTTAAGACATTTTCAAGCCCCCTTTTTTTCGGAAAGTTCTAAATTAATATTGTCTTTCAAATGCTGTTGGAATTTAACCTTTTCATTTTTGGGGCCTGCAAATGGGACATAGTACCTTTAAAGTTCCAGATATGTGTAAAACGTATTCCATTAGCAAATAATGAAATACTCAACTTTGCCTCTGAAGAAATAAAAATTCTTCATAGTTACGTGACATATTCTTTTTGTCAATACTCCTCTTTGAAAATCCATCGGCAAAGTGATTTTGAGAATTTTAATGGATATCTGAATTTAAAGTGAATTTTGATGTGGAATTGGGAAATCTTAATGAATTTTGATATTTGGAATCTCCTCATAGTTTATGAATTTCAAAGTTTAAATTCATCCAATGTACAGAAAGCCAGTGCTTATTGTCGATGAATATACTCGCAACTTTGCCAGCCAATAGATATTAGCAGTCGTCAAGTTTAGGTGATACAATTTTGTTTTGTCAATACTCCTCTTTGAAAATCCATTGGCAAAGTGATTTTGAGAATTTTAATTGATATCTGTATTAAAGTGAATTTTGATGTGGAATTGGGAAATCTTAATGAATTTTGATATTTGGAATCTTATCATAGTTTATGAATTTCAAAGTTTAAATATATCCAATGTACAGAAAGCCAGTGCTTATTGTCGATGAATATACTCGCAACTTTGCAACCCAATAGATATTAGCAGTCGTCAATTTGGATGGTTCTCACTTTTACCCTGTATTGTTTTTAAACTTTTTTTTTTATTTGCCAGTTAATAAATTGTCTCTCTGCCCAACATTCCCACCATTAACCCTTAAATCATTTGGGTTTTTGGTGTTTTAAACCATTTATGGGGGGGGGGGGGGGGGTTGCCCTCCGTCCCCTTAGATCTCATAGCAAAAATTTGCTTCCTGGTAGAGAGCAATGTAAACTCTCCGACTATATAGTTATATTCTTCAAAAAAAATTCACTTTATTCTATTTGAATTAAAACACTGTATATGATAATTTAATGTCTGGAATCATATTTTCATTATTTTGAAGCTCAAAGATGGTTAATTTTTGGTTCAGATATTTTTTCATAACATCCACTTCAATAGTATTTGAGATAATAGGTATGGAATTTTATTTCTTATGTATTTCATTGTTTTGTGAATTTTGTAGAAACAACTTTTTTTTCTTCAATTATACACAAATTAATGTTTTTAGGTAATTTTTGGACTGACGTGCATGTACAAAATGTTAAGTAACATCATTTTATCGTGCATCAGGTCATCGCCAATTAGGTCTCCAAATGTACATGTATTGGAGATTTCAACAGAAAAAGAACTAAACTCCTGGTAAAAGCTATGCACATTGTGTAATTATTGAAAGCAGAGGGGAAATGCTCCCCTCCTCCCAATGGTTTTAGGCTTAAGAAAGGACTTGAAAGCACTTACTTTAATCTAATTTAATGGACTATAGGACTATGCCTGTTGAGTGTTCATAGATCGTAGATGTCTTCTTCGGTGATTATACATTATCCTTGTCTTGTTTAATTAAATACGACAATAATACGATAAGACAAAAATGTGTGCAAACTTGCAATACCAGGTTATACAAGCTCATAGACAAGATCATAGTTTTTTACCAGTATATGTGTTTGTCTAGTCTATTCTTTTAAAAAACAGTTTACAGAAGTTGCTGAGATAACATTTAGGAATACTGTTCCACAAATCCAAAACACTCCTGAACTGTTTATTACATGTTTGATTTTGTTTTTTAGTTACTTTCTGCAACAATTTTCAATAGATGGTAGTAGTTACTATGGCAACAGAAATATAACGTGTTATCAAAAACCCTTATCAGACTGTATCTTCCAACCAAATATAAAAAGTGAATTGTTAATGTGTATATATTTACAGTGTTTAAGTGACAACCAGTTATTTATAGGCATCTGGAGCAGTATTTCGAAAATTGTTATACCGTAATAGTTTTTTTGTAAATTTTGTTGTATCTTTCCTCTCATCTCTTTAGCCCATGCTCACTTCAGCTGCTCATGTTATCCATATTTTGTAATGTTTGAATTAGACAAGGAAAATGTTAATAAAAGTGTTACTTGTGTTACTTCAAGTGTTATTAAATTGCATTTCTGTTGATGTGTGCGGTTTATAGTGACATGGTGTTTTTTTACACATTTAATACTTGGTGAAATGTAGTGAATTCTAAAGACACATGGAACAAGTCTTTTTAGGATTAAATTATCACAAGCAGTTTGTAGTGAGATCAATGGTCGCATAAATAGTTTTTATTCTTTTTAGATGGAAGTAATTTTATCTTGACTTTTAAAAAATGATATATAGCATTGTATGCAATACATTATGACAAGCTCCTTGGCTTTTCATTGGTTCCTCCACAGCATTGGAATATTATTGCATTACCTGTATTATATGTGTGTGATGTTTCTATTCAATGAGGAAAAAAGATAAATCAATTTTTTGGTCATTCAAAAGTCACACTGTTCAGTTGTGAGGTCCAAAGACACAGAAATAAATAGTTGTATACTTTTTGGACATCAAGTTTTTTAGGCACACAAGCCTTAATTTTCTTGACTTGGACAGGGTAGCTGATCGTCTTTTCTGCCACACAAGCCTCAATTTTCACGACTTAGGCGCATAAATGATGTGTTTTTGCGGGACACAAGCCTTAATTTTCCTGACTTGGATAGAGGTAGACATTAATGTCTTTTGGGCATACAAGCCTTAATTTTAATTTTAAAAACCAGTCTCAACACATATTGTATTAAAAAACACACAAGATGCATTTTCATTTAGTTTTAGACAAACACACAAGAAGTTGGGATTTAAGACACACAAGTAGTCTTTAGAAGGAAAAAATGAAAAGACACACAAGATACCCCTTTTTCTAGACACACAAGACAAAAATCTCACAAGCATACTGTCGTGAGTAGTACCGTACGTCCGTACGTCTGTCCGTACGTCCCGTTCTCGTGATCGCGTTATCTGAAGAACCGATTGATGGATTCCTGCCAGACTTTGGTCATGTATGTATCTTGCAGAGCCGATGAACTGATTAGATTTTGGGGTCACGAGGTCAAAGGTCAAAGGTCACAGGGCTCATTATGTATGCAAAAACAGCTCGTGATCGCGTTATCTGAAGAACCGATTGATGGATTCCTGCCAAACTTTGGTCATGTATGTATCTTACAGAGCCGATGAACTGATTAGATTTTGGGGTCACAAGGCAAAGGTCACAGGGCTCATTATGTATGCAAAAACAGCTCGTGATCGCGTTATCTGAAGAACCGATTGATGGATTCCTGCCAAACTTAGGTCATATTTGTTACTTGCAGAGCCGTTGAACTGATTAGATTTTGGGGTCATGAGGTCAAGGTCAAAGGTCATGCGGCTCATTATGTATTCAAAAATAGCTTGTGATCGCATTATCATTAGAACAGATTGATGGATTCCTGCCAAACTTAGATCATGTATGTATCTTGCAGAGCCAATGAACTGAGTAGATTCTTGGGTCATGAGGTCATAGGTCAAAGGTCATGGGCTCATTATGTATGCAAAAATAGCTTGTGAACGCATTCTCATTAGAACTGACAGAGGGATTACTATTTAACTCGGGACATCTTGCAGAGCGAATGAACTGAGTAGATTTTAGGGTCATGAGGTCAAAGATCAAAGGGTCATATATGTATATGAGAAATTGCTTGTAATCACGATATTCTGAGAACCTGTTAATGGATTACAATTGAACTTGAATTTGAAAAATTTCTTCTGTTTTGGTTTGTAAAATTGCTCTATGACGGAGGCATCATTTCGACTGCGCGCAGTTGAAGTTCCATCTAGTTGATGTTGTAATAATAATAATAACAAAAAATATGTCTTGTTTACCTAGGGTATAGCCTCATCAGTATTCATACTGTTCTTCCTGAGGGCCCTGCAATCATATTATTACCCCAGCTTTAGCCGAGCTACATGTACTATGAAAAGGCCCTCAAACATTCAAGGAATTTTTTCCTACTGCATACCCATTTACCTCACCTAGGTGGAGTATGGCAAATTTAAATTAAAATCTTGCCAAAAGACATTTTTTCAAAATGCTTCATTTTTTAGTTCATGCATGGTTCATGTGTATCTGTAAATTCAGCCTTGCTTTTGTGAGGTTACATTTGATGAATATGTCAGCTTGTAACTTCTATGAAGAAAAATTGCAACTTTAAAACTGAAATCACAATCTAATAAAGGTAAACAAATAACTCATGATTAAACTCTGCATTCTCCCACTATTGAAGGTAAACGATGAGTTTTATATCATGTGGGATCTCATAAAATCAGTACATGTATTTCTCCTTGTTAAGCTTTTTAAACCTTGTCACCATTTTCAATTTGTCATTTTATAAAAAGGGGAAGGGGGAGGTATGTCTTGTGATGGTATTTATTACTATTGTACCGGGTATTTTTTCTTTCTTCTACGTTTTACTGAAACGTCCCCCTTAGCTACTCAATACTTCTGTTCTTGTCTTTGTTCATGTAGGTCTAGCCGATGTAGCCGGAAAGTGTATGGAAGGCTTCTATTGCATCAGCACGGCCGTGAGACCTGATCCTACGGACGGTATCACAGGTGATATATGCCCTCGAGGAAGATACTGCGGTAAGTTTAACACAATGAATACTGAGCCCAAGATAACTTTGGACCAACAGTTGAATCTGTATTGTCCCCTGTGTGCTTATTTTCATATATGTTCTGCTCTGGGAATACAAATGTGCTTTGCTTGTTTTTTACACAGTTTTTTCTTACTTAGTTCTTTATTTTGTTTACTCTCATAAATCTTTCTAGGAAATGGAACTGGAGCCAATGCTCCCATGTGCCCATCTGGGACCTATTCGAACAGCACTGGTCTAATGATAGAAAACCAATGCACAGACTGTACAGCAGGGTCCTACTGTGAAGATCCTGGACTAACACAACCAACTGGACTGTGTGATTCAGGTAGGGCTGGCCTTGGTCTAGTGATTGTACATTGTTATGAAATTAGCAACTGAAAATTACACATAGTAAAAGTGATGGTAGTGATGATAGCAATGACAGTGATGATAATGATGATGACAATGGTGATGATGAAGATATTGATGATGATCATGATGGTATATGATGACGATGCTTTTATAGTGATGGTGGTGATGACACATTCTATATCTTTGTGGGAGAAAACACAAATGATATTAAGTGACCATAAGAACAGGTTTGACTTCATAATTGTTCTTTTCTTTCTACAGGTTATTACTGCCCAGCCAGTCAGTCCTCTAGGAATCCGTTCCCCTGCGGTCAAGGGTACTACTGCGAGGAAGGCAGTGCCTCGGAGACGGCTTGTGTATCAGGGACCTACCAGGACGATACCGGACAGTCTTCATGCAAACACTGCAACAGAGGTACGAAAAAGACATTGTCTAGATGTTATGGTGCTGTCATGCTATTACCGTAGGAGAAGTGATTCCTATTTTTTGCCCTCAAAGTAGTTTTATGAGCCCTATGTAATATTTTCCTCTCATTGTTAGAAGGCATCTGTATAAAAATGTGTAAAATACACTCTATTCCTAATTATGACAGCTATGCACTGCTGCTTGTGGTCCAAGATTTTCTCTGATGATATTTGCTCCATTTGCTGTATTTTTAGAGATATCTGGTTATGATTGCGAGTGGTTTTAAGTATGATTTTATTGCTTGGGTTATTTATAGGATGGGGTCTGAGGTTTACCGTAAGTTGGCTGAGGTATTTAAAGAGATGGTTCATTGAAATCTGGAAAATAGGCAAATTACACCTCTACAGATTACTGAGAACATTAACAAAATGAGCAAAGTACTTTTGAAGCCCTCACTGTTGTGAGGAATAAATTAAATGCAATTTTGTTACCCTTTCCTGAACCCACTCACAAAGTAAATTGACGGCGTTATTTTACATGCGAAACGATGACGTCACAATATGAACAACCTACATCACACATTCAGGACAATGTTGGATACCCATTGCAATTTTCAGATATGGGTTAACGTTGTTTGTATATTTACCGCCAGTGGTGATATTTCCTGTATTTTTGGCATTTTGAATGAGATACACTGAATAAATGATACTTTCTACAAATGTTTGTTTGATTTTTATATTTTTTTCCGTCACATTTGAGCATAAAAATCGGAAAACTAATCACATATTTTGAGGGCACTTCAGCGTGTATGTGTCTGATCTGGGAAGGCAAAGGACATTTTGCATGCTGACCTAACGACTCTTTTGGAGTAAAATAGGTGACAAATTTACATAGAATTGTTCAGATATTCATTACAAAAATGTGTAATTAGGCTGATTAGTTTACATTTTTGATAAATTAAGTCGTAGGATCTGATAAACCGAGAGAAACAGATCAGTCCGGTTCGCGATTCACGGCTAGCTCAAGCGTCGGGCTAGCTACGGGCTAGGCTGGCTAGCAAGCTGCGCTAGATGTGATGCACGCATACTACGTACGGTACGTACGTACGATATTGCACACAGTGTGTAGTGTAGCCTACGCACACACTAGCTACTACGGGAAACTAGAACGCTACATCGACGACATATTCACTGGCTTTTTGAAAGTTATATACCATTTATTTAGACTAAAGTCAGATTAAGAACCAAAACCATGCCATGGAGGAGCCTTCTGGAGTATACTCAAAAGGCGTTTTCGTCCATATCCATTATTTCCAGGGGATTTTGATAAAGGTAAACAGCGTTAGGTATAAATGGGTAGGGTACTCGAGAGTCGATGCAATACATGTGAATAGCACGCAAACTGCATCTCGCACCGTCGTCAATCATTTCAGCTGAGCAGCCTGCTGTTCATATTGTGACGTCACTTCAAAAATCAGCTGACTTGCGATGTTTTCGGGGCTTTGAGTGGGTTGATTTTTCGTCAAGTTCAATCAACTTTTATAAATTTCGCTCGAATCTATAAGTTACACAAATGTAATGATTTTACTCAGTGTAGTTTTTCGATTGCAATGATACCAAATTCAGTCAAGTTTGAAATCAATAAACCATCTCTTTAAATGAACCACTTACGCTATGTTGTGTATTTTTTAATCCAGGAATAGTTTTAATTCATGTGAATGTCATTAGCCATATCTGCGTGGTTTGTGAAACACTAGTACTTAAAGCATTACAAAAATATGGTATATGTTATTGTTATGACTATTGTTGAGACACATCATAAAGTTGTGCGGTGTTGAGAAAATAAAAAATGTACACAAATGGAGAAGCGTTAATAAACGCAACACCAAATTGTTATGAGCTATTTAGTAATATCTGCATTTTAACAACAATTGTGATTGAACATCAAAAAGGTTTTTGAGATGAAGATTGTTTCTGAACACCAGGGAATGCCAAAATCTCATGAAGCATATAATGATGAATGAAGATCGACAAAGTTGGATCTTCTTCATTTGTACGGAAGAAAAATGTACAACTGAAAAAATGTTTTGAACCATGCATGCAGTACCCAAGAAACGTGTCTTTAACGAAAGTATTACCTTTATACGCATTATCTTCATCATTATTCATCATTTTTTTTCTTCATTTCCAAAGGATACTACTGTGACGTCGCCGATGCCCCCATCTCAGACTACACCATCTACCCTTGTCCCGTGGGGCACTTCTGCCCAAACCGAACCGAGTTTGACACCCAATACCCCTGCCCAGCTGGAACGTACAACCCTTCAGAAAGACTGGAGAGGGAGGATCAGTGCTTAGAATGTCCTCCTGGAAAGTTCTGCGACACACCGGGTGAGGATAATTGGATGGGTGATTGTGCTGCAGGCTACTGGTGCATCGGGGCGTCGTCGAGTGCCACGCCCAACAATGATGTGACTGGGGTGGAGTGTCCTGCAGGGAAATACTGCATAGGAGGTGAGTGATTTCATTACAGAGATTTGCAGCATGAGCCTGTGTAACTTTTCCTAGTTTAGATACAGTCATGAATAAACTTCTAGAGTAAAATCAGGAGATCTCATTTCTTCATGTAAGTGAACAGGAAAGTATCTTGGTCTCAATTTTATGTTTCAGGCAGAAACACTGTATGTGTTATGGCATTTTAAGTGAGAGGCTAGTGTGGTTCAGGAAGAAGCATTCTACTTCTTTCTGATTTGAATGTTGTACTTTCACTTTTGCCACCATTTGCCCCTCCTTCATTGAACAAATTTGTAATATTGTACATATTTTCATTCAGCTTTCGATGTATTCTGTCATAAGTACAAGTGTATACAGAAAGGTACAGGAGTGTTTCAGTCCAAAATGACGCTCTTGTGCACAATTCATATGCACAGCAGGATTTGTAGTCTATTAATGATAATAAATTTGATATCTTTTTATCGCACATATCCACCAGGCAAGGCGCTCAAGACACTCCAATATTACCCCAGGTCTGCTAGGCTACCGATATTGGTGCTCACAGCATTCAAGGAATTCATTCTTACCAGTTCTTAATTTAACACATGGGTGGAGAGCAGCAAATGTAAATTAATGTCTACTCCAATTCAAGAATAATGATGTAACCCTTTCCCACTAGGCACTCCTGCCCCAGAGATCTGTCCTGTTGGGACCTGGTCTGATAGCGTTGGCTTAGAGAAGGCTAGTGACTGCTACCCATGTTCAGGCGGTTTCTACTGCAACGGCACCGGACTGACCGTTCCGTCAGGACCATGTGATCCAGGGTAAGACCTTTGACCTATGACATTTAACCTTTGAATGGCAGTATGAAGTTTATATATTTTGTTTTCTTCAAAGTATGGTACGTTACTAACTTATCAATGTTTTCATCAGTTTGCTCTATCATATCTCATTGGATTATTAATACAGTATAAACCAAAAAGAATGGTGCCTTTTAGTAAAAAGTTTCTATTTTAAGTCCCACAAACTATGAACAAATCTTACGGGAAAGGTTATTATCATATATAGCCACTGTAAAATGAAATAAATTGCTGGAATATCTTAGAAATAAATAGACATACAAAAAAGTTCGGTATTTGTTTATAACATGCTTATTTAGCAATTTGTTAATCCCACAGTTATGAACCTAGTGTACAATTTCCGCCTCTGTATTCTGTTCAGTAAAGCATATAGAGACATGCATTTATGCCTATGTGTTATGCGCTAAACAAAAACGTCTGATTAGAAGTAGTAGTACTAGTGTTCACTAGATTGAATTACTAACTGAAACCGGTTACATGTACATCATGTGGAATCAAAATCATCTTTAATACAGCTATTACTGCTCCACCAACGCATCCATGGCCACACCCGAGGATGGCGGCATCACCGGTGACCCTTGCACCACCGGGCACTACTGCCCCGGTCAAACAACCTCACCGTTGCCATGTGAGGCAGGGACCTACACGACCACCACACATCGTAGCGAGTGCGATACCTGTCCGGCCGGATTCTTCTGCACAACAGGATACGAACCGAAGGAGTGTCCACATTGTGAGTTTTTTACATTTAAACAAAAATTCTAAAACCCTGCTCGCTTTTTTAAAGGTACTGTAACTGTACCGATTATTTGTTACAGTGCAGTAGGTCGCTTAAACCATATAAAATAGTATATCTGTAAAGCGCTTAGAGACATTATATTAAGCGTTATGCAAAAGAGGAATATTATTAATATTATTAAAATTACCAATCTCCAAAATTTCTCAACTTAATTCAGATTTAATTTGTACTGTAGCTCTACCAATTACCTTGTGTTATTTCTTACAATGCAGTAGGCAGCTTAACTCATATCCTGCCATAAGGCTGCTTGTACACTACCGTTATAGTGCTTTGTACACGCGAGTGCACTATCGATTGGTTGCTTCATTCATGCGAATGAGCTACCGCTTATCTGCTTTGTGCATGCATTCTCGCATTCGTAAAAGCAGTTATTGTTCATACCCATTGCACTGTGTCTAGTGTTTCGCACATGCTATTGGTAGTACCATCGCGTTAATCTGATTATATCAAAATTAACTTGGCACAGGGGGATTTGAGGCTTGGCACAATGGGGATTAGCCCTGTGGCATTAGGCTGTATTCATTATGGCAGGATAAGAGTTAAACTATCTAAAATTGATGTTGAATCTGCTGCAGAGTGCCCAATAACCCAAAATATCCAACTTCTTTTGGTTTCATCTCACAAAATAAGAAACTACATGACAACATTTCAAATGGTTTTCCTGCTCAAACCGACTCATAGGCTTCTACTGTCCGGCTGGAACCGGTTACGACTGGCAGCCCTGCCCAACAGGATCCTTCTCCAACATGGCTGGGCTGGCCAATGAGTCCCAGTGCACCCTCTGCTCACCGGGAAAGTTCTGCTCTGAGCTCAACGCTACAATGGTAACGGCAGACTGCGAGGCAGGGTACCTCTGCACCGAGGGGTCGGACAGAGCTAGGCCGGAGGTCACTTTTAAAGGTAAGCAATGTCCTTGGGTTTGGTATGGCAAACCATCATGTGCTACTATTGAACAAATCACAATTTTGGGGAACCAGCTTTTTCTTTAATGATAATTTATTAAGAATTCAAGATATGTTTTACATGATTTCCAGAAGAATGAATTCCCATCAGAAAATTTGATCTTCAATCATATTCAGCATTTGAGAAGTTTAGCTGATAGATGAAAAATAAGTTTCTTGTTATATTTGCCATCTACAGTATTGTAAAAAGCTTTGTTTTCTACTATGTTTGCAGAATCTCACAGAAACAACTGCATATTTCTGAGAAAAAGATATAACACAAAGAGACAAAGATCCACATGCTCACATAGCAACAAATAAATGAAGTACCGTACTAGGTTTTATCCATCAACTGGGTCGAGTGTGGCAAATGTAGATTTATGTCTTCTCAAAGGACATAGGTGCCGCAGTAGGACTCAAACCGCGAACCTTGTGATCCACATACGGTGATGTATCCACTCAACCATGACACGTATATGTGTTTGTGTGTCTGTCCTTTTGTGCGTTGGTCGTGTTTGTTTTTGCAGCCTTTTGGTCCTTCATTTAATAATGAACTTCTTAATTTTCATTCTTGTTTATAGTGATCCAAATTCTCTGCATTGTACAGAAGCTTTACCGTGCAGAGAGAAGGCGACTTGTTTAACTCACCAAGGCGCCTTGTTAATGTTAGGGCCAAGAAGGCGAGGAAACGAGTTGTTAAAGTCGCTAAGGTCCTATGCCTAAGACGAGAACGCTAAAAGGCAACTAGATAAAACTTACCAAGGTGCTTTGTTAAGGCCGAGAAGACACAAAGGCGCCTTGGATGCGTTTTGACAATTCGCCTTTTCACCTTCCTGTCTTTCATGGTGCATTGGCGTGTTAAACAAGTCGCTTTTTGCTGCACGTTTAAGCTTCCCTGGCATCGGGCACTTCTTGAAAAAAGAATACCTGGGGGGTGTTTCACGAAGATCCTCAGTCGGACTTAAACATAATGGAGAGCCATTTGTAGCCTTAAAATATATTCAAAGCCAAAATTTAAGTATTGTAGACTTTTCATAAATTCCCCATCAAGAACATGAAATGTCCTTGATAATAGAAACTACGATTGATTTGAATAAACACTTTATGCTTTTCAAAATAACTTTCACAATTTTTTTCTTCAAAGATGCTAACAGCTTTCCATAATTTTTAAGTCCAACTTAAATATAGGTTTAACTTATGATCTTTGTGAAACACCCCCTAGGTCCTGTACAATTTGCAGCAATTCAGTAGAAAAACAAACGTGGGGTTGAAATTTTGTTAGGGGCTTTTTTTTCAATACTTTTTATTCACTCTTTTTTTCGTGAAGCTATTTGCCAGAATATCTCATGGATATCTCCTCGGTTTGAAGAAGTCAAATTTCCGGTGGGTGAAAACGGAACATGGGCAAATTCAACAGGGATGTGTCCATTCAACACTACTCAAGGTTAGTTTTTATTGTCTTTCATTCATTTTAAATTTGAGGAATTAGACGGGGGATTAGGATGAATAGAACCATCAATATGATAATTTCCCTTTAGGCTAGTTCAGATATGGCACGATAATCCTCTGCAAAAAAAAAACGCTGCATTTTTTTTTGTACCGTGTTAATGAATGGCAACTGAGCGATCAAGAACGAGTCATTTACTTGCAATATCTTTTGCAAAAAGCCTTGATATCATGACATTCAACCAATGTAATTGGTTTTCACTGCATTATTGAACACTAGCGAATCCAGAGAGGGGCTTGGACTCTAAAAGCCCTTCCCTATAGATATTCAAGCCCCCAAACTGTTTTCTTGAATACAAATTAATTTCAAGTGTGGCACACGTAAACAAAATAAATGCAGAAACCTTAACCCTTACTGTACTGGGGGGGGGGGGGGGGGCTGGGAGGCCCCCCTCAACATTTTCGAAGATTGCGCCGGAATTGTCGTTTCGTGACTCTTTTCCCTCAAGTCTTACCCACATTTTGGAACCATTTTTGTCGAAATCGAATATACCTTTAGGGTGTTACATAACAATTAGTAGGCGCATGTCATCAAAAATATCATTGCATGATATATTCATGTACAAGCAGAAATGTGAATACAGGCTTAGATGTATTTCTTCCAAAGTGGGAGATATGAATTGATATCAAATTACTTTTATATGTACTCAACTTGATGTATTCCAGAAAAAAAATAATACATTAGAAATAAAACAATAGATATAATAAATAAAAACCAATAAGATACAAAAGAAAATAAACATTTGAAAATCGTATCAAATTTGCATAAATTATCATTATTAATTACATCAAAATAACAATTCTGTGTTAGAAAAGAAGTTTCATATTAATAATAAGTTTAATTAACATTAAAAAAGTGGAGTCTGACAATTTTTGTAATGTTTCTAGTTCCCTTTATATTTCAAGATTTGATATTCATGAATGTGTATTCATAATTTATGCAAAGTAACCTATGCATTTTCAAATATCATAAAAAGTCTACAGAAAAATAATATGTAGATTTTTCAGTAAAATGCATAAAATTATCCTTTTGCATAATTAATTAGGCTATAACGACAAAAATTTGCATATTAGGAAAGAACTAATGTTACCATCTTGTTCCTTACGTAAATATCTACAAACATGTCCCACCCCCCCCCCCCCCCCCTCAGTCACGAGGTGCTCAAAATAATCCAGTACAGTAAGGGTTAACCCTATTTAGCCCGGGCTATTCTGAAACTGCATAGCCCGGGGGGGGGGGGGGCTTCTCAGGCCCCCCCCTATGATCTCGGCCGTGAAACGCCTGATCGCCGCGAAAATTTGCATACATGTCAAGTGAAGTGTATAGAATACTATGGTAATTTCAATTTTTTTGAAAAATTCACTCATTTGCATATTTATGGTAATTTATGCAAATAAGGTCATTAAATTCACATTTTTGCCCATAAATCAGACATTATTCATATTTAAGCATTCTTTCTCACTACATATATTTGTTAGACCATTTGGAATAATAATACAACACAAAAATTTGAAAAACCAGGGTTATTCCTTATGTTATCTATTGTTTTGATAATTTCTTATGTATTTCTTTGTTTTTTTAACTTATGTATTTTATTGTTTTTGTTGTTTTATTTCATTTCCAACTATAATTCAACTATTTTGACCCCAAAATAAACACCTAAAATCTAAACAAGACCAAATAACCAATGTTTTACCTCTTTATTTGAAAAATGAGATTTCCATATGTTTTGTACACAAATCACAAAAATGAGCGATTTTCGGGCTGACATGCGAAGACAAAAGGACACGTGACTTTGTAATGGTAGGTCCGATTTTCGAAAAATTTCTTTCAAAAGTTGCGCAAGACTCGAAAGAAAAAAGTCACAAAATTTCAGTGCAAGATTTTCTTGCGTTAAAAAATTATCGCGAAAAATGTCGAGGGGGGGGCTTCTCAAGCCCCCCCCCGGGCTAAATAGGGTTAAGCACCCAGCAGTCGGACCTAAATTAATATTCTAGATCCGCGGGTATTGTTGAAGGTATTGAATAATTCCAGAGTTATGAATTGCTTGAGAAAATTTCAATCATAAATGGTATTCTTTCTTTCTTTGTATATGGTAATAATTGTTTGCCAGTGTTCTTTTGATATATAAAACAATAAATATGTATTTTTTTTTAATCGAGCAGCCAATCAACCCATTGGACGGGCTCTTTGTATCGGCGATGGTATTACCCAAAGCCAGTGGCAACCTGTGGATAATTGCGGACCATTTAGAAATGTCACAGATGTTCTCACCGAAATTGCACAGGTTTTTGGAATTTTCTTATCAAAATTTGATTTAAAAAAAGGCTTTTTAATAGCCTTCATATGTAATTCTCTTGTGTTTAGTATACTGTAGATACCACTGATCATCACAACCTGAACAAAGTTTGATGGATTATTTTTTTTCTAAGGAAGAAAGTAAAAAACAACTAAAAAAAACCCTATCATTCGGTAGATTTCATCCGATTTGATCATGTTCCTTTCTTACGTTTTTTTAGAGTGTATCCTTAATTTACATTTGAATACTATAAAACAATACCTAACACAACGGGTAATGAATATCCCACGGTCAATCAATTCTACTAATTGTTTTAATGTCATTCCATTCATAAATGCTTTTAACTTTTTTTTTGTCAAGGCGGCAACATATTCTCTGTCATATTCATTGATAATACGAAAATAGGAGCACCTGCAACAGGCCTTCTTATCTTCATTTGTTAACTCTTGATATGGCAGTTAAAATCATACAATAGTTTAAGATAGTGGAATTTTACTGAATTATTGCATTTATAAGATGTTGGTTGAATTACAATCAGTTTTTAACTGCCAAATTTGATCAAAAATTAGGTACTATCTTCCAGTTTATAAGTTGTGAAATTTGATATTATCAAACATATTTTTCTTTAATTTTTCAAATGAAGATGGCCGTATATAAAAAAAGGGACTTACATGTATGTGTCATTGTAATGCTGTAAGGGAAATGTGTTCGCTAATTTTATGTTACCTTAAAGGTAGTGTATCCCTTTTGCAGTCAACATCTAATTCTCTAGAACTTATGAATATGTCACATAATATCTGTGAACTTAAAGGTTATGTCCTAGCATTCAAACTATGCAAAGAAACCGGTTTACTTTCTGAACTTCACTGTGAGACACTATTTAGTGACTGACGGTCTTCTTTTCTTCTTTGATAATACATGTACATGAAATGAGCTGTAAAGAGTACATGAGCATTGTACACTTCAATAACTCACTTCTTGTAAAATCGAATCTTTGCGCAGCACAAAACGTACGACCATACGGTACAAGGGTCTGAAAATCAGACTATTTCTATGCATAATTCTCGAAACACGTTGCGAAAATTCTTAATGGTCAATATACTTCCACATAGAGGAAATTACAGTTCTAATTTTATCACGGGAGTTTTTAGTTGGTATTATCTCTTGTTTACCATAGTATTCATACAAGTTTATATTTTCAGCCTGCAAAAGGGACACACCACCTTTAAGGAGGGAAAGTTCTATCACTCAATGTGTTCATGCTATAAGGATATTTTCCCCTCAAATTTTAGGTGATCGTAGGTGAAGAAAACGCAGGTGAAGTGAGCCAGCAAGTATCATCTGTTACTTCCAACATCGAAGATATCACATCAGATGACATCACCTCTTTGGCAGAGATAACATCAAACATTGTGCAGCAAAATCTTACTAGTAAAGAGGTAATCTGCACGATGCCAGACCAATCCTATTGAACATAAACTTGCGATGGTTGATGAATTTTATTATGTTCCAATAATTATCTCATCAGAAAAAAAATTGAAGTCTTCCCTCCGATACATGTGTATACAATTGTCATAGATGTGATAGAGGTATATCCCATAACTGGTTTTTAACAATATTGGACACCTTAAAGCTAAACTACTTTGAATGAAAAATTTACTAGAGCCTAACCCCGTATCATACTCTGTTTGGAAATTGTGTATAATATTTTACTGGTTCTATGACATATTTAGGTCTGTCACTATCCTTTCATATCTGTTTGACCCCTTGGCGGTTGGTTCTTCCAAAAGTTGTGTTACAGCTGTGCTTATAGGCTGTCATGTTTTGTAATACCATATCGTCATGTTTTGTAATACCATATCGTCATTCAGTTTGATTTCCAAGGTTTGGCACCTTTCTCCTACTATAGATTAAATCATCTTCATCTTTTGTGTTTGATTTGACAGGTAACAAAGTCTATTACGAGTATTGTGAGTAATATAGCTCAGGTAGAAACAGAGGAACTTGAAGCAGCAGAGGAGGAAGGTGGGGCAATAAGTAAATTAGTCCTGGCTTTTGAGGAACAAATCAGTCGTGTAGAGGTTGCCGATGGTGGGATGTTCAACATTCAGCAGCCAAATGTAGCTGTTCAGGTGATTTTACATGTATATCATAGGCTATGAAAAAGTAATTTGATTTCAACCAGTATACTAAATATAGAATTTCATGTCCAAGTTATATAATTGTTTGCATGGATTTTCAAAATAAAAGAATTAGAAAATTCATCCATTTTGGTCTCATTCATTCTGGTGTCCAACAAGGTGCGACACTCCCACCATTTTTCTTTATAATTATAAAAAAGATCTACCAAACAACATCACTTTTTTTTGCTTTTATGTGTGCGGGAAACATCACATTTTGAATTTGGGGGATGCCTTACTAGGACGTCTGTGCGTGGTGCTAATCGCCTCATTTTCAATCATTCTTTATCAATAATTATAATAAGAATAATGATAATAATAATGATAATATACAGTAGGCTTGCGGTTGCACCATGTGAGAGAGAGGGAGGATTGGGAAGTCCTGAAAAGGACTCTCGATAATCTTTCTTTCTTGAGTGTGTGTAGTCCTGAAAAGGACTGTTGGTGTAGTCTTGAAAAAGACTGTTGGTTATCTTTCTTAGCTTATAGTTCTAAGGAAAACTATAGCGCCGGTTGGAGAGGATAGGTGCCCGGAGTGGCTCGACGTTTCGAACAGGTTGACTATCCGTCGTCAGGAGTGGGAATAGCTGGCGCGCGTGAGCTTAAGTCACCGATAATGATAATAATTGTAACATTTCACAGCGAAGGCTCTGCATGACCAAAGTTTCCCTCTCCCAGTTCCTATTTCCAGATAATAATAGTGATAATAATTATAACAAAAATTGAATTGTAATATTGATATTATTGTTAATAAAAATAATAATCATAAGTACAATGATAATGATAATAACAATAATTATAATCAAAATTTAAATTCACATCACAGGTTCAGAGTGTACTTGCTGACGAGGTAATGAATGGTCTTGTGCTTACACTAGCCGGATCCAGTCTTTCAGACCTGACCAAGTCCAATATTACCATCAGTGCTCCAACCCAAGATGACCGCGATGACGTCATTGCTACCAGACCAGACATCATCGCTCAGGTCAACATTCCACCTTCAGTTTCATCCGTCATTTCGTCCACGGCCCCACTCTCAGGATCGCCGTCGAATGGCAGTGTTCAATACGTTCGGGTCAACTTCAATGTATTTTCAACTCCAGCCCTGTTCATTTCTAAATCATTGCGCACATTCAGTGCAGATAATGAAGGCTTCAATCGATCAGCTAACTCTCCTGTGATTTCTCTCAGTATCGGTCAAGGGAAAGTAGCAGCCTTGACCGAATTCATCAATTTTACCTTCACTACAATAATGGTAAGACCTACAATAAAATAGCAGTATAACGTTTTTTAATATATGATAGAGGAGGCGAGTAAGCTCAGTCGGTAAAACCAGTGGCGGATCCAGGGGGGGGGGGGGGGGGGGGGGAGCCCGAGGGGCCTGGTCCCCCCCCCCCCCCGGGAAAGAAAATGTGTAAAAACACGTGATTTTTACCTTTTTGGGGGGATGGCCCCCCCCCCCTGGCGCCCAAAGGGGGGGGGGGGGGGGTGCAATTTTTCAAATTTTCGGGAGCCAAAAAAATAAATAGTGCTCACAACCCCCCCCCCCCCCCCCCACCCACCCACCCCCCCCCCCCCCCCCTTCCCCTCCACTGAGCGACTTTTTGGCCGGCGCGATATTCAAATTTTTGGGAGCAAAAAAAAAAAGTTGGGCCCCCTCCCCTAAGAAATCCTGGATCTGCACCTGGGTAAAGCGTCTGCCTGTTGAACCAAAGATCGTGGGCTCAAATCCAACCCTGGCAGATGACTGAAGCCTGCGTTATGTGTTTACTGGGTATCGGTGTTAATGCATTATTTTGTATACAAATTTCAGAATTTTTAATTCTCCTCTCTAAATTACATATTTCTCTACTGCTACGGTTTTTTCATCTACAATACTCATTTGACCAGGAACCTGTAATATACATGTACAAGCACTGCTTTTTAATAGGTTCCTCACGTCCACTTAATCTAATATATGAATTGAGAATCATTGAGACGTGCTCATTTGTACTACATGTATTGTATAAGTTTTTATTTCAAATGTACAGTATGTCTATATTTTTTGTAAATTGTAGAACAAATAAAATTTGAAACTTGAAACGTGCTCCAACCCTGTTTCATAGACACAAGCTATGTTAAGTGGAAAGGATGTTAAATGGAGGCCACGTGTAGAGGAGAGTCACCACCTTTGCACGTTAAGAACCCACTGCGCTTAAAGATTTAATAGGGGAAAACCCTGGTGTAGTGGTCCACTTGCACACCCCAATCAGTCAGGGAGGAGAGACCCAAGGGTTACAGTGATTCATTTCGCTTTTCGCTTCCCAGGCACAAGTGATGCCAAATACTTAAAGGTAATACAAAGTTTTGGTATGGGGTCATAAATTTGGTTCAAATGAACTTATTGGAAGCATATGCGATCCTACAATAGTCAGTGATCGTTGTCGCGGTTGAAATCTAAAGTTGAAGTCTAAAGTTATGAAATTGTTAATAATAAACTCTTTATGTTGTATAGCTCCCGCTCAAGGTCAAGATATTAATTAAGCTATAAAACAATGTTTCTTGACTAAAATCGACCGATTAGCTATTCCCGTTTGGAAATTATATATCACCGGTAAATTTGTATATTCTATTTTTCTCGAAAACAGAAGTGTTTTAGGGGCTAAATTTTTTAGTGCTTATAATACATCCACAGGGGCATCCAAATATATCAAAATATATCAAAATTTTCAAAATTTCCCAAAACTTTATATTACCTTTAATAATAATAATACATATTTGTAATCTGCCTTCAGCAGTAGTTATAGATAATTAAATTTGTAGATAAACATATATAGGGGGAAAATTAAAACAATATGTTTTTTAATCTATTCGTTTGTTTTTCAACTCTTGTGTTTGATTCCCCTCATGATAGAATGGGCTTTTAAACTAAACCAATCAAAATTATTATTCATGCTTCTTTCATGCCTTAATTAAAACATTTTATTATGGTTCTATACATTTCTTGCTGTTTTTGTTGTTGTTGTGTAGTCTGGATACACGAATCCCATGTGTTCATTCTGGGATGAGGAGCAGGAAGATTGGTCCCAAGATGGGTGTGTTCTTTTTTCTGGAATCACATCATCTGATGAGCGCTATGATGAGGAGGGTGTGCGCTGTGCATGTGATCATCTTACCAACTTCGCTGTTATCATGGTCAGTGAAAAGTAATAAGGCATTATTATATCCATTATCATCACCAGTTAACTACCGGTACTCCCGGACAACTAAAACCCGACTAACTAAACGCAGTAGGTTACTAAAGCTATTAAGCAAATAATTACCGTTCATGAAGGTGATGGGACAAACTATCACTTCCGGGGTGATCTGGATGTAGCTATCTTTCCGAAGCGAAGCTGAGGAAAGATAGCGTATACATTCAGATCGCCAGCCGAAACCTGAAACCAAAAGGTGATTATTTGCTTTATATTCCACATCGGAAAAATTTCACTTCTTCCGTCATTTTAGAGCAACAAGTCATCAATTAACATCTAGCAAACGGTGTACGATACGTACAGTGTATGTAGTATGGCGGTGTGACTATAGTTCGCGCGTGACCAAAGTTTGCGTACTAACACTAAACGCGCTTAAAGAGGAGAGCAATACGTAACGTATACAATTAAAGTGAAAGTTGCACTGTGTAGATAGTACTACACTGTAAAAAAATAATAGTCGAAATAACTCAATAAAATTGAGGAAAAGAATTGCCTTATTTTTATTAAGTAAATATTACCTACGGCATCATAAGTAGAATTTACTTATTTTGCTGAATAAATTTTTACTCAGTTAAATCGAGTTACATTAACGTAAATAATTTAAGTATTGTAATCATTTTAGATAATTAAAAAAAAGCTATGATAGGATTACATATTGCACGATTTGGTACCCATCTAATCAAACAAGTAACATCCACTAATCATTCACTACTTCTATTTAAGATTAATCACTAATCACTAACACTACTTCTATTTAAGATTTAACCGTATATATATATATATATATCTACCACCATCACAAACTATTACATATGCTTCAATTCGACACATATTGAAAGGCTCCAAATTTTATATATACTTGATCGTAGCATCTTAAAAGGAAAATTGGTTGACAATTTCCTGAAATATCAAGTTTTGATTTGTTTTGAACTGGGTAACAATTACAAATTGTCTTGTCTTTGCTTAGCCATGTTAAATGAATTAGTAAATGTTTTAAAGTCCTTAAATTTTCATTCAACCACAAAAAAGAATTGTTTTATTTAAAAAAGAGTTTAATTTGGTCTTAATGAATATTCATAAATTATGTAAATATTTCTATTACGCACTGCATCGGTCCTTACTTTAAAAAGATAAGAATAATCAACATAAATTGTTTGAGTAATATGTATAATTTCTGATTTTGAGTTAAAATTACTAAATTAATACAAGCTGAAATTACTTAAAGTTCTTATGTATTTGATTTTACTTAAATATTCCACGTATGTTCTACTAAATTGAAAGTTTGAGTTAGCAAGACATAAATTTAGTGCGTAAGTGGCAAAACTAATGTTTTCAAGTAAATTCTACATGGAAAAAATACGTAAAAATTACCAATGAACAAATTCTTTTTTACAGTGTACTATCTACACACTGCTGCAAACTTTTCTTCTCCCATCAGTGATGGGCGAACTATCTTTCATCACGTGATTAACTTTTGACCAATCGTAGAGCAAGATTCTTAGTACGTGGAATATAAAGCATGATAATCCTCTTGATGACCCAGGGATATAGTTGGTCCTACGGATTAAATAGAATGGTGTATGTATTATATAGTATTGTATTGTGGGAGACAGTATATCTTACACCTGCTGTAATGCGAGTGGATACAGTGGACGAGCTGTCATTATTCTACCTCTAACATTCCCCCTTTACTACCCCAAAAACAAAACAATGAAGTATAGAGTTGGTCTCCAATTGGGTATGAATGATATTCTCACTCTTGAGATCAAATAAAAGTTGATGGTGTGGACTCTCGTGTGAAAAGTAGTATAGTGATATTCATTTAGTTTTTTCCATCAGTAATATGAAGATCTGCAACTTTCTATTAAAAGAAACCCCCAATTTCTCTGTTTTCAATTAATGACACACAGACTTAATATGAGAGCTGATGGTCTAATACTCAGTTTTATTTGGGTATTCAAAGAATATGTTTCAGTTTGGGCTCAAATTTCTTTCATGTTACAGGATATCCATAGACCGGACGATTCACCAATCGAGGCTTACAACGTCCTGACTTACATTGGATGCTGTATTTCTATCTTCAGTCTTCTTGTCACATTGGCAACCTACCTGTGGAACAAGTGAGCTCATTGGGGAAAAAATGCAATTATTTATGTAATACAAAGAAGACCGAATATGTAATTATTCTCTGGTCGTTTTATCTTCGATTCTAGTTGGTAGCTTATGAACAAAGAATAGTTACATGAACTGTGAAAGAGATGCTTCTGAAGAATTTAGTAATAAATGATGCAAATGTAAATGCTCTCCCCTTCCTTTTATAAAATTATCTCGTAATCAAATGATTTGTGAAGAACGTGTAAACCTGCAGCATAGTTCTCTTCAGTGTCACTTTACTTTACTTCACTTTGAGCTAGCAGGGCTGTTGAGAACTACTATCAACAATGTACAGTTCATGATAGAAAAGGGAATAGGGAGGAAGAGGGGAACAAGAAAATAAACTGCCAAAATATTATTAGTTGCTTAGTAATGTAGGGGTGGTGTGACGAGGTTCATAAATAGGTTATATAGTTTTATAACATATCAATATTATATATTGATATTCTATCAAATTCATAGACCAAATCCTCTGCCTCATGGTGTGCAGTCTGCATAGAATAGAAAGCATATTCATTTCAAACACCTTTGGGGTATGCTCGTTTGACATCATCGTGAATAGTTACACCCAGACTGATTTACTTTATATATCTCTTCTATTAAGTAAAGCACAATCACGTAATCTCCTTTATTTCACAATCATTATCCCTGTTGTTTTTCTTTCTATTTCTTGTTGTTTGATCTTTCTTTTCTTCTGTGTTGCTGATGAAGTGATGGTAAGCTTGTACATGCATGGTACATTATTGCTTAGTCGAAGCATTCCTAACCCCATTTTAATGTTACAATCTTGATAGGGATTTGAGGACCAAACAGACTAACCAGATCTTCATCTGTCTGTGCCTGACCTTGCTGTGTCTCTACACGACATTTGTCATCATGATCTCTCTGGATTCTACCAGAGATTATCGTGAGGTCCAAGCTGGACCCTGTGGGATCCTGACGGCCCTAGTTCACTTCTTCGTTTTGTCCTCCATTGCTTGGATGGGTGTGGAAGGGTACAATACGTACCTCTTCTTTGTGAAGATCTTTAACACCTACATCCAGAATTTCATGATCAAGGCTTTCTTAGCTGCATGGGGTGAGATATTTCTTTCTTTAAATCCTTTTTTTGTTCGGGGGGGGGGGGAATAGTGCTTACGATTAACGTTAAGTGCCTGTATGTTTTTACATACAGATAGAATGTCTCTAGATCAGAAACCTTCGACCGAAGTATTTAAATATATATATGTAGGTATTGAAAGTAACCATGAAACAATGAGTTTGGCAAGAAGTGACAGCCTGCTTTGCTGCTAATATATTTATATAACAAAAATATTATTTAGCCCATACCAACCTATTATTAAATGAATTTAACATTGGCATTTGTTTTTATAAACGCACAACAGAGTTTGATTTTCATTTTTAAATATACA
Source organism: Strongylocentrotus droebachiensis (assembly GCA_035222895.1). NCBI lineage: Eukaryota > Metazoa > Echinodermata > Echinoidea > Camarodonta > Strongylocentrotidae > Strongylocentrotus > Strongylocentrotus droebachiensis. The sequence continues at coordinate 139,674 of JAVYIG010000538.1, read as the reverse complement.
CATGAATAACCTGCTTCCTGATTTTTCAATAATTTGATTGATTAAATAACACTATATCCATGCTTTCCCTACTCGGAACTCATTAAACTTTCATTTGATAAATCCTAAATTATTAATCCTGTCTAAATCAATAAATCATGATCAAGATTTATGGAATGCACTGCCAGACTCAATAAAATATATAAAACTTTAAATGTATCTAAATTCAATACGAATAAATCGTTTCTATCAGAGAACATTGTTTGATCTTTTCCCAGTGCTGAATTAATATTCAATTTTATTTTTCCTATAAAACATCCGTCAATATATTCTATAACTCCTGTATTTACATCAGCCTATTTTCATGTTCATTTTCACCATCATTCATTATCATCAACATCATCACCATCAGTTTTTGTTTCAATTCTTTATCATTACCTCCCTCCCCTTTTTGATTGTTCAATCGCTTATTATCGTAATAGCTCTTCTTTGCAATTTTCTTAATGAATAATATTGGGTTTGTGTTATCAGTTAAATTTAGTTTTGATGTCATCATTTATAATTATTATATTGCATACACATTAAAATTACTGGTTATATTTTGTAGTTGCTGAAATGTAATTGAATTTGAATGTTGCAGAATAAAATAAATTCAATTCAATTCAATTGCAAGTGATTTGTACTAAGAAGACTGTAAATCACAGAGAGTATAATAATCAAGATATCTAACTCATTTAAAAAGTAATTATAGTGTCACCATAACCGTGGGAAACATATTGTGAGCTGGACAGCACAACGATAACATGAATAGGCCTCTTGAAGAAACAGGGAAAGGAATAGCTAATGTACACCTGTAGGTGTAGTATGATTGATTAAATAAACTGTATTTCCTCATATACGTACGTCATTTCAGGAATTCCTGGACTTATCGTGGTTCTTACCGGAGCTATAGCTAGAGACTCTTATGCCCACGATGATCTGTAAGTGGTAACACTTGAAATTTAAGCTTGAATATTGGATTGCATAGCATAAAGTATACTCAACGATCTTCAAAGTTTGGATTCAGCGAAATCACGTTTCTGTACTTTAATTTAGTTTAACGGCATTTGGTATTTTGGTATCTCATGAGTTAGCAAGTATGCAATCATGATCTGTAATTGGTATCTCATTATCACTTTACTGGGTATGTAATGTATTCCAAGCTCTAGAAACATCACCAACCAATCAAATGTTGTTGGTAAAGCATGGGTCAAGAAAGCTTGGAATTGCCAAAATAAATAAAGGGAAATTATTTACAACAAAAAATTCTTCAGTTAAAATGTTTTTCAGGACGATTGCCATTTCGGATAACTATCGCTAAGATAGTCAGTATTGATTGATTTAATTTAGTCTCTTTACAAATTGCATATTTACAATCAACAGATGCTTCCTACAATTCTGGGCTCAAATCGGAGGTCTCCTGATTCCCATGTCCATCATTCTCCTCATCAACATTGTCATCTTCATCCTGGTAGTTCGACAATTGCTCCGGTCAGCCAACAATCCTGGCCGGGTGAAAAGAGAGGCCAAGGCAGAACGTCGAGAGACTATCAAACGCGTCCAGAACGCAATCTGCATCTTGCTCCTGCTCGGTCTGACCTGGGTCACCGGATATCTTCTTTTGATCCCGTCATTCAGTCAGGTAAAGCCAACTAACTCCAGCGTGGTATATATATCTTCTAAAAAGTATCTTGAGAACTCAGTTATGATAATTACATACACCAGCAATACCTTTTAGATCTTTTGTATCTGAAGAACATGAGATAGAATGCCATATACCTAATTATTATTTCTGAAACATTTGCGTTTAACAGGTGGCTCAGCCAATCTTCATCGTCCTTAATTCCTTCCAAGGGTTGTTCATCTTTCTACTCTACTGCGTCCGGAACCCTGTCATCCGTAAGAAATGGGGGCTAAGTTGTTTTGACAAGTTCCTAACGAAAGAAGCAAGCCCTTCCAGCGGTTTGATGAACTTGACGGCCCAATCCTCGTCAGCTGGCGTGATTAGCAATTTGCGCCCAGAAGCCTCGGATAATTACTTGTTGCCTACCAAAGACCACAATCCCGATCCTATGTGTACATTCAATCCGACCTTTGATGTTAGCCAGGTTGAGGAAGGGGTCACACCACCTATGAACAAATATCTCCAAGATTCCATCGAAGGACAGAAAGACATGGATCGTGATGCAACAAGCATTGATGTCGTGACGGTCTAGTTTAAACATACCCATTCGTGGAAAATAGCCCCTTTTGCAAAACTACCCCAAAGCCCTGATGGCAATAAACTCCCAAGCAAGTGCCTATAACTTAGGGGGCAGGTCTCTTCATTGTTGAAAAAAGTATGATGATGGTACAATGGTTCTATTTTCAATCCATTTTAATCATTTTTATAGATATATGTATATTTTGAATGGAAATTAGATACTAATGGTAAATCCAAGGTTCCTATTGCTGTCCTCTTTACAGATTTTTTGTTTGCACAGGTTGAATATTTGTTTGTCTCCGTCTGGAATCAAATCGGGTAACTGGCAGAGAACGCCACTGCCAAAACCACTAGGCCTTACATAATCCTCCATCCCCTTCCCCAAGCTTTTTGCATTTACCATTCAGGCAATCAGGTGATTGTTATTTGTTATCATCTATATTTTACGAAATTAAACAATGACAAAATTATATCTGTACAATTTGAATTTTTTTTAATTTGAATTTGAATTTATTAACAACAACAACATAACACAATGTTACAAAATGTTTTCGAGTGGGTAACAAAATATCATGTCGTATACATATACATGTACATGAGTTACAAAGAAAAAGAAAATATCCATAGTTGAACCATATGTACAAATTAAATTGATCATATATCATGTCATATCAAACCTGTGAATTAGCTATAACTTAATAATACGTAGAGATTTGTGGCTGGAATTGAAATTCACAGAGTTCAAATAGCATATAAATGATTCAAATAAAGGAAATTTTAATACTTAAAAACTAAAAATGTTGTTAAAGGGAGAAGTTAGCACGAGTGCTCGTCAGGATTGGTTCTCCGAGTTTCTAAAACTGTATGCATAGTCATATTAATATTTATTTTGACTTAATATCATATTATTTGATCCTTATGATTCATCTCTGCTTAGGTAGGAGTTTAATTCTGAGATTTTGACGAAATCAAGATCTTGTTTTTCTTCTCTTATATTTATGGGCAAATTATCTTCCTCCTTCCATAACTAACAAAATGAAACCGTTGCGATTTGTGTTCACTTCAAAATTTAATATTTTTCCTATTGTTAATCGTATATTGCTCAAACTCTCACTTATTTGTGTCTTTCATTTCCTGCTTTTATTAAAACCATCTTAATATCAGGGTTGACCTTCCCTTGAACCCTTACTGTACTGGGGGGGGGGGGGGGGGCCTGGGAGGCCCCCCCCCCCTCAACATTTTTCAGAGATTGCGCCGCAACCGCTTGGAATTTTGAATTGTCGTTTCATGACTTTTTTCCCTCAAGTCTTATGCATATTTTGATACCATTTTCGTCAAAATCGGATATACCTGTAAGGTGTTACATAACAATTAGTATGCGCATGTCATCAAAAATATGCTCTAATTGCATATATTCATGTACAAGCAGAAATGTGAATACAGGTTTCGATGTATTTCTTCCTAAGTGGGAGATATGAATTGATATCAAATTGCTTTTATATGTTTCTCAAAGTAACTTGATGTATTCCAGAACAAAAGAATACATTAGAAATAAAACAATAGATATAATAAGAAATAAAAACAATAAAATACAAAAGAAAATAAATATAAAATCGCATCAAATTTGCCTAAATTATCATTATTAATTACATCAAAATAACTATTTTGTGTTAAAAAAGAAGTTTCATATGAATAAAGGGTTTCAATTAACATTCAAAAAGTGGAGTCTGACAATTTTTGTAATGATTCTAGTTCCCTGTATATTTCCAGATTTGATATTCATGAATGCGTATTCATAATTTATGCAAATTAACCTATGCATTTTCAAATATAAAAAAGAAATAATGTAGGCTCATGAATTTGAGATGAAGGAAACATTTATTCAATATATTTTTAACATTCTTCACAAGTCTACAGACAAATTTGTAGAGTTTTCTGTAAAATGCATAAAATTAGCATTTTGCATAATTAATTAAGATGACAAAAATTTGCATATCAGGAACAAATTAATTATACCGTCTTGTTCCTTACGTAAATATCTACAAACTTGCAAATTGTTGTGTTCATCGGACTTTCGACGGCCGAGATCATGGGGGGGATCACGAGGTGCTAAAAATAGCCCAGTACAGCCCAGTACAGTAAGGGTTAATAATGTTGAATTACAAGTAAGTACAAGCAAAACTAGGTGATTTGATTTATCTTCTGTAATTATGTTTATTCAATATACCTCGACAATGTTATAACAATTATATTTCTTGTAAACAAATTGACACGTGAAATATAACATATGAAATAAACCGTATTAAACTGAATTAAACAAAACTATTCGAATGACGGCCTATTTAACATGAGAGTCGCTTGATATATTTGTTTTTCCCATGCAAAGTGTGTCAACCGAGAGCAGTGGAAAAATGTGGAATTCCCCCTTTATTGTGTCGACTCTTTCATTTTTCTTTCTATAGTTCTTCTGTGTAAGGAATACATATCGTCATGCATGATTGTTATCCTGACTAGTAAGAGAAAATTGATTTCTGGTAAAGATACAAAAGAAATTTGCCAAGCTTTTTTTATTGTATGGCTTTGTGGGAAGCCAGAGCGTCAGGAAACAAGTGTGCCCTGAAAGAAAGAAATCGGAAGACTTAACCGCACTTTTAGGCCAATTTCTATGGGCAGTGCTGCTCATTGTACAGTGCGTCCCAGAAAAAAAACCCAGTCACAATTATAATTAATAAATGACACATATTTGTAAAGCTTAGATCCTCCTCTTTCATTTGATGCAACTCATATGATGCATAGTTCGCGAAAAAAAGACGAAAGACTTGATGTATGGCTGTTCGACAGGAAAAGGAGTTAAGTCTTTTGTCAATTCTGTTTGTTGCTACGGCAGGCAACCAGTGAAAACGAATTAGTTTAATCAAATTATGGAAAAGCAAGCATTACCTTAAACAAACAGAACTTTGTTATTCCCGGCTCAATTTTCTTAATTGTGATATGCAAGGACAGATAATGAACTTTCTAGAAATGTGATTTTCTCTTTGAAATTCAGATGCCGCCCTAAAAATGACTTTTTAGTTTCCTCTCTTCAAATTGTTTTTAATTACTCATGCATGAAATATGCATCATATGAGTTACATTAAATAAAAGAGTAGGATCTAAACTTAACAAATATTTGTCATTAATTAATCATAATTGTTATTAAAGCCATACTGTCCTACTTGTAGCTACTTGCTCACTCTATATAGAAAACTTCCCCAATCGGTGCCTGTTGGTCCCCCATGATCCTCTTTTTCTTATGTTAGTTGAGAGCTGAGTTAATGAGATAGCCACCCTTACAAAAAAATGTTCAATGGTATACCAATGGTATACCATTCAGAAGTACCACTGAAAATACCATTCGGATACCATTAAAAAATCGCTCGCAACGTACCATTGGGCACCATTCATCTACCAGTGAAATTGCATTCAACCATATCAACCTAATAATATTTTTTTGGACGCTCATTTGCATAATCACCAATGGTAGATGAATGGTACCATTGACACATTGAAATTTGAATATAAAATATGCAAATTTGTTACAATTATTCTACCATTCACCATTGGAATACCATACACCATTGAAATTTGAATATGAAATATGCAAATTTTGTACCATTAATCTACCATTGACCATTGACATACCATTCACCATTGGCCTACCATTTACCATCCACCATTGGCCTACCATTCACCATCCACCATTGGCCTACCATTCACCATCCACCATTGGCCTACCATTGACCATCCACCATTGGCCTACCATTTACCATCCACCATTGGTCTAGCTACCATTGACCATTCACCATTGGCCTACCATTCACCATCCACCATTGGCCTACCATTCACCCTCCACCATTGGCCTACCATTCACCATTCACCATTGGCCTACCATTCACCATTGGCCTACCATTACCATCCACCATTGGTCTACCATTGACCATCAACCATTGGCCTACCATTGACCATCCACGTTTTGGCCTACCATTCACCATCCACCAATGGCCTACCATTGACCATCCACCATTGGCCTACCATTGACCATCCACGTTTTGGCCTACCATTCACCATCCACCAATGGCCTACCATTTACCATCCACCATTGGCCTATACCATTCACCATTCACCATTGGCCAACCATTCACCACCCACCATTGGCCTACCCTTGACCATCCACCATTGGACTACCATTGACCATCCACCATTGGCCTGCCAATGGTACACGAATTGTGGACAGTGAATGGTATACCAATGAAAAGACCAAAGGTGGATGGTAAATGGTTTGTCAATGGTAGGTCAATGGTGGTTGGTGAATGGTTTACCAATGGTATGTCACAATAAATGGTAGATAGAGAATGTTATGTTATGCCAGTGGTTGCATTGAATGATAACAGTAGACCTATGGGAGAACAATGTGGATTGTGAATGGTATATATGCTAATGGCACCTACATGTAAATGGTGAGTAATGAATTTCATGCAAAAATTAAGAACTGCTAAGAACTTTGGTACATTCCAGTCATCCAACAGTTGACTTCAAGTCAGATACAAATAGTTGTTAAAAGATAATACTATAAAGTGCAAATTTGTAGTCAACAACATGAAACTATTTAATTTTGTACAAAATAAGAGACTCCATTGGTGTGCATGGTTCATGGTAATACTGTACTGTAACTTGTCTTTGGTACATGAATAAAAGTACATGTCTTTTGAAATATGTAAAATAAATATATATACAAAAAGTGGAGTACTGAAAACAGAAACACAGCTGCATTATAATTCTGGCAGTAATAAATAGTGATTAACTTTGCTGCTCTGACAACAATAGAAACTGAATAAAACCGATATATACCCGCATAGTTCCTGCATGAAACATGAAAATTACAACAACAAAAAGTTGGAGGGATTTCATTTTGTTTACATGACCAACAATGCAGAGTGGTTTCTTTGTAGTTTCTGTCAAAATGATATTATTATGCAGGTTAACACTCTACACTTACGGGGGATTACAAACTGCATCACACTGTACTCCCTGAAAATCTGTAGCAAAGTAATGCAGTAAAATCACACACACATGTACTTTGGATGCGTGACCATCAGACTAATGTACATTTTAAAAAAATATGTAGATATAATAATAAAGCAAGGAACTATATTTATGCGGTTAAAACACATTGTACTAATGAGTCTTGCTATGCATTATAAAAAGTATCAATTTACCTTGTCCAGTAAGTAATATCAACAAAAATAACTGAAACTTATTCAAAAATTAAATGTGATTTTTTACTGCAATAACAGTGCATTTGGCCAATAATTTTTTTCTCTCTCTTACACACACTGTCACACTTGTTTGAAATGCAAGATTTTATGACAATGTTGTGCATCTTATTAAGTCTTCTGTGTGATTTCCTCAAAATGCATCATTTCACAGGGAAAATTTCTGTTGAGTAACAGCAACCACTTGATACGTGAGCAAGAAGTCTGTAAAACAATTTTTTTAAATAAACTTCAGATCACTCGGCAGTAGCTCTTAGGAGAGTGTTATACATTTTCTATGTAAAAAACTTATAGGCCATTTTGCTGCATCTGAGATTTACCTGTACCATCTATGATTCTGAATAATGAAGGTGAAACTTACACACCTTTATACAAGCACTGGAATTTATATTTTTTGAATGATTACAACATATATTCTCCAAACTGTTTCTTACACTTCCGTTTTGTAAAAAAGAATGGTACTACATTAAAGGGATAGTTAAGTTCTGTTTTTCAGACCACAAATGCCTTCAAAGTGCATGGTTATTGCTCTTATTGTTATCTATGACATTTTTAGTGCCCTATTACAACCTAAATTTGCTATGAAGGTAATTTTAGACCCCAGAATGTGTGAAATTTAGCCAATACGATCATACCAATTCAGCTCCACTTTAACAAAAATATGGTGACCGTTAATTAAAAATAACAATACATGGGCCGGCTGGTTGTGCGTACCAAACCAACACGAAAATGCCTACAAAAAAGCCAACATCGGCATTGGCTGAAATACCACGTAAATGGCGCTATTTTGTTTTTCCAACGGCTTTTTCAAATTATCTAATATTTGCGGTGGTACAGAAGTATTAGAAATCGTTATATTTATGGATATTTTAGCCATCTCTGAACCGATTTTGATCAAACAAAGATGATTTTTCAAATTTGACACTCAGTTTTTCATTATTTCACAAAGAAAATATTTTGTGTAGCGCCCTCTGCAACAGAACTCAACTATCCCTTTAACTGTACCATGGCAAGATGTGGAGACATATATTAATACTGTTTTCATACTAGCTGACAACAAGTGGCAAGAAAAGATGATTTTAAGATCAATCTGTGAATGTTGTTTACTGACTTCACCAAAAACAGTGACCAATTCGATTGAAACAAGGGACCAGATAGATGTCAGCATTTCCACAGTAAAACATCCCCCCCCCCACTTTAGAAATTCTTGTAAATATATGTCAAGTCTCTTATTGACAGGTGCTCATTCAGAGTTCTAACAAAAGTTTAAGAAACACCAAAGAATGGAAAATCTAGAAGTGGCAGTTAGTGTACAGGTAATTTGGCTGAGTTAAACATCTGTGTGTAGACTATTGCTTCATCAATATAAGTATCATTAATTTGGGGTTTACTTGAACATCAATAAGGCAATCATTTGGAACATAGTACACTATTAAAACATAATATTATTCAGACTTTCTTTAGCAATGTTACAAAATCTAAATGTAAAATTGTGTATGTAAGTATAACCCAAAGAAATTATATTTCAGCCTTTTTAAAGGGACTTGCCACTTCGTTGTGGAAGCATAAAAACTGTTAAAGATTTGTTATTCTTTTTTTGACAGAGCTAGATCTACAATTTGCTTGTAATTTTCCACCCAACCTGGAGAGCTAGTTATGACTGTTACTCTTGGAAAAATACTCATATAATACTAGCTTCCAATATGCAACAGAAACATCTAATGAAAAAGCAGCTACACTTCTGATTACATTATACTTGGACTAGCAAGAAGCCTTTATCAAGGTTATCTCTAAGTGTTGTTTGACGTTGTGCCTAGTAGAGCCTAGTCCAATTAGGGTATTTTGTGAATGTTTACTGGTTTATAGTCATCATGGTTTGTAATAATTGTTTTTTAAATAGATTAGGTTGATTTGACTCAATAGTTATTAGATGTTAGGAAATGTTACCATCTTTGTATGAGAAAAAAATGGTAAAAATATTCAACATTGATTTATCCAGCTACAATGATATTTTTGGGAGGCTGAACCAAATTTTGTATGCACGCATATTGTAATGACTGTGTCAGTTATTGATTTCTCTTCATTAATCATCTTTTCTTCTCGGTAGATTTAGTTGATGTAGGCTGAAAGATTATTTAGGATCTCCATTACCAATATGGACTAGAATTGAATGAACGATGAGTAGATTATACTCATTCGTCATGAGATCAATTTTGGTTTAGCCTACAAATATGCTACTTCAATTCACACCCTTTTAGTTTGATTAATCAAACGTTTAATATTTTTCAAATTTTGGTAATATAAGCTCAACATTATTCCTAAAAAATGAACACAAAATGCTTGTAATGGGACTAGGCTCAACTAGGCGCAAGGTGGAATTACCCTGAAAAAGGGTGGCCTGATATTAGCACTAGTTCCGTACGATGCAGCTTCATTAATAATTGTTAATTGTTTACGATCAGATAAATAACTTGATAAAAGTTCTAAAGGTGTGCCCCTAATACTGTAATATTTTAATTTTTTGTAATAAAATAGAATGATTTATAAGCTGCTTTAATTAACAATAACAGATGTTCATGTAAGCAAATGTATAATAATGTACATCACAGAGTCATATGAGTGGGACCACAGGCACAAAACAGCAGTTACTCACGGTAAAGAGACACATATCAGATCCAAAATTACTCCAAATTGTAGAAAAAACTAAAGATCCATCCTTGTTCCTGAGGACTAGGGTATTATTCCTTGCAGTTTGTCAGCTTTGAAACGTTGATCATGAAGAAAAATTCGCGAAAAATAAAGCGAAATCACAGAGCAAATTGTAGTTCAAAGTATAAGGGACACCTAGGTTTGACCATACAATTCCACCATTGAAACACCATTGACCATACAATTCCACCATTGAAACACCATTGACCATACAGACTCTATCATTGAAACACCATTGACCATACAATTCCACTATTGAAACACCATTCACCATACAGACTCTACCATTGAAACACCATTGACCATACAATTCCACCATTGGCACACCATTCACCATACAATTCCACCATTGAAACACCATTCACCATACAGACTCTACCATTGAAACACCATTGACCATACAATTCCACCATTGAAACACCATTGACCATACAATTCCACCATTGAAACACCATTGACCATACACTCTACCATTGAAACACCATTCACCATACAGACTCTACCATTGAAACACCATTGACCATACAATTTCACCATTGGCACACCATTGACCATACAATTCCACCATTGAAACACCATTCACCATACAGACTCTACCATTGAAACACCATTCACCATACAGACTCTACCATTGAAACACCATTCACCATACAGACTCTACCATTGAAACACCATTCACCATACATACGCCACCATTGAAACACCATTGACCATACAATTCCACCATTGAAACACCATTCACCATACAGACTCTACCATTGAAACACCATTCACCATACAGACTCTACCATTGAAACACCATTCACCATACATACGCCACCATTGAAACACCATTCACCATACAGACTCTACCATTGAAACACCATTCACCATACATACGCCACCATTGAAACACCATTGACCATACAATTCCACCATTGAAACACCATTCACCATACAGACTCTACCATTGAAACACCATTCATCATCATACACCACCATTGAAACACCATTCACCATACAGAATCCACCATTGGCACACCATTGAAATACCATTTACCATTGATGCTACAATTCAAACACCATTCATTTACCATTACGTTTTTTTGTAAGGGCACCTGTCAGTCACCTCGCTGTGTGGTCTAATCCCCTCTGGCCCAGTAGTATTGACGGTCTTTAAGTTATGATAAAAAAAATCGATTAATCTCGGTTTCGTTTTTTCTGGGACGCACTGTATAGGAAGATTGCCCCGGCAAATTACCAAATGACCTTTACTCCCTAGGCTCCCAGAAGACATCCAGGCCCGTGGAAATTTCACCTCGGAAACCTCCTAGGACAATTACACCGTGGACCATTACCCACTGGGACAACAACTGGATAACGACCCAATGGTAATAACTGCCTTAGAACAATACCCCATTTTCAAATTACCCCAGGAAAATGATCCCATTAAGACAATTAACTCTTTGGGCGATTTCTCCCTTCACTATAGTATAATTACCACTAGGACAATTGCCCTATGGAGTTATTGTCCTAAGGGGATCATTTTCTGGGGGTAATTGTCATCAGGGGTAATTGTCCTAGGGGGTGATTGTCCAGGGGTAAAATTATTGTCTCAAGGAGTAATTCTTTTAGGGTGGGTGTTTCGGGATAATTGACCTATTAAAATTATGGGGGTTAATGGGACGCTGCTGATTTCCTGGGGTAATTGTCCTGATAGGCTGTGGTGGTGATGGAAACAGTTTTTTCTTCACATGTAATTAGCATAATGAGAGTATGTATAATCGCAAGGGTAGCAACAAGAGACAGGTAGTAAGTCATATAAGAACATATATCATATATATTATGTATATACACATATCTATATCATATATAGTGCAAGCCGATTGGATGACAATCATAACCATTCAAATACATTTACCGTAATGTTTATCAGTCAACAATTACCACCCAGGTTCAAGGTAATTGTGACGATTGGTAGTCATCTATCCGGGAGATAATCTTGAGAACGTGCTATTGGTCCAATGGTGATTTTCTAGATTATAGGCGTCCGCGGGGAGTCCTAGGGGTGATTGTCCAGGGGGTAATTGACCTAGGCGTTCATTATCCTCAGAGTGTTATTGTCCTAGGTGCAGGGGCGTCTCCAAAGGTAGGGGGGTGTGGGGGTGCGACACCCCCCCCCCCCCCCACCTGTCAGGATATTGTCGGTAAAATTGCGCTCCCGTCGGGAAAAAAGAAAAAAGGGGGAGGGGAAAAAAGAGGGAAAGGGAAAAAAAGAAAAAAAAGAAAAGGAAAAGAAAAGAAAGAAAGGAAAAGAAAGGAAAGAAAGGAAAAGAAAGGAAAGAAAAGAGAAGAAAGAAAGAGAAAAAAGAAAAAGAGGGAGGAGAGGAAAGAAAGAAAAGGAAAGAAAAGAAGGAAAAGGAGAACGAGGGATGAGTGAACGAGAGGAGAGAGGGGGGAGGTAAGAGCCTGAGAGAGGAGGAGTGGGAGTAAAAGAGAGAGGGGGTTGTTGGGTGGAGTCGTCTCGTCGAGGGAGCAAGAAAGACACGAAATATGTTGCTGTGTCGGGTCAGCTGTGTCGGTATTCTTGCTCGATCCTCGTGTACTATATCAATGCAGAAGTTTGAAGTCGGTGAGATGTATATTGTTGGTCGGCCGACAAGTTTTTTTTCCCTATGAACTGTGACTTTTTATCCGCTGTGACGACTTCGAGAGTGACTACAACTACAATACTTGTATTTTCTCGAAGTTTCAGTTTCCTATAATATCAGCTAAAGAAATCAGAGGTTTAAACATTTCGGGGAAACTAAATTCAAACAAGGTTTAAGAGTCAACAACGGTACGACGTATCGATGAAACGCCAAAAAATTCCGCGCGTTCGCGCGAAAGGGGAAAACTTCATTTGGACGAGTCGAGTACGGTACAACGAATCGTCTTCTTTCTGTAAAATTTAAGGGAAACGTCAAAGCTTCCGCGCTTCGCGCGAGAGAGGGAACTGAATTCAGATGAATAGGGCTTAAGAGTCGAAAACGGTGCAATGAATCGTTTTCTTTCTATAATAAAATCAAATTAAATTAAAATTAATTAAATCAAACGTCTAAGCTTTTCGCGCTTCGCGCGGAAAGAGGGAAACTGAATTCAGACAAGGATTAAGAGTCGAAAACGGTACAACGAATCGTCTGCTTTCTCTAATAATTTAAGGAAACGTCAAAGCGTCCGCGCTTCGCGCTGAAGGGGGAAACTGAATTCAGACAATCAGGGCTTATTAAGAGTCGAAAAACGGTACAACGAATCGTTTTCTTTCTCAAATAATTTAATGAAACGTCAAAGCTTCCGCGCTTCGCGCGGTAGGGGAGAACTGAATTCAGATAAGGATTAAGGGTCGAGAACAGTACACCGAATCGTCTGCTTTTTCTTATAATTTAACGAAACGTCAAAGCTTCCACGCTTCGCGCGGGAGGGGGAGAAACTGAATTCAGACAAGGATTAAGAGTCGAGCACGGTTCAACGAATCGTCTACTTTCTCTAATAATTTAATGAAACGCCAAAACTTCCGCGTTTGGCGCGAGGGGAGAACTGAATTCAGATAAGGATTAAGAGTCGAGAACAGTACACCGAATCGTCTGCTTTTTATAATAATTTAATGAAACGTCAAAGTATTCGCGCTTCGCGCAGGAGGGGGGGGGGCTTCATTCAGAAAAGGATTAACAGTCGAGAACGGTACAATAAATCGTCTTCTTTTCCTAATAATTTAAGGAAACGTCTATTAAAGGTTCCGGCCGCTCAGTCACACCCCTACCGCCCCTCCCTAAAATAAGATCCTAGCTCCGCGCCTGCATTCAAATATATAGCTATGATGCTGACGCAGTAGTTTATGTCGTCTATGTCGTCGTCGAGGAAAATGACCATTTGCGCGTACGCAAGTACTATAGATTTTCCATAGGAAAAACAATTTAGCCTTCGGCCCTGGGATTATAGGGTTAAATTTGTAGATATTGGGTCATTTAATTTTGTCGGTAATTGATGGCTAGTTTTGTCTGTCATCGTTGGCCTCTACACTCCCCCCCCCCCCCCCACTAAAAAAAGGTCTAGCGACGCCCCTGCCTAGGGGGTAGTTGTATTCTGGGGTTATTGCCCTAAAGGGGTTATAGTCATAGGGGTGATTGTTCAGGGGGTAATTATCCTCAGAGTGATATTGTCCTAGGGGGTAATTTATTTTTTGGGGGAGGTAATTGTATTTGGGGTAATTTTCCAAGGGGGTCATTGTCTTAAAAACCTATTACCGCGCTTTTTTCACGTGTTTTGGAATTATTTATCTGTTTTCTTTTTCGTGACGTTGCTTCTGTTATCGAACGACGACATGCGGGTAAATGTTTGTTGGTTATAAATTGTGTATTTTCATTTTATCTAACACTGGGTAAATCATGCAAAATCTTTAATTTACCCAACAGTTGCTCGGACAAATAATCGCCCTCATGTTGTATAAAAATTGGGCAATTTTTTGCCCAATATTTTTTTGAGTACGTGTATGGGATTCGATAGAGTAATTAATCAGATATTATTATGTTTTGCTCTTGAATTGTAAATTTAATTTATTTCACCCTATCAAATAAATATATTTGAATTTCCATTTACTTTGTGTGGTCAAATACATTCTCTTTGTGACACAACAACGAAAAAGGGTTACCTTATTCGATCAGTTTCCTCTGTTTGAACGCCGTAGTACATGTACTAAAATGTATTGATCTTGTGCACCATGCGTGCAAATCATAGATCTACCATATATCAAAGAATTGCCACCAAGACGTCACTCACCTCGCCGCCTGATTCGAGATCAGGTTGTGTTTTTGAAGAACTGCGTTTGCTGTACAGGTTACTTTCTGCCATATAAAGTCATCATGGTGATATAGCTGCGTTGAAGCTTAGTTTCCAACATTTAAAAGCTGCAATTCCTTCACAAACTAAAGGTAAGATATCACAATAGTGGACGGATGTTGGGAACTTTTTCAGCCATTTAACTCACCCCAATGATATTAGTTCATATGCTTAATGTTGGTATATCCCATAGGAATACATGCTCATTTTTTCCGCAAGGGGGCTGAGTCCTTTTGCTAAAACATCAACCATCCTGTTTCTATTTTATTTTTTTAGCGAAAGAACGGAGCGAGCAAATATATAAGATTTGTTTACTATGGTGATTGTAAAATATTATTTCGTCATCCAGATACACTGATACAAGTATCTTACATTCTTGCATTTCGCTACCCGAATCAACCCGAATAATTATGACGATATTTAGTCAATTAACCATTTTTAAAGTACGGGGATACTTAAGATTTGATTTCACTTAGCAGCTGAAGTTTGACGATAGCGGGATTGGCGGCGAATCGGTATTCGTCAAAAATACTGACAGATTATTGTGTCGACCCTATATTATTAGAAAAGTGTTTGTAAGTCAATGAGAGTCCAAATCTGAAAAAAACTTAAGCAAAGTTAAAGAAAAAAGAAAAACTCCATTTCACGAATAGTCGACGGACTGAAAGAACAGTCAGCGACATTTCACCGAATTAGGCAAATGTATAGCGACCAGTACCCCGCTTGGTGAAAAGTTGACAACAAAATTAGGAATAGCCTTTGAATAGTCCAGGAATAATATCCTCGTGAGATCACTCCCCTTTATGTGAGCCTACCCTATTGAGTCAATTTTTTAGAACACTCTAGCATCCAGCCTGCAGAAGTCACTCTTTTTGCAAACATTTTGAACAGACAAGATGTGTTTATCTAGCTAATCTCCTTTCTTGTATTTACGTCTTGTATTTGACGTTAGTACCTTCTGGCAGAAGAATTTACTGTTAGTCAATGTCAGCTACCTTCTTGGAGAGGAAACCATGTTTTTTTTTAATATCTTGAACAGCTGCTGGTGTTGGTTGTATTTATGGCGTTCAGTCAGATTTGACGCCTATTCTAGTTCTTTAAATCGTGTCAAAGTAGTCGAGTCGTAATATAATTCCTAGCTTGAAAAGTATGTGCGCCTGTGCTTCGCTGGTCGGATGTATCATCCCGGCCAACCCTATATACGTACGTACATTTAACATTTCCATGTAGGGCCTATTATGTACTCCTTTCTAATACTCCTCGGGATGGTTTTCTCAGGCGGTTTGTAAATGAGATGTATGTTGCTTACTATTAATACAATTCTAGTGCACTGACATATTAAGTCTGTTTGGTGTCATTGCAAAAAAATTGTTAGTATAGAAGGTTCGAAGGATTAATGGAGGCAGTAACATGTATTTTAAATGAACCTAACCTCCAATGCCTTACTCTCCTCTCAGTTTCCACTGTCACTTGTCCTTACGTGTAATGCAATGGGCGTTCCCAACACAAGCATTTACTTTCTGGGTTTTTAGACTTCTAGTGCTTTTGAATTTATTTACCCGATTCCTGTAGATTGTTCTATTTGTTTAATGTTTGCCATATTGTCAGTGAGGAGGAAGTAAATGTCAATGTCGATGTGCTATATTAGTGCCCTTTTATGAGGTATTAATCCCCATTACCGTCAGTTATGACTTAAGGACGTAGGTCCCCCTAGTTGATTAGCATTGTAACACACACATGCTTTAGCAGTCACGCAAAACAAACACTCCCCATTTGTCATTCAATAAAATCTGAGAATCTGAGAATGTATACTATTATCTAGATCTATTAGGAATAAATCATTGTCAAAAGCATTCAATAAATTGGGGTAAAAATAAGTATTCCACCATTATGACCAACAGTGTACATGAAACGATTTTAGTTTTCTTAACAAATACATCATTTGTTGAGCCTTTGAAAGAACGGACTTACAATGATCAGCCCATGACAATTTGTTGTCAATTACGGTGCCTAGACACTTGTATGACTCGACAAATTCTATATTTTCTTCTTTTATCGTGATAGGCAATAAAACTGAACGTGTGGAAATTCTGAAATCAAAAGTCATTTCTTTTGTTTTGGAAGTATCAAGTTAATGAAAGTTTTTGTTGCACCACTCTTTAAACTTGTTCACCTCGTATCGATAATTTACCTCATCTTTACCTATGAGACCCACCATCGCCGTATCATCGGCATATATCACAACGCAGTAATTCGCACCAATTTTAACAACTTTCCACAAATGTTATCGGGTCCCATCGTTTATCTAGGGTTGGATCTCTTGAAATATTTCACAACATCTGTTAGCCCACAACAAATTGGGGGCGAGTCTACATGCCTCAACTCTGTACATCGCTAGCTATCACATCATTAAAACTTTCAGTATCAAAACGGGCATAGAATCTGTTCAACTCGTTTGGAGTGTCATGCACAATTACTTCCTGCAAAATCTGGGGTAGTATTTTTTATTTTTGCACCCTGTCATTGTTTGAAAACATTTCCATACATCTTTAGTATTATTTGTTCGGAATAAAGTTTTTCCTTGTATACACTTTTTGATTCTTCTATTTCTGTCTTAATTTCCTTGTTCAAATGTTTAAGATCATTTTCGTCGTTTCTCAAAGAGAAATTAGTCTTTTTCTCCAACAAACATTTTTAACTGTTTCGTAACCCAGGGTTTTTTATTCGGAAATATTTTGACATTTGTATTACAAACATGTAAATATTGACACAATAATATGTAACCATTCACAATCTCCACCGCTTCATCGAAGGTAACATAACAGTTAAATCGAAACAGGTTTGAAGATTCTCGATTGCAATCTCCACCCATATTTTCACTTTCTTAACCTGCACCTTCTCTCGTTTGATTAAGTGTTTGTATTTCGGCAGTAAATGAACAGTTAGATGATCAGATTTTCCTCTGCTTGGATGTGCAACTGATTTATACGAATCTCGGACGGAGCATTAGCATCTGTTCTATAGATGCTACTGTTGGGCAGTTAGTTGCTAATGCTGTTCTTGAGATATCGCGATAACATGAAAGTGGGACGGACGGACGGACAACCAGAAAACACAATACCTTCGGTGGGCGGCCGCATATAAACAAATCACAAAAGAGTGATTCCAAAAATGAAAAATTAAGTTGGCTTACAGTGAACCGGTAATATTGTTGAATGTTGATGAAAAAAATGCCTAATTTTGTTAAGAAATATTATTTTTATTATATTCCTTTTACTGTACTAACCCTCTAACATGCAGAAAATCCTGAAAAAGTTTTCAAAAGACGTAGATATTTATGATTTTCTTCAAAGGCGTTATGTGTAACTTCCTCTGACAGTAAATTCTCCCAACCAATTTTTGAATTATCCCCAAACTGTTTTCCATGAAAATAAGACATCAAACAGGCTGTCAAATATATGTTATGACTTAAATGCTTCATGACGATATACATTTTAATAAAACTAAATTTAATTATAATGATATAGTTGGGGGAATTTAGGAATCGATCAATTCAGTTTTTCATTAT
Organism: Strongylocentrotus droebachiensis; assembly: GCA_035222895.1. Lineage (NCBI taxonomy): Eukaryota > Metazoa > Echinodermata > Echinoidea > Camarodonta > Strongylocentrotidae > Strongylocentrotus > Strongylocentrotus droebachiensis. The sequence continues at coordinate 121,010 of JAVYIG010000538.1, read as the reverse complement.
ATACTCACTTCAATTACTAGTGCTAATTATTAGAAGAGCTGTTAAAGTGTATATAGTCATGAATGCGGTACAACACACATTTTGAAAATATAACTTGTTAGTGACCGGATCTTATGATACGAATGTAACATGCTGTAAGAAAAAAGCCCCCCCCCCCCCCCCCCCCAAAAAAAAAAAAAAAAAAAAAAAAAAAAAAAAATTATAATCAACATGATTTGTCTTTCGGAACTTTAATCTAACCGTGAAACATCGAGGAAGGACCGAAACTAAATGCAACATTTTTATTAAATCCCAACTTTTATCTGGAAAACAGTTTCCTGTCCTTAAAACGAACTAGGGTGTTTTTTAAATTGCGCTGTTTTTAAATTGTCCTCTTCCTCTTCTCCAAATGTGCTTGAAAATCAATAGACGTTTGTATGGTTTTCACAATTCATTCCCTTAAACGAGGACCAATGCAGTGAATAAAAGGGAACTATCAAAGGCCAAGGCTGATTAATCTTGATACATGTCTCATAAAGAAAACGAGTTCCAGATACGATGCTCTCAATGGTGTTTTTGTATGATTATCTGTTTTGAAATCTAGGCTGTGATTGTCTGTATGTGCGTCATAAACAGGGCCGTTTCATATCATGAAAGGAAAATAAAAACTATGAGGATGAACTATTCAACTGTATGAGGGATAAAGGGTGTGCGTGCGCTTGCATGTTTGTGTGTGTTAATGTGTGTGCTGCATTAAAAACATTGAACTTTAACCGAAATGTTCTCAACCGCCTCTATCTAAATTCCCATCAAATGTATAAAGCCTAGGTGCAGGAAACTCCCAGACATCTCAGGAAATACATCCTTAATAAATGCAGGATAAAATACAATCTGATCAAAAGGAGCACACCCAGATAGCAAAATGTTGTGGGGCCCATCTGGGTTTTATCTGGTTACAACTGGGCTGGCCCACTTGGCCCAGATGGGCCAGCCCATCTATTGCCCACTTGGCCCATTTAGCCCATTTGGGTCCCAGATGGGCCCCTTGTGGGGCCCAGCAATCTGCACCCGGGTTATAGAAGGGCCCCAGATGGGCGGCCCAGATTGGACCCACTTGGCCCAGATGGGCCCACGTGGAACCCAGATGGGCCCCACAATTGGCCCATCAATATAAACAAGGGTTACCTATTGGGCACCAGATGGGCCATGTGGGTTATATGTGGGACCTACCACATTCTATATATGGGTCAAGTGGGTTCTATATGGGCCCCATATGGGCTATAAGCGGGTTTTTATATGGGATCCATATGGGCCAAGTGGGTTTGATATGGTATGGGCCAAGTGGGTTTGATATGGTCCCATATGGGCCAATGTGGTTCTAAATGGGCTTCATATTGTTTAAATGGGTTCTATTTTTACCCAGTTGAATTCATTTATCCCATTTCAATTTCCAGGGTTACCAGTTGGGTTTAACTGGACCAGTCGTACCATTTGGCACAACTTTCAACCAGTTGATAGCTCCAATTAGCAGACTTAATTAGTAATTTATGTAGCACTTGTACTAATTAATTTTGCCAATGGCAACAACACATCGTCTAAAATTTCCAATGTAAAGGCATTGGTATTCAGAAGACTTGGTTAATTTGCGGTGATGAGACATTTCCATATACTTGTATTTTATTGAATCTGTTTTAGTTCATAGTTAGTGTTTTTCCTAATTCATGTTTAACTAGACATATAATACTTGTTTGGAACAAGTATAGGTGGGCTGGTCAACTAACATTTGAGACAAAATAGAGCAAAAATAAGCGACATACTGCTTACAAATTCTTAAAAGACAATATCATGTAGATTCATAACGTGAACTAAATTCACCTTCTATAGGCATAACACGCAAATTATGAAGTTTTTGACATGAGGCCTTTAATCAAAATTTTCACTATGATGACGTCATCAAAATGAAAAATGATTATTACTGCGCTTGTAGAAAATTGTCTTAGCTACAACATATCGAAATTTTGAAGAAAATTGATCAATATTTACAGAGATACAATCAATTTTACATAAATATGCTGACGTCATAATATGCAAATTCGTATTTTGAGTTCCAAGGCCATTGTGATGATGTCACGATACACTTAATGGCCAAATGAGACATGGAATCATATTTCCGACTCATACTCTATCTTAATATGAAAAAAAATTGAGGATCCCGGTGCATTCCAAAGAGCTATAACGGATTTTGTATAGGCATGTTTTTGCCCATATATGCTATGTATTAAAAGACCTCGCGCGCACTGACATTTATCTTGAATTTAGGCTCATCTTGTTATTAATGGTCATAAAGAGATAAACATGGTATCAAATTCCTTGAAAAAATATGAGAAATATCATGAAAAAAAAAAATGGCGATTCTATGTTTTTTAATGGTGTTACGCGCGAAAACGCGCGCGCATGCTCGTACGCGCGATTTTTTATAAAATGCTTAAAATGACCTGAAACGTATGCAAAATAAATTTGAGACGGTTTTGAGCATTTAAAAATTTTGCGCGCGCATTGACGCGCGGACGTACGCGCGCATTGACGCGCGGACGTACGCACACGCGCGCGTTTTTTGACCTGAAATTGACTGGACTGATATTGACCTTGATCATAATAAATATGAATGAGAAATACCTTTTGGTTATGAAGATATGATCATGAGTTTATTTTCAGAAAATTTCACAAAATGGCGCCTAGATGACGTCATCAGTCAAGGTCAAGGTTGAAAACCTTACTGTGTTTTCTCCATATGCCTATACATATGTGTGCCAAATTTCAAGTTATTTGATTTAGCTTTTTCCAAGTTATCTTGCTAACAAAAAGTGGGTCGAAATAAGAAAAATAAACTAGACATGTAATACTTGTTTGGAACAAGTATAGGTGGGCTGGTCAACTAAAACTTGAGACAAAATAGAGCAAAAATAAGCGACATACTGCTTACAAATTCTTAAAAGACAATATCATGTAGATTCATAACGTGAACTAAATTCACCTTCTATAGGCATAACACGCAAATTATGAAGTTTTTGACATGAGGCCTTTAATCAAAATTTTCACTATGATGACGTCATCAAAATGAAAAATGGTTATTACCGCGCTTGTAGAGAATTGTCTTAGCTACAACATATCGAAATTTTGAAGAAAATTGATCAATATTTACAGAGATACAATCAATTTTACATAAATATGCTGACGTCATAATATGCAAATTCGTATTTTGAGTTCCAAGGCCATTGTGATGATGTCACGATACACTTAATGGCCAAATGAGACATGGAATCATATTTCCGACTCATACTCTATCTAAATATGAAAAAAAATTGAGGATCCCGGTGCATTCCAAAGAGCTATATCGGATTTTGTATAGGCATGTTTTTGCCCATATATGCTATGTATTAAAAGACCTCGCGCGCACTGACATTTATCTTGAATTTACGCTCATCTTGTAATAATGGTCATAAAGAGATAAACATGGAATCAAATTCCTTGAAAAAATATGAGAAATATCATGAAAGAAAAAAAAATGGCGATTCTATGTTTTTTAATGGTGTTACGCGCGAAAACGCGCGCGCATGCTCGTACGCGCGATTTTTTATAAAATGCTGTAAATGACTTGAAACGTATGCAAAATAAATTTGAGACGATTTTGAGCATTTAAAAATTTTGCGCGCGCATTGACGCGCGGACGTACGCGCACGCGCGCGTTTTTTGACCTGAAATTGACTGGACTGATATTGACCTTGATCGTAATAAATATGAATGAGAAATACCTTTTGGTTATGAAGATATGATCATGAGTTTATTTTCAGAAAAATTCACAAAATGGCGCCTAGATGACGTCATCAGTCAAGGTCAAGGTTGAAAACCTTACCGTGTCTTGTCCATATGCCTATACATATGTATGCCAAATATCAAAGCATTTGATTGAACCATTTCAAAGAAATTTTGCTAACAAAAAAGTGGGTCAAAATATGAAAAATAAATAAATAATAATAATAAAGGCAATTTTAACAAAAATATAAGGTGGTCTGTATTAGATACAGCCCACCTGACTAGACATATAATACTTGTTTGGAACAAGTATAGGTGGGCTGGTCAACTAACATTTGAGACAAAATAGAGCAAAAATAAGCGACATACTGCTTACAAATTCTTAAAAGACAATATCATGTAGATTCATAACGTGAACTAAATTCACCTTCTATAGGCATAACACGCAAATTATGAAGTTTTTGACATGAGGCCTTTAATCAAAATTTTCACTATGATGACGTCATCAAAATGAAAAATGGTTATTACTGCGCTTGTAGAGAATTGTCTTAGCTACAACATATCGAAATTTTGAAGAAAATTGATCAATATTTACAGAGATACAATCAATTTTACATAAATATGCTGACGTCATAATATGCAAATTCGTATTTTGAGTTCCAAGGCCATTGTGATGATGTCACGATACACTTAATGGCCAAATGAGACATGGAATCATATTTCCGACTCATACTCTATCTTAATATGAAAAAAAATTGAGGATCCCGGTGCATTCCAAAGAGCTATAACGGATTTTGTATAGGCATGTTTTTACCCATATATGCTATGTATTAAAAGACCTCGCGCGCACTGACATTTATCTTGAATTTACGCTCATCTTGTTAATAATGGTCATAAAGAGATAAACATGGAATCAAATTCCTTGAAAAAATATGAGAAATATCATGAAAGAAAAAAAAATGGCGATTCTATGTTTTTTAATGGTGTTACGCGCGAAAACGCGCGCGCATGCTCTTACGCGCGATTTTTTATAAAATGCTTAAAATGACCTGAAACGTATGCAAAATAAATTTGAGACGATTTTGAGCATTTAAAAAATTTGCGCGCAGACTGACGCGCGGACGTACGCGCACGCGCGCGTTTTTTGACCTGAGATTGACTGGACTGATATTGACCTTGATCATGATAAATATGAATGAGAAATACCTTTTGGTTATGAAGATATGATCATGAGTTCATTTTCAGAAAATTTCACAAAATGGCGCCTAGATGACGTCATCAGTCAAGTTCAAGGTTGAACACCTTACTGCCTTATGTCCATATGCCTATACATATGTGTGCTAAATTTAAAAGCATTTGATTGAACCATTACAAAGTTATCATGCTAACAAAAAAGTGGGTCAAAATAAGAAAAATAAATAATAAACTAGACATATAATACTTGTTTGGAACAAGTATAGGTGGGCTGGTCAACTAAAATTTGAAAACAAAATAGAGCAAATATAAGCGAGATACTGCTTAAATTTTTTTTTTAAACAATATTATGTAGATTCATTACGTGAACGAAATTCACCTTCTATAGTCATAACACGCAACTTAAGAAATTTCTGATATGTACCCTTTAATCGTAATTTTTACTCTGATGACGTCATCAAAATGAAAAATGGTTATTAATGAACTTGTAGAAAATTATCTTAGCTACAACATATCGAAATTTGGTCGAAAATCGATCAATATTTACAGAGATACAGTCAATTTTCCATAAATATGCTGACGTCATAATATGCAAATACGTATTTTGAGTTCCAAGGCCATTATGATGATGTCACGATACACTTAATGGCCAAATGAGACGTGGAATCATATCTCCGACTCATTCTCTATCTAAATATGAAAACAAATTGAAGGTCACGGTTCATTCCAAAGAGCTATAATGGATTTTGTATAGGCATGTTTTTGCCCATATATGCTATGTATTAAAAGAGCTCGCGCGCACAGACATTTATCTTGAATTGACGCTCATCTTGTTATTAATGGTCATAAAGAGATATACATGGTTCAAATTGCTCGAAAAAATATGAAAAATATAATAAAAGAAAAAAAATGGTAATTCTATGTTATGTAATGGTCTTACGCGCGAAAACGCGCGCGCATGCGCGTGTGCGCGATTTTTTATAAAATGCTTAAAATGACCTGAAACGTATGCAAAATAAATTTGAGACGATTTTGAGCATTTTGAATTTTTGCGCGCGCACTGACGCGCGGACGTACGCGCATGTGCGCGTTTTTTTACCTGAAATTGACCGGACTGATATTGACCTTCATCATGATAAATATGAATGAGAAATAACTTTTGGTTATGAAGATATGATCATGAGTTGATTTTCAGAAAATTTCACAAAATGGCGCCTAGATGACGTCATCAGTCAAGGTCAAGGTTGAAAACCTTACCGCGTTTTGTCCATATGCCTATACATATGTGTGCTAAATTTCAAGGTATTTGATTGAACCATTTCAAAGTTATCTGGTTAACAAAAAAGTGGGTCAAAATAAGAAAAATAAACTAGACATAATACTTGTTTGGAACAAGTATAGGTGGGCTGGTCAACTTAAATTTGAAAACAAAATAGAGCAAAGTTAAGCGACATACTGCTTACAAATTCTTAAAAAACAATATCATGTAGATTCATAACGTGAACTAAATTCAACTTCTATAGGCATAACACGCAAATTATGATGTTTTTGACATGAGGCCTTTAATCAAAATTTTCACTATGATGACGTCATCAAAATGAAAAATGATTATTACTGCGCTTGTAGAGAATTGTCTTAGCTACAACATATCGAAATTTTAAAGAAAATTGATCAATATTTACAGAGATACAATAAATTTTACATAAATATGCTGACGTCATAATATGCAAATTCGTATTATGAGTTCCAAGGCCATTGTGATGATGTCACGATACACTTAATGGCCAAATGAGACATGGAATCATATTTCCGACTCATATTCTATCTTAATATGAAAAAAAATTGAGGATCCCGGTGCATTCCAAAGAGCTATAACGGATTTTGTATAGGCATGTTTTTGCCCATATATGCTATGTATTAAAAGACCTCGCGCGCACTGACATTTATCTTGAATTTACGCTCATCTTGTTAATAATGGTCATAAAGAGATAAACATGGTATCAAATTCCTTGAAAAAATATGAGAAATATCATGAAAGAAAAGAAAATGGCGATTCTATGTTTTGTAATGGTGTTACGCGCGAAAACGCACGCGCATGCTCGTACGCGCGAATTTTTATAAAATGCTTTAAATGACCTGAAACGTATGCAAAATAAATTTGAGACGATTTTGAGCATTTAAAAATTTTGCGCGCGCACTGACGCGCGGATGTACGCGCACGCGCGCGTTTTTTGACCTGAAATTGACCGGACTGATATTGACCTTGATCATGATAAATATGAATGAGAAATAACTTTTGGTTATGAAGATATGATCATGAGTTGATTTTCAGAAAATTTCACAAAATGGCGCCTAGATGACGTCATCAGTCAAGGTCAAGGTTGAAAACCTTACCGCGTTTTGTCCATATGCCTATACATATGTGTGCTAAATTTCAAGGTATTTGATTGAACCATTTCAAAGTTATCTGGTTAACAAAAAAGTGGGTCAAAATAAGAAAAATAAATAATAAATAAATAATAATAAAGGCAATTTTAACAAAAATATAAGGTGGTCTGTATTAGATACAGCCCACCTAATAATAAATAAATAATAATAATAAAGGCAATTTTAACAACATTATAAGGTGGTCTGTATTAGATACAGCCCACCTGATAATAATAAATAATAATAAAGGCAATTTTAACAAAAATATAAGGTGGTCTGTATTAGATACAGCCCACCTGATAATAAATAATAAATAAATAAATAATAAATAATAAAGGCGATTTTAACAAAAATATAAGGTGGTCTGTATTAGATACAGCCCACCTGATTAAATGTAATGTATACAAAGTAGTGGAATGTCCTAATAATTAGCAATTTACATTTAATAGTATTTTCTAAATGAATTGCTTATAACTAAATCATCGACGTGCGATTTTCACCACCAAAAACCCACATGGGGCCCACATGGGGCCCATATGTGTCGGTAGTTGTGGGTTATGGGTGGGAAGGCCCATCTGGTATACACCTGGTTTTTAGCTGGGCCCAGCCAATGCTCGACGTGCGATTTTCACCACCAAAAACCCACATGGGGCCCACTATGATGGGGCCCATATGCGTGGGTTCTGGGTGGGAAGGCCCATCTGGTTTTTGTATGGGCCACGTGGGCTTTAGCCATCCCATACAAAACCCAGATGGGCCCCAGATATTTTGCTATCTGGGCAATTTCTACAGAGTAACTCATTGGGTGAGAAGATGACCACTGGGGAAACATATACTTTCTTTCGGCTTAGACTGCTATTTAGGGGATGGCTAGGGGTTGGAAAACATGAACCAAATCAGCAATGAAACTTTAAAGACATTTTAGTCAGTCTGTATTAATTTTGTTTGAACTTTCTCCACTGATTATTTGAGCGCGTAATTTCAACTACTTTATACCTCAAGAATTATCGTCCTTCTTTAACAAATTTATTCAATGAAATTTAAATTTTCTCCTAGTCAAAGTAAGAAACTTTTTAATGAAAAGAATCTAGTTAATTGCAGAATTGCGACATTTTTCCACAGTACGAAGAAGTTGGCATTTGGTGCTTCAAACGTGCGCTTGCAAAGCGTAAACCCGGATAAGAGTTACATGTATATCCACCGCTTGAAAATACATGCACTTAGTATGAAAGCGTCAATGCTCTTGACTTCAACAGGAGTACATGCAGATCAAGTTACTTATTGTCTGAGTTATAACTAACCATCCCAGATAAGATAGCTTGCCTAATTTATCCATATCTTTTAAATGTTTGTGACTCTCTTCTCTATAGAGTAATGTGTATACTGTATACATGCAAGTTTTTAGAATGTTACTTCGTAAGAAGTGCAGAAAATCAAATCCCTAAATATTGTAGAAAATTACCAATATTTTTTACTAGGCCTACATTTCTAGGGTAGTGCAAACATCAACAAATTATATATACATTTTTTTTTAATGATTTGCTGCTACCTTGTTTGGCGTTCAACAATAAGGGATAGAGCAACGTCGATCTGGCGCTGCTCAATGGCTGCCGGGCTCACGATCAATTGGGCAAAAATTATTTCCGTTTCGGTTTAATACAATTTGGAGTGGACTAAAAGATTATTATTATTATATTTGTGTTTAGACATACATTTGGCATCCATTGTTAATGTGCACTGGTTGATCTCCATAGCTGATTGCTTTTGGGCAGCACAGAGAAGGTATCCCAAAAGACACACTGATTTAGGAGAGAAGCTAATCCATAGACTTTGTTCAGTGTTGAGAGCAATGGAAAATGAAGTCAGCAGCATAGGAGATGTGATTTGGTTTAGCGGTACATAGTCCGTCAGCTCTGTGTGTTTCAATATATATATATTTTAAATAAATAAAATGAACTCATTTGTAAATCCTGTCTATTACTTTAAAGGTACTATGTCCCATTTGCAGCCAACCTCAAATTCTGTAGAACTTTGCAGAATTATGAATATGTCATGTATGTCCTATCTGTGAAATTTAAACGTTAGCAGTGTCGTCATATTCAAATTATGCAAGGAAACCCGTTTACTTGCTAGACTTCACTGTACTACATATTTCATAGCTGCACTGTTAATATTTACCGCAGCTAAGAAGGAATGAGAAAAGCCTTGTACATGCGTTATTTGGTGAAAATTTCCTTGGAAAACTTTGTTGAACTTTAGGATGAACTCCTCGAAAAAAAATTCTTGAACTTTTGAATGTACTCCTTGAAAACTTTCTTGAACTTTTGAATGAACTCCTTGAGAAACTTTCTTGAAATTGTGGATGCATCAGGATCAGTGATACATGTATATAGACTAGACTATAGGTATAGGCAATAGGTAAGTTACAACTTTTTCTTAATTTTTTTTTATTATTTTTTTTATTATTTTTTTAGGTGATACGTATCACCTTTTGATTTCGTCAAGATTTTTATTATTTATTTATTTATTATTTATTATTAGGTGATACGTATGAAATATACGTATCACCTTTTGATTTCGTCAAGATTTTTATTATTAGGTGATACGTAACGAAGTCTACGTATCACCTATTGATTTCGTCAAGATTTTTATTAGGTGATACGTAACGAAGTCTACGTATCACCTATTGATTTCGTCAAGATTTTTCTTTATTATTATTATTCTTCTTCTTCTTCCTATTATTCTTCCTCGATTTTGTTCGCAGGATATCTCAAGACTGAATGAAGCCATTGTCATGAAACTTTCAATGATGATAGATCTTAGTCTAACTTAGAACTGCGTGACTTTTCAAAGACTCAAAGTCATCGTGACGTCATCCAGGCGCCATTTTGTGAAAATCAACTAATGATCATATCTTCATAACGGAAAAGTATTTCTCATTCATAATTATCAAGATTAAGATCAATATCCGTCCGGTCAATTTCAGGTCAATAAACGTGCGCAAATGCGCGCGTGCGCGCTCGTCCGCGCGTTTACGCGCGCGCACAAATTTAAAATGCTCTAAATCATCCCAATTTTTTTTGCATACGTTTCAGGCCATATAGAGCATTTGATAAAAAATCGCGCTCACGCGCATGCGCGCGCGTTTTTTGCGCGTACTAGCATTTTGCAACATAGAATCGCCGAATTTTCTTTATCATCATATTTGGCACATTTTTCCAAGCATTTTGATAACTTGTTCATCTTTTAATAACGCAATGAGCGTCCGTCAAAGTTGACAGCGCGCGCGGATCTGCGTTATCTTTATCCACAATACATGGGCAAAAACATGCCTATACAAAATTCATTGTAACTCTTCAGAATAGATAGGAACTCCCAATATTCTTTCATATCTGGATAGATTATGAAATTGAAATATGATTTTATGTCTCATTTGACCCTCAATTAACTCATGATGTCATCATAATGGCCTCCAAACTCAAAATTTCAATTTGCATATTATGACGTCAGCATATTTTTGGAAAATTGATTGTATCTCTGTAAATATTGATCGATTTTCTTTAAAATTTGGATATGTTCTAGCTGAGACAACTCGCTACAAATATAGTGTCCACAATTTTTCATTTTGACTAAAGCATCAAGGCGTACTTTTGCGATTAAAGGAGGCATGTCAATTTTTCACATTTTGCGTGTATTCTCTATGGGACATGACTTTTTCTCAAAACTGGATTCTACACTCCTGTCTTTCGCGAGCAAAATCTCCCTTATTTTAGCTTCGTTTTCGCTGAGCTTCGAATATGTTGTAGCTGAGACAATAAGCTATCACACGTGTGCCTTTTATTTTTCGATCAGATGCCGGGATTATGCTCATATTTCACTTGCAAAGTAGGATTTGAGAATTCCATTTCCCGTTTACGTGTAATCGCTATGGGAAATGTTTTGGTATATCGGTAACGCACTTGACTTCCATCCTCGAGATCCATGGTTCGAGTCCGGGTGTCTCCCACAATATTTGTCTTCACATTTTTTTTCTTTTTGACCTTTCACTGTACCATCTCCTGTGATTATTAAAACACGTAGAATCGCAAATAATGTAATAAACAACCCTATTTACTTTATTATTACCCTATTTTCACTTAATCCATTACTATTTGCGTGTTAGGCGTATGGGTGGTGACTTCTTCTGAAATCCTGATTCTACAATTCTCTATCGAATACCTGAAGGAGGCGCTATACGACTTCATGGTCATCATCATTTCAAACCAAAAAATCATCATCATCAATATCGTCATTATCGTATTTATGAACATTATCTAAGATCATCATCGGCACACTTTCATGATAAAAAAAATAGCATACGTATCACCTAATTCGTCAAAGTGACGAATTAAAGTCTAGTTAGGTGATACGTATGAAATATACGTATCACCTTTTGATTTCGTCAAGATTTTTATTATTTATTTATTATTTATTATTTATTATTATTCTTCCTCGAATTTGTTCGCAAGATATCTCAAGACTGAATAAAGCCATTATCATGAAACTTGCCATGATGATAGATCTTAGTCTAACTTAGAACTGCGTGACTTTTTAGAGAGACAAAATTATCGTGACGTCATCCAGGCGCCATTTTGTGAAAATCAACTTATGATCATATCTTCATAACGGAAAGGAATTTCTCATTTATAATTATCAGGATTAAGATCAATATCTGTCCGGTCAATTTCAGGTCAATAAATGCGCGCAAAAATGCGCGTACGCGTACGTGCGCGCGTTCACGCGCGCGTAAAATTTTAAATTGCTTAAATCGTCTTAAATTTTTTTTGCATACGTTTTAGGCCATTATAAGCATTTCATAACAAATCGCGCAAAACACGCATTTTTTCGCGTTTTCATTCGTCACGGCCGAATGAATAATAATTACGCCTCAATTTGTTTTGACAGGATATTCCTCATATTTTTTTGAACAATTTGGTACCATTTTTATCTCTTTATCACTATTAATAACGGAATGAGCGTCCGTTGAAGATAAATATCCGTGCGTGCGAGCTCATGTATTACAGAGCATATATGGGCAAAAACATGCCTATAAAAAGTACATCGGGATGAATAAGGACTGCCATTTTTTTTTCATATTTAGATAGAGTATGAGTTGGAGATATGATTTCATGTCTCATTTGGCCATTAAGTATATTTTTACATAATCATATTGACCTTGGAACTCAAAATACCAATTTGCATATTATGACGTCAACATGTTTACGGAAAATTATTGTATCTCTGCAAATATTGATCAATTTTCTCCTAAATTGTTGTAGGTGAGACAATTCTTCACAAGATTATTACCAATATTTATTCATTTTGATGACGTCATTAGATTTTTGCTTAATATGCGTCTTATGCCTATGGGAGGTGATTGATACTACAGTGCGTCGAAATATCAGTTCAATGATTGGTAGACTCTGCAATCGGGCGAAAATTTGAGCTTGTTTAGTAAATTAATAGTTTAATCATATAACAATTTTTCTATCGAAATACCTGAAGGGGGCGCTATACCACTTTTAATCATGGCCATCGTCATTTAAAACAAAAAAAATCATCATCATCAATATCGTCATTATCGTATTTATGAATATTATCTTTAGATCATCATCGGCACACTTTCATGATACAAAAATAGCTACGTATCACCTAATTCGTCAAAGTGACGAATTAAAGTCTAGTTAGGTGATACGTAACGAAGTCTACGTATCACCTTTTGATTTCGTCAAGATTTTCTTTATTATTATTAGGTGGTCTGTCGTTCGACAGATCACCTATTGTTTTCGTTCAAATTTTCTTTCTTTATTTATTTATTTATTAGGTGATACGTATGAAATATACGTATCACCTTTTGATTTCGTCAAGATTTTTATTATTTATTTATTTATTTATTTATTATTTATTAGGTGATACGTAACGAAGTCAACGTATCACCTTTTGATTTCGTCAAGATTTTTATTATTATTCTTCCTCGATTTTGTTCGCAGGATATCTCAAGACTGAATAAAGCCATTATCATGAAACTTTCAATGATGATAGATCTTAGTCTAACTTAGAACTGTGTGACTTTTCAGACAGTCAAGGTCATCGTGACGTCATCCAGGCGCCATTTTGTGAAAATCAACTTATGATCATATCTTCATAAAGGAAAGCCATTTTTCATTCATATTTGTCATGATCAAGGTCAATATTTGTCGGGTCAATTTCAGATCAATAAATGCGCGCAAAAATGCGCGTACGCGTAGGTGCGCGCGTTAATGCGCGCGTAAAATTTAAAATTGCTCAAAATCGTCTTAAATTTTTTTTGCATACGTTTCAGGCCATTATAAGCATTTCATAAAAAATCGCGCAAAACACGCATTTTTGGACGTTTTCGTTCGTCACGGCCGAACGAAAAATAATTCCTCCGCAAAAACTTTTGACAGGATATTCCTCATAATTTTCCGAACAATTTGATACCAAGTTTATCTCTTTATCACTATTAATAACGGAATGAGCGTCCGTTCAAGATAACCGTCCGCACGCGCGATTTTTGTAATACATAGCACATACGGGCAAAAACATGCCCATAAAAAGTCCAATGATATGAATAAGGACTGCCTATTTTTTTTCATATTTAGATAGAGTATGAGTCGAAGGTATGATTTCATATCCCATTTGGCCATTAAGTACATCTTGACGTCATCATAATGGCCTTGGAAGTCAAAAATACAAAAATGCATATTATGACGTCATTATGTTTATGGAAAATTTAGTGTATTTCTCTTAATATTCATCGATTCTCTTCTAGATTTTAATATGTTGTAGCCGAGGCAATCGTCTTCGAGATCAGTTTACACCAGTTTTCATTTAAATGATGTCATCATAGTAAAAAATTCAATTAAAGGCCACATGTCAAAATTTTCGTCATTTGCGTGTTATGTCTATGGAGGGTGAATTTTGTCCACACTATGAATCTACATCGCATCCATCTTTCAGCACTATCTCGCTCATTTGTGCTCTATTCTCTCCCAAATTTGGGTATGTTATAGCTGAGACCATGGGCTATAAAAAAGGGTGACTTTGTTTTTTAATCAGATGTTGGGATCATGTTAAAATTTTCGATCGAAAGTTGAAATTGCAAATTTTGAAGGAATCATTAGGTGATACGTAACGAAGTCAACGTATCACCTTTTGATTTCGTCAAGATTTGTCTTTATTATTATTATTATTATTAGGTGATACGTAACGAAGTCTACGTATCACCTTTTGATTTCGTCAAGATTGTTATTTATTATTTATTTATTATTATTCTTCCTCGAATTTGTTCGCAGGATATCTCAAGACTGAATGAAGCCATTGTTATGAATCTTTCAATGATGATAGATCTTAGTCTAACTTAGAACTGCGTGACTTTTCAAAGACTCAAAATTATCGTGACGTCATCCAGGCGCCATTTTGTAAAAATCAACTTATGATCATATCTTCATAACGGAAAGTAATTTTTCATTCATATTTATCATGAATAAGATCAATATCCTTCCGGTCAATTTCAGATAAAAAAACGTGCGAAAATCCGCGCGTACGCGTTCGTGCGCGCGTTTACGTGCGCGCAAAAATTTAAAATGCTCCAAATCATTTCTAATTTTTTTTGCATACATACGTTTCAGGCCATTATAAGCATTTCATAAAATATCGCGCAAAACACGCATTTTTGCACGTTTTCGTTTGTCACGGCCGAACGAAAAAAAATTCCTTGTATATTTGTTTTGACAGGATATTCCTCATATTTTTCTGAACAATTTGATACCATGTTCATCTCTTTATCACTATTAATAACGGAATGAGCGTCCGTTCAAGAAAAATATCCGTGCGCGCGAGCTCATGTATTACATAGCATATATGGGCAAAAACATGTCATAAAAAGTGCATCGGGGTGAATAAGGACTGCCATTTTTTTTCATATTTAGATAGAGTATGAGTCAGAGATATGATTTCATATCTCATTTGGCCATTCAATACATCTTGACGTCATCAAGACGCCTTGGAAGTCAAAATACAAAATTGCATATTATGACGTCATTATATTTATTGAAAATTTAGTGTATTTCTCATAATTTTGACTGATTTTCTTCCAAATTTCGGTATCTTGTAGTTGAGGCAATTGCCTTTAAGATAAATACACACTACTTTTTATTTCATTGACGTCATCATAGTACAAAATTCAATTAAAGGCCACATTTCAGAATTTTCTTAATTTGCGTGTTATGCCTAAGGAAGGTGAATTTCGTTCACATCATGAATCTTCATGACATTGATCTTTGAGCACTATCTAGCTTATGAGTACTCTATATTTTTCCAAATTTTGATACGGTGTAGCTAATAAATTATCTACAATATTGACGTACATCATTTATCATTTCGATGACATCATCTTAGTGAAAATTTCAATTAAAGGCGACATGTCAGGATTTTCTTAGTTAGCGTGTTAGGCGACTTTTTCTGAAATCCTGATTCTACAAATCTCCATCGAATACCTGAAGGGAGCGCTATACCACTCTTAATCATGGTCTTTATCGTATTTATGATCATTATCATTAGATCATCATCGGCACACTTTCAAGATAACAAAATAGCACGTATCACCTAATTCGTCAAAGTGACGAATTAAAGTCTAGTTAGGTGATACGTAACGAAGTCAACGTATCACCTTTTGATTTCGTCAAGATTTTTATTATTATTCTTCCTCGATTTTGTTCGCAGGATATCTCAAGACTGAATAAAGCCATTATCATGAAACTTTCAATGATGATAGATCTTAGTCTAACTTAGAACTGTGTGACTTTTCAGACAGTCAAGGTCATCGTGACGTCATCCAGGCGCCATTTTGTGAAAATCAACTTATGATCATATCTTCATAAAGGAAAGCCATTTTTCATTCATATTTGTCATGATCAAGGTCAATATTTGTCGGGTCAATTTCAGATCAATAAATGCGCGCAAAAATGCGCGTACGCGTAGGTGCGCGCGTTAATGCGCGCGTAAAATTTAAAATTGCTCAAAATCGTCTTAAATTTTTTTTGCATACGTTTCAGGCCATTATAAGCATTTCATAAAAAATCGCGCAAAACACGCATTTTTGGACGTTTTCGTTCGTCACGGCCGAACGAAAAATAATTCCTCCGCAAAAACTTTTGACAGGATATTCCTCATAATTTTCCGAACAATTTGATACCAAGTTTATCTCTTTATCACTATTAATAACGGAATGAGCGTCCGTTCAAGATAACCGTCCGCACGCGCGATTTTTGTAATACATAGCACATACGGGCAAAAACATGCCCATAAAAAGTCCAATGATATGAATAAGGACTGCCTATTTTTTTTCATATTTAGATAGAGTATGAGTCGAAGGTATGATTTCATATCCCATTTGGCCATTAAGTACATCTTGACGTCATCATAATGGCCTTGGAAGTCAAAAATACAAAAATGCATATTATGACGTCATTATGTTTATGGAAAATTTAGTGTATTTCTCTTAATATTCATCGATTCTCTTCTAGATTTTAATATGTTGTAGCCGAGGCAATCGTCTTCGAGATCAGTTTACACCAGTTTTCATTTAAATGATGTCATCATAGTAAAAAATTCAATTAAAGGCCACATGTCAAAATTTTCGTCATTTGCGTGTTATGTCTATGGAGGGTGAATTTTGTCCACACTATGAATCTACATCGCATCCATCTTTCAGCACTATCTCGCTCATTTGTGCTCTATTCTCTCCCAAATTTGGGTATGTTATAGCTGAGACCATGGGCTATAAAAAAGGGTGACTTTGTTTTTTAATCAGATGTTGGGATCATGTTAAAATTTTCGATCGAAAGTTGAAATTGCAAATTTTGAAGGAATCATTAGGTGATACGTAACGAAGTCAACGTATCACCTTTTGATTTCGTCAAGATTTGTCTTTATTATTATTATTATTATTAGGTGATACGTAACGAAGTCTACGTATCACCTTTTGATTTCGTCAAGATTGTTATTTATTATTTATTTATTATTATTCTTCCTCGAATTTGTTCGCAGGATATCTCAAGACTGAATGAAGCCATTGTTATGAATCTTTCAATGATGATAGATCTTAGTCTAACTTAGAACTGCGTGACTTTTCAAAGACTCAAAATTATCGTGACGTCATCCAGGCGCCATTTTGTAAAAATCAACTTATGATCATATCTTCATAACGGAAAGTAATTTTTCATTCATATTTATCATGAATAAGATCAATATCCTTCCGGTCAATTTCAGATAAAAAAACGTGCGAAAATCCGCGCGTACGCGTTCGTGCGCGCGTTTACGTGCGCGCAAAAATTTAAAATGCTCCAAATCATTTCTAATTTTTTTTGCATACATACGTTTCAGGCCATTATAAGCATTTCATAAAATATCGCGCAAAACACGCATTTTTGCACGTTTTCGTTTGTCACGGCCGAACGAAAAAAAATTCCTTGTATATTTGTTTTGACAGGATATTCCTCATATTTTTCTGAACAATTTGATACCATGTTCATCTCTTTATCACTATTAATAACGGAATGAGCGTCCGTTCAAGAAAAATATCCGTGCGCGCGAGCTCATGTATTACATAGCATATATGGGCAAAAACATGTCATAAAAAGTGCATCGGGGTGAATAAGGACTGCCATTTTTTTTCATATTTAGATAGAGTATGAGTCAGAGATATGATTTCATATCTCATTTGGCCATTCAATACATCTTGACGTCATCAAGACGCCTTGGAAGTCAAAATACAAAATTGCATATTATGACGTCATTATATTTATTGAAAATTTAGTGTATTTCTCATAATTTTGACTGATTTTCTTCCAAATTTCGGTATCTTGTAGTTGAGGCAATTGCCTTTAAGATAAATACACACTACTTTTTATTTCATTGACGTCATCATAGTACAAAATTCAATTAAAGGCCACATTTCAGAATTTTCTTAATTTGCGTGTTATGCCTAAGGAAGGTGAATTTCGTTCACATCATGAATCTTCATGACATTGATCTTTGAGCACTATCTAGCTTATGAGTACTCTATATTTTTCCAAATTTTGATACGGTGTAGCTAATAAATTATCTACAATATTGACGTACATCATTTATCATTTCGATGACATCATCTTAGTGAAAATTTCAATTAAAGGCGACATGTCAGGATTTTCTTAGTTAGCGTGTTAGGCGACTTTTTCTGAAATCCTGATTCTACAAATCTCCATCGAATACCTGAAGGGAGCGCTATACCACTCTTAATCATGGTCTTTATCGTATTTATGATCATTATCATTAGATCATCATCGGCACACTTTCAAGATAACAAAATAGCACGTATCACCTAATTCGTCAAAGTGACGAATTAAAGTCTAGTTAGGTGATACGTAACGAAGTCAACGTATCACCTTTTGATTTCGTCAAGATTTTTATTATTATTCTTCCTCGATTTTGTTCGCAGGATATCTCAAGACTGAATAAAGCCATTATCATGAAACTTTCAATGATGATAGATCTTAGTCTAACTTAGAACTGTGTGACTTTTCAGACAGTCAAGGTCATCGTGACGTCATCCAGGCGCCATTTTGTGAAAATCAACTTATGATCATATCTTCATAAAGGAAAGCCATTTTTCATTCATATTTGTCATGATCAAGGTCAATATTTGTCGGGTCAATTTCAGATCAATAAATGCGCGCAAAAATGCGCGTACGCGTAGGTGCGCGCGTTAATGCGCGCGTAAAATTTAAAATTGCTCAAAATCGTCTTAAATTTTTTTTGCATACGTTTCAGGCCATTATAAGCATTTCATAAAAAATCGCGCAAAACACGCATTTTTGGACGTTTTCGTTCGTCACGGCCGAACGAAAAATAATTCCTCCGCAAAAACTTTTGACAGGATATTCCTCATAATTTTCCGAACAATTTGATACCAAGTTTATCTCTTTATCACTATTAATAACGGAATGAGCGTCCGTTCAAGATAACCGTCCGCACGCGCGATTTTTGTAATACATAGCACATACGGGCAAAAACATGCCCATAAAAAGTCCAATGATATGAATAAGGACTGCCTATTTTTTTTCATATTTAGATAGAGTATGAGTCGAAGGTATGATTTCATATCCCATTTGGCCATTAAGTACATCTTGACGTCATCATAATGGCCTTGGAAGTCAAAAATACAAAAATGCATATTATGACGTCATTATGTTTATGGAAAATTTAGTGTATTTCTCTTAATATTCATCGATTCTCTTCTAGATTTTAATATGTTGTAGCCGAGGCAATCGTCTTCGAGATCAGTTTACACCAGTTTTCATTTAAATGATGTCATCATAGTAAAAAATTCAATTAAAGGCCACATGTCAAAATTTTCGTCATTTGCGTGTTATGTCTATGGAGGGTGAATTTTGTCCACACTATGAATCTACATCGCATCCATCTTTCAGCACTATCTCGCTCATTTGTGCTCTATTCTCTCCCAAATTTGGGTATGTTATAGCTGAGACCATGGGCTATAAAAAAGGGTGACTTTGTTTTTTAATCAGATGTTGGGATCATGTTAAAATTTTCGATCGAAAGTTGAAATTGCAAATTTTGAAGGAATCATTAGGTGATACGTAACGAAGTCAACGTATCACCTTTTGATTTCGTCAAGATTTGTCTTTATTATTATTATTATTATTAGGTGATACGTAACGAAGTCTACGTATCACCTTTTGATTTCGTCAAGATTGTTATTTATTATTTATTTATTATTATTCTTCCTCGAATTTGTTCGCAGGATATCTCAAGACTGAATGAAGCCATTGTTATGAATCTTTCAATGATGATAGATCTTAGTCTAACTTAGAACTGCGTGACTTTTCAAAGACTCAAAATTATCGTGACGTCATCCAGGCGCCATTTTGTAAAAATCAACTTATGATCATATCTTCATAACGGAAAGTAATTTTTCATTCATATTTATCATGAATAAGATCAATATCCTTCCGGTCAATTTCAGATAAAAAAACGTGCGAAAATCCGCGCGTACGCGTTCGTGCGCGCGTTTACGTGCGCGCAAAAATTTAAAATGCTCCAAATCATTTCTAATTTTTTTTGCATACATACGTTTCAGGCCATTATAAGCATTTCATAAAATATCGCGCAAAACACGCATTTTTGCACGTTTTCGTTTGTCACGGCCGAACGAAAAAAAATTCCTTGTATATTTGTTTTGACAGGATATTCCTCATATTTTTCTGAACAATTTGATACCATGTTCATCTCTTTATCACTATTAATAACGGAATGAGCGTCCGTTCAAGAAAAATATCCGTGCGCGCGAGCTCATGTATTACATAGCATATATGGGCAAAAACATGTCATAAAAAGTGCATCGGGGTGAATAAGGACTGCCATTTTTTTTCATATTTAGATAGAGTATGAGTCAGAGATATCATTTCATATCTCATTTGGCCATTCAATACATCTTGACGTCATCAAGACGCCTTGGAAGTCAAAATACAAAATTGCATATTATGACGTCATTATATTTATTGAAAATTTAGTGTATTTCTCATAATTTTGACTGATTTTCTTCCAAATTTCGGTATCTTGTAGTTGAGGCAATTGCCTTTAAGATAAATACACACTACTTTTTATTTCATTGACGTCATCATAGTACAAAATTCAATTAAAGGCCACATTTCAGAATTTTCTTAATTTGCGTGTTATGCCTAAGGAAGGTGAATTTCGTTCACATCATGAATCTTCATGACATTGATCTTTGAGCACTATCTAGCTTATGAGTACTCTATATTTTTCCAAATTTTGATACGGTGTAGCTAATAAATTATCTACAATATTGACGTACATCATTTATCATTTCGATGACATCATCTTAGTGAAAATTTCAATTAAAGGCGACATGTCAGGATTTTCTTAGTTAGCGTGTTAGGCGACTTTTTCTGAAATCCTGATTCTACAAATCTCCATCGAATACCTGAAGGGAGCGCTATACCACTCTTAATCATGGTCTTTATCGTATTTATGATCATTATCATTAGATCATCATCGGCACACTTTCAAGATAACAAAATAGCACGTATCACCTAATTCGTCAAAGTGACGAATTAAAGTCTAGTTAGGTGATACGTAACGAAGTCAACGTATCACCTTTTGATTTCGTCAAGATTTTTATTATTATTCTTCCTCGATTTTGTTCGCAGGATATCTCAAGACTGAATAAAGCCATTATCATGAAACTTTCAATGATGATAGATCTTAGTCTAACTTAGAACTGTGTGACTTTTCAGACAGTCAAGGTCATCGTGACGTCATCCAGGCGCCATTTTGTGAAAATCAACTTATGATCATATCTTCATAAAGGAAAGCCATTTTTCATTCATATTTGTCATGATCAAGGTCAATATTTGTCGGGTCAATTTCAGATCAATAAATGCGCGCAAAAATGCGCGTACGCGTAGGTGCGCGCGTTAATGCGCGCGTAAAATTTAAAATTGCTCAAAATCGTCTTAAATTTTTTTTGCATACGTTTCAGGCCATTATAAGCATTTCATAAAAAATCGCGCAAAACACGCATTTTTGGACGTTTTCGTTCGTCACGGCCGAACGAAAAATAATTCCTCCGCAAAAACTTTTGACAGGATATTCCTCATAATTTTCCGAACAATTTGATACCAAGTTTATCTCTTTATCACTATTAATAACGGAATGAGCGTCCGTTCAAGATAACCGTCCGCACGCGCGATTTTTGTAATACATAGCACATACGGGCAAAAACATGCCCATAAAAAGTCCAATGATATGAATAAGGACTGCCTATTTTTTTTCATATTTAGATAGAGTATGAGTCGAAGGTATGATTTCATATCCCATTTGGCCATTAAGTACATCTTGACGTCATCATAATGGCCTTGGAAGTCAAAAATACAAAAATGCATATTATGACGTCATTATGTTTATGGAAAATTTAGTGTATTTCTCTTAATATTCATCGATTCTCTTCTAGATTTTAATATGTTGTAGCCGAGGCAATCGTCTTCGAGATCAGTTTACACCAGTTTTCATTTAAATGATGTCATCATAGTAAAAAATTCAATTAAAGGCCACATGTCAAAATTTTCGTCATTTGCGTGTTATGTCTATGGAGGGTGAATTTTGTCCACACTATGAATCTACATCGCATCCATCTTTCAGCACTATCTCGCTCATTTGTGCTCTATTCTCTCCCAAATTTGGGTATGTTATAGCTGAGACCATGGGCTATAAAAAAGGGTGACTTTGTTTTTTAATCAGATGTTGGGATCATGTTAAAATTTTCGATCGAAAGTTGAAATTGCAAATTTTGAAGGAATCATTAGGTGATACGTAACGAAGTCAACGTATCACCTTTTGATTTCGTCAAGATTTGTCTTTATTATTATTATTATTATTAGGTGATACGTAACGAAGTCTACGTATCACCTTTTGATTTCGTCAAGATTGTTATTTATTATTTATTTATTATTATTCTTCCTCGAATTTGTTCGCAGGATATCTCAAGACTGAATGAAGCCATTGTTATGAATCTTTCAATGATGATAGATCTTAGTCTAACTTAGAACTGCGTGACTTTTCAAAGACTCAAAATTATCGTGACGTCATCCAGGCGCCATTTTGTAAAAATCAACTTATGATCATATCTTCATAACGGAAAGTAATTTTTCATTCATATTTATCATGAATAAGATCAATATCCTTCCGGTCAATTTCAGATAAAAAAACGTGCGAAAATCCGCGCGTACGCGTTCGTGCGCGCGTTTACGTGCGCGCAAAAATTTAAAATGCTCCAAATCATTTCTAATTTTTTTTGCATACATACGTTTCAGGCCATTATAAGCATTTCATAAAATATCGCGCAAAACACGCATTTTTGCACGTTTTCGTTTGTCACGGCCGAACGAAAAAAAATTCCTTGTATATTTGTTTTGACAGGATATTCCTCATATTTTTCTGAACAATTTGATACCATGTTCATCTCTTTATCACTATTAATAACGGAATGAGCGTCCGTTCAAGAAAAATATCCGTGCGCGCGAGCTCATGTATTACATAGCATATATGGGCAAAAACATGTCATAAAAAGTGCATCGGGGTGAATAAGGACTGCCATTTTTTTTCATATTTAGATAGAGTATGAGTCAGAGATATCATTTCATATCTCATTTGGCCATTCAATACATCTTGACGTCATCAAGACGCCTTGGAAGTCAAAATACAAAATTGCATATTATGACGTCATTATATTTATTGAAAATTTAGTGTATTTCTCATAATTTTGACTGATTTTCTTCCAAATTTCGGTATCTTGTAGTTGAGGCAATTGCCTTTAAGATAAATACACACTACTTTTTATTTCATTGACGTCATCATAGTACAAAATTCAATTAAAGGCCACATTTCAGAATTTTCTTAATTTGCGTGTTATGCCTAAGGAAGGTGAATTTCGTTCACATCATGAATCTTCATGACATTGATCTTTGAGCACTATCTAGCTTATGAGTACTCTATATTTTTCCAAATTTTGATACGGTGTAGCTAATAAATTATCTACAATATTGACGTACATCATTTATCATTTCGATGACATCATCTTAGTGAAAATTTCAATTAAAGGCGACATGTCAGGATTTTCTTAGTTAGCGTGTTAGGCGACTTTTTCTGAAATCCTGATTCTACAAATCTCCATCGAATACCTGAAGGGAGCGCTATACCACTCTTAATCATGGTCTTTATCGTATTTATGATCATTATCATTAGATCATCATCGGCACACTTTCAAGATAACAAAATAGCACGTATCACCTAATTCGTCAAAGTGACGAATTAAAGTCTAGTTAGGTGATACGTAACGAAGTCAACGTATCACCTTTTGATTTCGTCAAGATTTTTATTATTATTCTTCCTCGATTTTGTTCGCAGGATATCTCAAGACTGAATAAAGCCATTATCATGAAACTTTCAATGATGATAGATCTTAGTCTAACTTAGAACTGTGTGACTTTTCAGACAGTCAAGGTCATCGTGACGTCATCCAGGCGCCATTTTGTGAAAATCAACTTATGATCATATCTTCATAAAGGAAAGCCATTTTTCATTCATATTTGTCATGATCAAGGTCAATATTTGTCGGGTCAATTTCAGATCAATAAATGCGCGCAAAAATGCGCGTACGCGTAGGTGCGCGCGTTAATGCGCGCGTAAAATTTAAAATTGCTCAAAATCGTCTTAAATTTTTTTTGCATACGTTTCAGGCCATTATAAGCATTTCATAAAAAATCGCGCAAAACACGCATTTTTGGACGTTTTCGTTCGTCACGGCCGAACGAAAAATAATTCCTCCGCAAAAACTTTTGACAGGATATTCCTCATAATTTTCCGAACAATTTGATACCAAGTTTATCTCTTTATCACTATTAATAACGGAATGAGCGTCCGTTCAAGATAACCGTCCGCACGCGCGATTTTTGTAATACATAGCACATACGGGCAAAAACATGCCCATAAAAAGTCCAATGATATGAATAAGGACTGCCTATTTTTTTTCATATTTAGATAGAGTATGAGTCGAAGGTATGATTTCATATCCCATTTGGCCATTAAGTACATCTTGACGTCATCATAATGGCCTTGGAAGTCAAAAATACAAAAATGCATATTATGACGTCATTATGTTTATGGAAAATTTAGTGTATTTCTCTTAATATTCATCGATTCTCTTCTAGATTTTAATATGTTGTAGCCGAGGCAATCGTCTTCGAGATCAGTTTACACCAGTTTTCATTTAAATGATGTCATCATAGTAAAAAATTCAATTAAAGGCCACATGTCAAAATTTTCGTCATTTGCGTGTTATGTCTATGGAGGGTGAATTTTGTCCACACTATGAATCTACATCGCATCCATCTTTCAGCACTATCTCGCTCATTTGTGCTCTATTCTCTCCCAAATTTGGGTATGTTATAGCTGAGACCATGGGCTATAAAAACGGTGCTTTTTAGTTTTTTAATCAGGTGATGAGATCTTGTCGAAATTTTCAATTGAATGAAACCCATTTACTTTGTATATTTTACTCTCAGACACTATTGAGTGTCTGACTGACTTTTTTTTTCTCTGGTAATAATATACATAAAATTAGCTGTATAAGGAAGATGAGCATTTGTCTACATTAATAACCCATTTTTTGTAATGCCCCAAAATAAACTAATTGAATTTCTACGCAGCAACTTATAGTATAGGTAGAACATGACGGGTAAAGCATTTCATGGAATAAGATGAAATTGTGAAAATGCATTCTTCATGAAGTCATTTAGAGACGAAGGTGCAGCTGCTCATTGTACGTGGTCAATAGTCATATTGTCTCGATCTATCTTCTATAGATCCATATTTGTCAATATGCTACACCGTTGAAGCTTTGTATTTTGGTGTTATTGTATTTATTAACGTTTATTTTCTTCTCGACATTACAATATGAAACACAATGTATACAGTGCGTCCCCTAAAAAAACGAAACCGAGAATTATCGATGTTTTATCATAACTTAATCACAATTATAATTGATAAATGATACATATTTGTAAAGCTTAGATCCTCCTCTTTCATTTGATGCAACCTATATAATGCATATTTTACGCATGAGTGATTCAAATGAATTTGAAGAGAGGAAACCAAAAAGACATTTGGCGGACGGTATCTGAATTTCAAAGAGAAAATCCCATTTCACGAAAGTTGGGTTTCTGCTCTTTCATATGACACCTCAATCAGGAGAAATGAGCTAGGAATAACAAAGTTCTGTTTGTTTTAACATATTATATGAAACAACGTTGATAGAAAATAAAAAAAACTAGTAAATGGAAGGAAAAAAATGAGAAGAGAATTAAGTATAGGAAAAAAGTTAACTCAATAGGGCTGTATATGTGTCTGCGATTACATCATATAAATGACTTAGTACTTCAATTCTTTAAAAAAAGACAGCGGTTACATATCATTAAAAACGAGCAAAGTCAACAGACAAAAAGCAGCTTCATCCGACAATCATTATCGCTAGTTATTATTTGGTTGAACACAATCTCCAGTGCTCCAGAAAAAATGTCGGTCTGAGTATTTAGGGATTTGTATACCACACCAACTATAATATTCTTTCTCTTTTCTTTAACTATTTCTATAAAAATGGAGTCACATATTTCTGAATCAAGCGTCAGGTCATCTCTTTGGAAATAATTATGTTAATCCGCTACATGCATTCCAACACCCCGCCACAACCATGGTTTCTGTTCTCACAGATAAAAGTATTATTCATCAATATTTGTTGAAAGACTAGCGTCTGTTAACTAAGTCACACTCCCTGCCTGTCGGTCTTTCTCTTTCCTGCATTATTTCCTGTTAATTCAACTCTGGTCTAATCCACATTCATTATACAGTGACAGTATATATCCATCCGATATTTAAAGATTTTATTATCAAGCAGCTAGCAAATCTCACGTCCACAACTAAAAATGATCGCTAATGTATTCCCACATTTATTTTGAATTTTCATTTACGACGGGACATACATTTTCATTTCTTAGAATAAGATAAAATCGTCAAAATGTGTTCTTCATGATGTAAATTAGAGTCAAAGGTGTAACTGGTTACTGCGCAGGGTCAATGGTCATATATTGTTTCAATATATCTTCCCTAGATCCATAATGATCAAGGGGACACAATTTAAACTTGACATATGAATAGATCTTAATGGGAGAAGCATTTCATAAAATAATATTATATCGTGTAATGCATTCTTTATTATGTAAACCATTAGCATACGTATCACCTAATTCGTCAAAGTGACGAATTAAAGTCTAGTTTATTTTTATTATTCTTCCTCGAATTTGTTCGCAAGATATCTCAAGAATGAATAAAGCCATTATCATGAAACTTGCCATGATGATAGATCTTAGTCTAACTTAGAACTGCATGACTTTTCAATGACTCAAGGTCATCGTGACGTCATCTAGGCGCCATTTTGTGAAAATCAACTTATGATCATATCTTCATAACGGAAAGGAAATTCTCATTTATAATTATCAGGATTAAGATCAATATCCGTCCGGTCAATTTAAGGTCAATAAATGCACGCAAAAATGCGCGTACGCGTTTGTGCGCGCTTTTACGCGCGCGTAAAATTTAAAATTGCTCAAAATCGTCTTAATTTCGTTTTGCATACGTTTCAGGCCATTATAAGCATTTTATAAAAAATCGCGCAAAACACGCATTTTTGCACGTTTTCGTTCGTCACGGCCGAACGAAAAATAATTCCTCCACAAAAACTTTTGACAGGATATTCCTCATAATTTTCCGAACAATTTGATACCATGTTTATCTCTTTATCACTTTTAATAACGGAATGAGCGTCCGTTCAAGATAACCGTCCGCACGCGCGATTTTTGTAATACATAGCATGTATGGGCAAAAACATGCCTATAAAAAGTCCATTGGGATGAATAAGGACTGCCAATTTGTTTTCATATTTAGATAGAGTATGAGTCGGAGGTATGATTTCATATCTCATTTGGCCAATAAGTACATCTTGACGTCATCATAATGGCCTTGGAAGTCAAAATACAAAATTGCATATTATAACGTCATTATACTTTTTGAAAATTTAGTGTATTTCTCATAATATTGACTGACTTTCTTCCAGATTGCGGTATCTTGTAGCTCAGGGAATTGCCTACAAGATCAATACACACTGCTTTTTATTTTATTGACGTCATTATAGTACAAAATTCAATTAAAGGCCACATGTCAGAATTTTCTCAATTTGCGTGTTATGTCTATGGAAGGTGAAATTCGTTCACATCATGAATCTACATGACATTGATCTTTGAGCACCTTTTAGCTTATTTGTGCTTTAAGTTCTCCCAAATTTTGATACGGTGTAGCTAATAAATGATCTACAATATAGACGTACATTATTTATCATTTCGATGACATCATCATAGTGAAAATTCCAATTAAAGGTGACATGTCAGAATTTTCTTAGTTTGCGTTTTAGGCGACTTTTTCTCAAATCCTGATTCTACAAATCTCTATCGAACACCTGAATGGGGCGCTATACCGCTCTTAATCATGGTCTTTATCGTATTTATGATCATTGTCATAAGATCATCATCGGCACACTTTCATGATAACAAAATAGCACGTATCACCTAATTCGTCAAAGTGACGAATTAAAGTCTAGTTAGGTGATACGTAACGAAGTCTACGTATCACCTATTGATTTCGTCAAGAGATATCTCAAGACTGAATAAAGCCATTGTCATGAATCTTTCAATGATGATAGATGTTAGTCTAACTTAGAACTGCGTGACTTTTCAAAGACTCAAAATTATCGTGACGTCATCCAGGCGCCATTTTGTGAAAATCAACTTATGATCATATCTCCATAACGTAAAGAAATTTTTCATTCATATTTATCATGATTAAGATCAATATCCGTCCGGTCAATCTCAGGTCAATAAACGTGCGCAAATTCACGCGTGCGCGTTCGTCCGCGCGTTTACGCGCGCGCAAAAATTTAAAATGCTCCAAATCATCCCAAAATTTTTTTGCATACGTTTCAGGCCATATGGAGCATTTGAAAAAAAATCATGCACACGCGCATGCGCGCGCATTTTTTGCGCGTTCTAGCATTTTGCAACATATTTTCGCCGAATTTTCTCTGTCATTATATTTGGCACATTTTTCCAAGCATTTTGATAATTTGTTCACCTTTTATTAACGCAATGAGCGTCCGTCAAAGTTGACAGCACGCGCGGATTTGCGTTATCTTTATCCACAATACATGGGCAAAAACATGCCTATATAAAATTCATTGTAACTCTTTAGAATAGATAGAAACTCCTAATATTTTTTTATATTTAGATAGATTATGAAATGGAAATATGATTTCATGTCTCATTTGACCCTCAATTAAGTCATAATGTCATCATAATGGCCTCCAAACTCAAAATTTAAATTTGCATATTATGACGTTTGCATTTTTTTGGGAAATTGATTGTATTTCTGTAAATGTAGATTTTTTTTCTCTTACATTTCGATATGTTCTAGCTGAGACAATTTTCTACAAATGCACTATCCACAATTTTTCATTTTGACAAAGGCATCATGGCGTATTTTTGCGGTTAACGGAGGCATGTCAGTTTTTCACATTTTGCGTGTATTGTCTATGGGACATGACTATTTCTCAAAACTGGATTCTACATTTCCGTCTTTCGGGAGTAATATCTCTGTTGTTTTATCTTTGTTTACGCTGAGCTTCGAGTATGTTGTAGCGGAGACAATAAGCTATCTCAAATGTGCCTTTTATTTTTTGATCAGATGCCGGGATCATGCTCATATTGCACTTGCAAAGTGGGATTTGAGAATCCCATTTTCCGTTTACGTGTAATCGCTATGTGAATTGTTTTGGTATATCGTTAACGCACTTGACTTCTATCCTCGAGGTCCCTGGTTCGAGTCTGGGCGTCTCCAACCATTTTTTGTCCCTTTACTTTTTTTTTCTTTTTGACCTTTCACTGTACCATCTCCTTTGATTATTAAAACACGTAGATCCGCAAATAATGTAATAAACTATTTGCTTTATTATTACCCTATTTTCACTTAAACGATTACTTTTTGTGTCTAATCCCTATGGGAGATGACTTTTCCTCAAATCTGGATTCTACATTTCTGTCTTTTGCGAGCAATATCGCCGTTATTCCTGCTTGGATTTCGTTGATTTTTGAGGATGTTGTAGCTGAGACTATATGCTATCTAAATCACCCCTCATTTTTTCAATAAGATATCAGGATCACGCTCATGATCATGATCATCTTCATTATCATCATGATCATCATTATCATTATTATCTGGATGATTTAAATGGTGAAAATGAACCTGTGTCCTATTCATTCTAGTCTTATTCATTTGCATTATGTTTTATTCATTCAAGTTCTAATGTTTCTGACTGTTTTCAAGACAATATCTTTTTTGTCGATCATAGTTCTATGTAGCTTGATATCTCACGGTAATTTTGAGAGAAAAGCAATGCAAGCAATAAATTCTAAATTTTAACGACAATCGCGTTCGCCTTTGCTGTTCTTCAATAATATTTGACAAGCAGTATTAATTAATTTTCAATGACTCATGATAAGTTCGTTTAACAGTTGATTACCCTCGGTTGGATCTTTTGTTCGGTTTATTTGTCGGGGAAAATAGAAGTGAATGTATTATTATTCTTATGTGTTCATCGTCTCTACGATGCTCTTTGAATTAAAAACAGCTTTTAGTGTTAGGCTTCCTGAAAGAAATTTCAATTGTTGTTAAGAAAATTTTTGGTTGCACTCTGTAGATTATGATGTGTTTGATCTTTTTTCAATACAAGATCAAAGACATGATGAAAATCTACTGGCTGCATTCCAATAAGTTCTTGACAACAATTACAAAATGTAAGCTAATGCTTTTAGGTGTGGCGTACACATGGCAATCACATGGTAGATAAAATTATAATCATCAGTACTGGGTCAAATAAATTAAAGAGAACTGAATTTGAACCCGGACCATAGGCTTCCCCCTCTCGTTCTCTTTCCTTCTCTCTCCCTCTTCGTTGCCTTACTTTTCCCTCTCTTATCTCCCTGTGCATTTGTATGCCTCGATAATACAGAAAAAAAAACGATAAGATTCTTCCTCTTCCCCTCCTTCTTCCTAGTACATGTAGTAGGAGTAGTACTAGAAACAGTATCTCAATAATAATGACAACAGTTATTATTATGGTTGGTGGTGTTACTAATGTTATTTGTGTAATTATTATGTTTGTTATTGTGATTATTATCCTCATCATGATTATTATCGTTAATATAAATTATTATTGTAATTATTATAATTATTATTATTGTTATCATTATGATGAATATGAATATGATGATTTTGATGACGATTAGTATAAGTATATAGTATTATTATAATTGTTATCATATCATTATTATCATCTGTATTATCAGCATAATCTACAATGGCAGTAGTGTAGTATAGTACATGTAAAAGTAGGCCTAATAGTTGAGGTATCATTCTGATCATTAATTTTCTGATTATCTCTTGCATTACGTCTAGACGATAAACTCATAACAATTGACAATTGTCATGAATCATTGTCTCTAAGCTTACCATTAAATGCATCTGGTTCGAATTTTGCTTAGGTATTTGGTTCTGGATGATTTAAATGGTAAAAATGAACCTGTGTCCTATTCATTCTAGTCTTATTCATTTGCATTATGTTTTATTCATTCAAGTTCTAATGTTTCTGACTGTTTTCAAGACAATATCTTTCTTGTCGATCATAGTTCTATGTAGCTTGATATCTCACGGTAATTTTGAGAGAAAAGCAATGCAAGCAATAAATTCTAAATTTTAACGACAATCGCGTTCGCCTTTGCTGTTCTTCAATAATATTTGACAAGCAGTATTAATTAATTTTCAATGACTCATGATAAGTTCGTTTAACAGTTGATTACCCTCGGTTGGATCTTTTGTTCGGTTTATTTGTCGGGGAAAATAGAAGTGAATGTATTATTATTCTTATGTGTTCATCGTCTCTACGATGCTCTTTGAATTAAAAACAGCTTTTAGTGTTAGGCTTCCTGAAAGAAATTTCAATTGTTGTTAAGAAAATTTTTGGTTGCACTCTGTAGATTATGATGATGTGTTTGATCTTTTTTTCAATACAAGATCAAAGACATGATGAACATCTCCTGCATGCCAATAACTTCTTGACAACAATTACAAAATGTAAGCTAATGCTTTTCGGTGTGGCGTACACATGGCAATCACATGGTAGATAAAATTATAATCATCAGTACTGGGTCAAATAAATTAAAGAGAACTGAATTTGAACCCGGACCATAGGCTTCCCCCTCTCGTTCTCTTTCCTTCTCTCTCCCTCTTCGTTGCCTTACTTTTCCCTCTCTTATCTCCCTGTGCATTTGTATGCATCGATAATACAGAAAAAAAACAATAAGATTCTTCCTCTTCCCCTCCTTCTTCCTAGTACATGTAGTAGGAGTAGTACTAGAAACAGTATCTCAATAATAATGACAACAGTTATTATTATGGTTGGTGGTGTTACTAATGTTATTTGTGTAATTATTAGGTGATACGTAATGAAGTCTACGTATCACCTATTGATTTCGTCAAGATTGTTATTTATTTATTTATTATTCTTCCTCGAATTTGTTCGCAGAATATCTCAAGACTGAATGAAGCCATTGTTATGAATCTTTCAATGATGATAGATCTTAGTCTAACTTAGAACTGCGTGAATTTTCAAAGACTCAAAATCATCGTGACGTCATCCAGGCGCCATTTTGTGAAAATCAACTAATGATCATATCTTCATAACGAATAGTAATTTTTCATTCATATTTATCATGATTAAGATCAATATCCGTCCAGTCAATTTTAGGTCAATAAACGTGCGCAAATGCGCGCGTGCGCGCTCGTCCGCGCGTTTACGCGCGCGCAAAAAATTAAAATGCTCTAAATCATCCCAATTTTTTTTTGCATACGTTTCAGGCCCTATGGAGCATTTGATAAAAAAATTACGCACACGCGCATGCGCGCGCGTTTTCACGCGTACTTGCATTTTGCAACATAGAATCGCCGATTTTTTTCTGTCATCATATTTGGTACATTTTTCCAAGCATTTTGATAATTTGTTCACCTTTTATTAACGCAATGAGCGTCCGTCAAAGTTGACAGCACGCGCGGATTTGCGTTATCTTTATCCACAATACATGGGCAAAAACATGCCTATATAAAATTCATTGTAACTCTTTAGAATAGATAGAAACTCCTAATATTTTTTCATATTTAGATAGATTCTGAGTCGGAGATATGATTTCATGTCTCATTTTATCCTCAATTAACTCATGACGTCATCATAATGGCCTCCAAACTCAAAATTTCAATTTGCATATTATGACGTCAGCATATTTTTGGAAAATTTATTGTATCTCTAGAAATATCGATTAATTTTCTTTCAAATTTTGATATGTTGTAGCTGAGACAATTTTATACAAATGCATTTTTTATTTTTGACAAAAGTATCATGGTGTATTTTTGGGATTAAAGGAGGCATGTCAATTTTTCACATTTTGCGTGTATTCTCTATGGGACATAACTTTTTCTCAAAACTGGATTCTACATTCTTGTCTTTCGCGAGCAATATCTCCGTTGTTTTAGCTTTGTTTACGCTGAGATTCGAGTATGTTGTAGCTGAGACAATAAGCTATCACAAGTGTAGCATTTATTTTTCGATCAGATGCCGGGATCATGCTCATATTTCACTTGCAAAGTAAGATTTCAAATTTCCATTTCCCGTTTACGTGTAATCGCTATGGGAGATGTTTTGGTATATCGGTATACGCACTTGACTTCCAACCTCGAGATCCCTGGTTCGAGTCCGGGTGTCTCCAACAATTTTTTTCTTCACTTTGTTTTCCTTTTGACCTTTCACTGTACCATCTCATTTGATTATTAAAACACGTAGATTCGCAAATAATGTAATAACAAACCCTATTTACACTTAATCTATTACTTTTTGGGTGTAATCCCTATGGGAGATGACTTTTTCTCAAATCTGGATTCTACATTTTTGTCTTTTTGAGCGATATCGCCGATATTTCTCCTTGGATTTTGTTGACTTTTGAGCATGTTGTAGCTGAGACAAGTTTTCCACAAGATTTATGTAGACTATTGAACATTATCACGACGTAATCATAGTCAAAAATGCAATCATATAGGTGACATGTCAGTTATCAATCCTCAATCGAATACCTGAAGGGGGCGCTATACCACTTTTAATCATGACACTGTTGATCTTTCCAACATTAACTTTATCATTAACAAAACAGTGTATTCTTTTGAGTCTGTTTCTTCCAAAATGCTCTATAACATTTTTATTGCTATAATACAAGATGCATTTGCTTTTAAACATCCAGAGGTAATAGCTTTAAATCTAGATAAGTCGGAAACTACAACATGTTTCTCAATCCCCAGATTTTCCACTTTAGATGGGAAGTTAAGGGAATTTGAGTATAAACTTTTACATAACATCATATTTTGTAATGATAAATTGTATCTTTTTGGATTAACACAGTCAAATTTATGTTCCTTCTGTAGAAAAGAAGTAGAAACCTATCGTCATATCTTCTTTGAATGTTCTGAAGGGACCAGAATATGGAATGAGATGGGAAACAGTTTAAAGATGTTTCAGTTTCTTAATATGCAATGGATTGATGTGTTGCTTGGTTTCAGAAAAAATATGAAATATAATATATTGTTAAATCATGTATTGATTATGGTCAAATATATGATTTACAGTAATCGTAAAAATGGAAAGTTCCCAACTAGTAAAGAAATATGTAAGGCTGTAGAGAACTCAAAAAAAGTTGAACATGAAAAAGCAAAATCAAAGGACAAACTGCCAATACATTATCAAAAATGGGAAAATTGTACCCCTTAAGGCAGGGGAACTGATTGTATATATATTGTATTTCCTGTTTCCTGTTCACTCACTCACTTTCCCATCAATCCGGACATTTATCTGCTATCGTGTTTGCTTGTTTTTTTATATTTCATATTTATATTTTTTTTAAGTAACGGTATAGTTACAGACCTCCACTGATACAAGACAATTATATAGTTATAATGAAAAATGCACCATATCATTATATGTAAATATAACAAATTTTGTCATCGTGGGTTATGAAGCAGCACCTTCACCTCATACTTTTTGTTTATAAAAGAAAATCTTTGTTCAGATTGCTTAATTTATATTGAACTAATTAATTTGCATATTATGTTGTAAAAATTGTTCCTTTTTATAATGTTGTATACTTGTATCCAAGTATTACCGTCACCTTTTCCTTTTTAAAGGAATTGGAGCACATTCTGTACACTTGTTTGAATGTGTACTATATTAGTTTGGATACTTATGGAAAATATTTTTTAAACATGTCTGTGTTTATAATGTATGAGACAATGTACTACATGTATGTTTATACTGTAAGAACAATCGTGTTCCTATTCATCATTTTGTATAATTATGAAGATCTGAATAAAGGCAAAAAAGCTTTAAAAAAAAAAAAAATCTTCATCATCATCAATATCGTCATTATCGTATGCATGAACACTATCATTATATCACAACGGTAGTTTCGGCACACTGTCATGATCGTAATTTAAGAGCCTAGCTATTTATGCTAGAAATATTGAAGGCATTTTTCTCAATTACATCTCTCCCCTCTCTCTCTTTTCTCTCTTGCTCTGTCTCCCTTCACCTAGTCTTGTTCTGCCCCTCTCCTTCTCTTGGTCTCTCTCATCTGCATCTCTCTTGTCTTCTCCTTCTCTCTTACACTTTCACCCTCTCCCTCTCACTGTTTCCATTTTCCTCTTTCTCTCTTGCTATGTCTCCTTCTGTCTCTGTCTCTCTCTCTTTCTCTATCCTCTCCCCTTTCTCACTCTGCATCATCTCAGCTTGTGTCATGTATATGTATAACAATTTAATCCAAGGAAATTCGAGGCAATTTCTATCGTTTGGCCATTCACTGCCATGCATTCTAACAATCGTTTCTAGATTTAACATCATAGATGTTGGATTATGGATGGGTACAATATGAATATCTTACTCATATTTTATATGTAATCAGGACTAAATAAATCACTATGTACATTTTGTAATATTTATTTAAAAAAAGTGTTTCGAGCTTGTTTAGTATAAGTAAACAGTTAAATCTTCTATCGAAAATCTGAAGGGGGCGCTGTGCCACTAATCATGTTCATCATTGTAATATCGTCATCAACGTTTTCATGAACATAACACTGAGGGAGGTGAATTTCGTTCACATCATGAATCTTCATGACATTGATCTTTGAGCACTATCTAGCTTATTTGTACTCTATGTTCTCCCAAATTCTGATACGGTGTAGCTAATAAATTATCTACAATATTGACGTACATCATTTATCATTTCGATGACATCATCATAGTGAAAATTTCAATTAAAGGCGACATGTCAGAATTTTCTTAGTTAGCGTGTAGTAGGCGACTTTTTCTGAAATCCTGATTCTACAAATCTCTTTCGAATACCTGAAGGGGGCGCTATACCACTCTTAATGATGGTCTTTATCGTATTCATGATCATTATCATTAGATCATCATCGGCACACTTTCATGATAACAAAATAGCACGTATCACCTAAATCGTCAAAGTGACGAATTAAAGTCTAGTTAGGTGATACGTACGTAGACGTATCACCTTTTGATTTCGTCAAGATTTTTCTTTATTTATTATTATTATTATTTATTAGGTGATACGTAACGAAGTCTACGTATCACCTATTGATTTCGTCAAGATTTTCTTTATTATTTATTTATTATTCTTCCTCGAATTTGTTCGCAGGATATCTCAAGACTGAATAAAGCTATTGTCATGAATCTTTCACTGTTGATAGATCTTAGTCTAACTTAGAACTGTGTGACTTTTCAGTGACTCAAAATTATCGTGACGTCATCTGAGCGCCATTTTGTGAAAATCAACTTATGATCATATCTTCATAACGGAAAGTCATTTTTCATTCATATTTGTCATGATCAAGGTCAATATTTGTCGGGTCAATTTCAGGTCAATAAATGCGCGCAAAAATGCGCGTACGCGTAGGTGCGCGCGTTAATGCGCGCGTAAAATTTAAAATTGCTCAAAATCGTCTTAAATTTTTTTTGCATACGTTTTAGGCCATTATAAGCATTCATAAAAAATCGCGCAAAACACGCATTTTTGCGCGTTTTCGTTCGTCACGGCCGAACGAAAAATAATTCCTTAGCAAAAACTTTTGACAGGATATTCCTCATAATTTTCCGAACAATTTGATACCAAGTTTATCTCTTTATCATTATTAATAACGGAATGAGCGTCCGTTCAAGATAACCGTCCGCACGCGCGATTTTTGTAATACATAACATATACGGGCAAAAACATGCCCATAAAAAGTCCATTGATATGAATAAGGACTGCCAATTTTTTTTCATATTTAGATAGAGTATGAGTCGAAGGTATGATTTCATATCTCATTTGGCCATTAAGTACATCTTGACGTCATCATAATGGCCTTGGAAGTCAAAAATACAAAAATGCATATTATGACGTCATTATGTTTATGGAAAATTTAGTGTATTTCTCTTAATATTCATCGATTCTCTTCTTGATTTTAATATGTTGTAGTCGAGGCAATCGTCTTCGAGATCAGTCTACACTAATTTTCATTTAAATGACGTCATCATAGTAAAAAATTCAATTAAAGGCCACATGTCAGAATTTTCGTCATTTGCGTGTAATGTCTATGGAGGGTGAATTTCGTTCACATTATGAATCTACATCACATCAATCTTTCAGCACTATCTCGCTCATTTGTGCTCTATTCTCTCCTAAATTTGGGTATGTTATAGCTGAGACCATGGGCTATAAAAACGGTGTACTTTGTTTTTTAATCAGATGTTGGGATCATGTTGAAATTTTCGATCGAATTTTGAAATTGCAAATTTTGAAGGAATCATTAGGTGATACGTAACGAAGTCAACGTATCACCTATTGATTTCGTCAAGATTTTTATTAGGTGATACGTATGAAATATACGTATCACCTTTTGATTTCGTCAAGATTTTCTTTATTATTATTATTATTTTTATTTTTATTATTCTTCCTCGAATTTGTTCGCAGGATATCTCAAGACTGAATAAAGTCATTGTCATGAATCTTTCAATGATGATAGATCTTAGTCTAACTTAGAACTGCATGACTTTTCAATGACTCAAGTTCATCGTGACGTCATCTAGGCGCCATTTTGTGAAAATCAACTTATGATCATATCTTCATAACGGATGGTAATTTCTCATTCGTATTTATCAGGATTAAGATCAATATCTGTCCGGTCAATTTCACGTCAATAAATGCGCGCAAACATGCGCGTACGCGTACGTGCGCGCATTAACGCGCGCGTAAAATTTAAAATTGCTCAAAATCGTCTTAAATTTTGTTTGCATACGTTTTATGCAATTATAAGCATTTCATAAAAAATCGCGCAAACGCGCAGTTTTGCGAGTTTTCGTTCGTCATGGCCGAACGCAAAATAATTTATGACAGGATATTCCTCATAATTTTCACAACAATTTGATACCATATTTATCTCTTTATCACTATTAATAACGGAATGAGCGTCCGTTCGAAATAACTGTCCGTACGCGCGAGTTTTGTAATACATAGCATATATGGGCAAAAACATTCCTATAAAAAGTCCATCATAGCTCTTTGGGATGCCTAGAGACTCCCCATTCTTTTTTTCATTTTTAAATAGAGTATAAGTCGGAGATATGATTTCATGTCTCATTTGGCCATTAAGTATATTTTAACATAATCATATTGACCTTGGAACTCAAAATACGAATTTGCATATTATGACGTCAGCATATTTACGGAAAATGAATGTATCTCAGCAAATATTGATCAATTTTCTTCTAAATTTTGATATGTTGTAGCTGAGACAATTCTTCACAAGATTGTTATCAATATTTATTCATTTTGATGACGTCATTATGGTGAAAATTGCGATTAAAGGCGACATATGTCAGATTTTTGCTTAATATGCGTGTTATGCCTATGGGAGGTTATTGATACTACATTCCAGTCTAGACTTGTTCATTATATTGCGTATGTAGTGCGTCGAAATATCAGTTCAATGATTGGTAGGCTCTGCAATCAGGCGAAAATTTGAGCTTGTTTAGTAAATTAATAGTTTAATCATATAACAAACCATATCGAATACCTGAAGGGGGCGCTATACCACTTTTAATCATGGTCATCGTCATTTAAAACCAAAAAATTATGCATTCAATATATTTGCTTAAATTCGTTTATTATCTGTTTAAAATTATATACACATAAAATATTGTATCAAACCATATTATGTTCATGAAAATGTATGATTAAAAAAAGAAAAAAGATGCAGAAACAAATAAATCAAATCAAATCAAATCAATTATCGTCATTATCGATTTAATGAATATTATCATTAGATCATCATCAGCACACTTTCATGATACAAAAATAGCTACGTATTAGTCCAGGCTAGGCCCCATAGGAAAGTGCCCGAACCATGTTTTTTTATATATACAATGTTTTTTGATGGTTTCTTGTCAATTCGAGGGTGCTGATTCCAAATCCGATGAGTGCCAGACGCGAAACCTTGAGCATTTCTCGTAAACGGCGAAAATTCAAAATGGCCGCCAAAATGGCCGCCAAATCATGAAAACGCTTATTCTTTGGCCATTTAACAGGTTATTTTATGTTTTCTTGTCAATATGAGGGTGCTGAGTCCAAATCCGATGAGTGCCAGACGCGAAACCTTGAGCATTTCTCGTAAACGGCGAAAATTCAAAATGGCCGCCAAAATGGCCGCCAAATCATGAAAAGGCTTATTCTTTGCAAATGTTTGGCCATTTAACAGGTTATTTTATGTTTTCTTGTCAATTTGAGGGTGCTGAATCCAAATCCGATGAGTGCCAGACGCGAAACCTTGAGCATTTCTCGTAAACGGCGAAAATTCAAAATGGCCGCCAAAATGGCCGCCAAATCATGAAAAGGCTTATTCTTTGCAAATGTTTGGCCATTTAACAGGTTATTTTATGTTTTCTTGTCAATTTGAGGGTGCTGAATCCAAATCCGATGAGTGCCAGACGCGAAACCTTGAGCATTTCTCGTAAACGGCGAAAATTCACTATGAATGGCCGCCAAATCATGAAAACGTTTATTCTAAGGACATTTATCATGTTGCTTGATGTTTTGGGGCAAATTGAGGGCGCTGATTCCAAAACCAAAGATTGCCAGATGCGAAATAGATGCGAATCTCACTACACCACTTATTATTACGTAGTTTTTTAATTCTTATCATCATAGTGTACAAATTGTTCACCGTAAGCTCATATAGCTGTAAACAAATAAATTTTCCTCTATTAAGTTGATTTTCTCCTGTCCAATTATAATGAAAATGTCAGAAAAACCCAACATGTGCAAAGATGTATGCCATCATGATGTTACTCACATAAGTTTAGATGCAATGCTATTGATTCCCAATGTTAGTCTGAATATGGGTAGCTTTACCATTGTGAGCATCGGATGGTTTATTATTCAAGGGTCAACAATTTTGATTTAGCTAAAGACAGAAATCCAATGCTTCAACTACAGTATACTGGAATACGCGAGTGATAATAACAGCAAATTGTAGCTATCCGCGTGGTCCAATATATAAGTTGTGCTGCTCTAACACCTGCATTTTTGCAGTGGATACCGTTAAGCGAACCCAACAGGCTAGATAGAAAACAACAAAGTATACTTTGTGCAGTCGGAAGGTTATATATGAATAAAATAATGAAAACATGAATATATGATACAGATATTCATTGTAAACCATATCCTTGTCCATTATAGACAATCATTTACCATTATTGAAGTCTTTTAAGTTTTAAGTCTTAATACCTCTTTAATAACAGCGCCGAACAATGTCAAATCGCACTAGTCTTCACAACCGCTAATGTCACTGTCACTGTCACTCTCTTCTGATGCCTTATTCATTGGATTATGGCAATGGACATCGCCCTTTATATAGCGGCAGAATTCCGAGCATGCCAGTGAAGATTTCTTGCAGATACACTGGGCTGTTCTGCAGTCGCTCCTACACCTACACTTAATGTTGAGGACTATTCCGGTGCGACTGGCTGATCATTTTCAAAATATACAGGTTGAATCGTAGAAGACTTCTTCCTCCATCCATTCTTCAATGGGTCTTATTCTAGGCTGGTATAGGGCTGGGGGTACTGGCTTGCCAACAGCAACACACAACGTCACTTGATAAAAGGCACGCTGGTAATTTGGCCGAAAAGCGGCCATAGTTGGTGGAAGACTCATCAATTTGAAAGGGGCTAGGCGCTTGCCACCAGCCTTCCTTGCGAAAATGATCCTTCGCATTGTGTCAAGAGAATCATTTGGTTCTTCTCCTTACATGGATGCCCCGTATGTCAAGCAGGAGTCTATTACTTCATTGAGAAGGGTTTCAGTATTCCCAAGGGGTATAGAGAATCAGGAAAGCTATGGCTCCAAATTCTTCAGTACAGAAGCCTTTCCTACTCTGTATTAAACAGGAAACGGTGTCACTTATACCTAATGTATTGGCTCAAAGTAGATAGGGCATGATTTTCTTGTGTTTCTTGATAACCTCATTGATATCTATGACTGCTCGAGTGTGAGATGTTGATTCCATTACCACCTCTGTTGTGTGTGGTATGCCATTAGTTTGAAAATGTAGATGGTGTGCCAGAATGAACAGAAAATCTGTATCATCGCACACAACTTTGATAGGTGAGTGACCATTCTCAGCCTCCTTTATCACGTGGTAGGCCATTATTACATCTGCTTCTTCTTCAAGTGCCCCAACAACAGTAATTATTGGATGCGGATCGGGTCCAGTTACGATCAGTCGTTTGCCCTCTTGTGCTTGCATGGAACACAACTGATCTACGATCACCTTGATGACTTGTTGCTTGTTTGCAGAAACATTTAGGATGACGTTCTGTTTTGGCAGAGGATACTCACTCTTCAGCTATTTTACACGGCTGCAACCTTTTGCACGTGCTGTTCGTAAAAAACGGACTTGATGCTGCTGTCATACTATCTTTCTAAAACCACATGAATAACTGGTCATCTGTCTGCATATTTCATGAATGTTGCTACAGCAACATCTACAAAAGTACACACCTTTGCAGAAGAAGCAGGACACGGAGCAATCCAAAGAAGAGCACATCCATCAAGCCTGATATAACATCTGGCACCTGTGCATTTTGTTGACTACCTCAACTTTGCTCCTTGAATTCAAGACAGACTTACTTGTGGAACGTGCATCACCATTCTTGTCGAACAGTGCAGGTGGATAGGGAGCCAATTCATAATAGAAGAAGGTTTTGGTTGAAATTGCTTCCCTTGATGTAGCCATGATCTCGATTACTTGGTCGTAGATCATCCTTGTATTGGCAACTGTAGATAACTCACCTCTCGACGACATATATCAGAAGCCTTTGCCATTCCTCTGACTTTCTTCTTAATTGTGCCATGGAACCCCTTCAGCAACTTTCTTTCGTTCTCGTTCATCTGATCAGATCCAATCTTGATTGGATCATCGGCATTTACTGCTGAATCATCCACAACCTTTCCAGTGTAAATGTTCACCAGGCTTGAAGGAGGGTGCTTCTCACTGTTAAATGCATCTAAACAAGTCGATAGCGCCTCACGAATTCTCTTTCTGTCAGCCACATCTGATTTGATTCTGTTGAGACGTACATGTACTCTCTCCTTACGGTGACAAGTGACAACTTTCTGATCTTCCCCTTCTTGCATGGCTTCCAAGTCATTCTTCAGTTGTCCAAAGAGGCTGAGAGACAAAACCCAGAGAGCAAGGGTAGAGTCATTCAAAGTGGAAGGTCCCTTTCCATAGCGCATGTACGCCGTTTCAATGTACATATCGGACCAGATGGTGCATCACATGTTCTCTATCTGAGAACTGCTTGAATATTGCTGGTGGCAGCTAGACTTTGCATGGAAAGGAGATAATACAACCCATAGCGTGCAAAATGTGTATGCCCTGAAGCGAAGAAATAGAGCAATATTTCCTTGACAGTTTACAGATGGAGAGACCAGTCACCCTCCCTTCCAGCTCTAACAAAATCCCTACAGATGATCAGGGCGTTACAAGACAGTTCATCCACAATTTAGTAGTTTGACTGCCTTGACTGCTGGCTATTTCAAACAACTCGTCGAAGTCAGTGAAGTGGTGGTCTTCCAGGACTTATCTCAATATTTCCTCAATGACAAATCGAAGCACCCTGAAATTCTGTGGGAATCTCTTCCCATCAGACAGAAGTTTTGGAACTCCAGCAAAGCGGCCAAATTGAATTTTCGCATTTTGTGAAAAATGCTCAAGGTTTCGCGTCTGGCACTCATCGGATTTGGATTCAGCACCCTCATATTGACAAGAAAACATAAAATA
Source organism: Strongylocentrotus droebachiensis (assembly GCA_035222895.1). NCBI lineage: Eukaryota > Metazoa > Echinodermata > Echinoidea > Camarodonta > Strongylocentrotidae > Strongylocentrotus > Strongylocentrotus droebachiensis. Next base: position 77,306 of record JAVYIG010000538.1, on the reverse strand, counting down.
ACCTGTTAAATGGCCAAACATTTGCAAAGAATAAGCCTTTTCATGATTTGGCGGCCATTTTGGCGGCCATTTTGAATTTTCGCCGTTTGCGAGAAATGCATAAGGTTTCGCGTCTGGCACTCATCGGATTTGGATTCAGCACCCTCAAATTGACAAGAAAACATAAAATAAACTGTTAAATGGTAAAACATTTGCAAAGAATAAGCCTTTTCATGATTTGGCGGCCATTTTGGCGGCCATTTTGAATTTTCGCCGTTTGCGAGAAATGCATAAGGTTTCGCGTCTGGCACTCATCGGATTTGGATTCAGCACCCTCAAATTGACAAGAAAACATAAAATAAACTGTTAAATGGTAAAACATTTGCAAAGAATAAGCCTTTTCATGATTTGGCGGCCATTTTGGCGGCCATTTTGAATTTTCGCCGTTTACGAGAAATGCATAAGGTTTCGCATCTGGCACTCATCGGATTTGGATTCAGCACCCTCAAATTGACATGAAAACATAAAATAACCTGTTAAATGGCCAAAGAATAAGCGTTTTCATGATTTGGCGGCCATTTTGGCGGCCATTTTGAATTTTCGCCGTTTACGAGAAATGCTCAAGGTTTCGCGTCTGGCACTCATCAGATTTGGAATCAGCACCCTCGAATTGACAAGAAACCATCAAAAAACATTGTATATATAAAAAAACAAGGTTCCTTGCTCTCTAGCCTGGACTATATCACCTAATTCGTCAAAGTGACGAATTAAAGTCTAGTTTATTATTATTATTATTATTTATTCTTCCTCGAATTTGTTCGCAGGATATCTCAAGACTGAATAAAGCCATTGTCATAAAACTTTCAATGATGATAGATCTTAGTCCAACTTAGAACTGCGTGACTTTTCAAAGACTAAAAATTATCGTGACGTCATCCAGGCGCCATTTTGTGAAAATCAACTTATGAGTATATCTTCATAACGGAAAGTAATTTTTCATTCATATTTATCATGAATAAGATCAATATCCGTCTGGTCAATTTCAGGTCAAAAAATGCGCGCAAAAATGCGCGTACGCTTTTGTCCGCGCGTTTACGCGCGCGAATTTTTTTAAAATGCTCCAAATCATCCCAAATTTTTTTTACATACGTTTCAGGCCATATGGAGCATTTGATAAAAAAATTACGCACACGCGCATGCGCGCGCATTTTCGCGCGTACTGGCATTTTGCAACATAGAATCGCCGATTTTTTTCTGTCATCATATTTGGTACATTTTTCCAAGCATTTTGATAACTTGTTCACCTTTTAATAACGCAATGAGCGTCCGTCAAAGTTGACAGCACGCGCGGATTTGCGTTATCTTTATCCACAATACATGGGCAAAAACATGCCTATATAAAATTCATTGTAACTCTTTCGAATAGATAGAAACTCCTAATATTTTTTCTTATTTGGATAGATTATGAGTCGGAGATATGATTTCATGTCTCATTTGATCCTCAATTAACTCATAAAAGCATCATAATGGCCTCCAAACTCAAAATTTTAATTTGCATATTATGACGTCAGCATATTTTTGGAAAATTGATTGTATCTCTGTATATATCGATCAATTTTCTTTCAAATTTTGATAGGTTTTAGCTGAGATAATTTTCTACAAATGCAGTATCCACAACTTCTATTTTTGACAAAATTATCATGGTGTATTTTTGCGATTAAAGGAGGCATGTCAATTTTTCACATTTTGCGTGTATTCTCTATGGGACATGACTTTTTCTCAAAACTGGATTCTACACTCCTGTCTTTCGCGAGCAAAATCTCCGTTGTTTTAGCTTTGTTTTCGCTGAGCTTCGGATATGTTGTAGCTGAGACAATGAGCTATCAAAAGTGTGCACTTTATTTTTCGATTAAATGCCGGGATCATGCTCATATTTCACTTGCAAAGTAGGATTTCTGAATTCCATTTCCTGTTTACGTGTAATCGCAATGGGAGATGTTTTGGTATCATCGGTAACGCACTTGACTTCCAACCTCGAGATCCCTGGTTCGAGTCCGGGTGTCTCCAACACTTTTTTTTTCACTTTTTTTCTCCTTTTGACCTTCACTGTACCATCTCCTTTGATTATTTAAACACGTAGATTCGCAAATAATATCATAAATAACCCTTTTTACTTTATTATTTCCCTATTTTCACTTAATCCATTACTTTTTGCGTGTAATCCCTATGGGAAATGACTTTTTCTCAAATCTGGAGTCTACATTCCTGTCTTTTGCGAGCAATATCGCCGTTATTTCGGCTTGGATTTTGTTGATTTTTGAGTATGTTGTAGCTGAGACTATATGCTATCTAAATCAACCCTCATTTTTTCAATAAGATGTCATGATCGCGCTCATGATCATGATCATGATCATCACGATCATCATTATCATAATGATGCTAATCATTTATCAATTACATTTTCATTTCTTTGAATAAGATAAAATCGTCAAAAGGTGTTCTTCATGATGTAAATTAGAGTCAAATGTGTAACTGGTTACTGCACAGGGTCAAAGGTCATATATTGTTTCAATCTATCTTCCCTAGATCTATGATGATCAAGGAGACACAATTTAATCTTGACATATGAATAGATCATAATGGGAGAAGCATATGAATGGGAGAAGCAAAATAATATATCATGTAATGCATTATTCGTTATGTAAACCATTATCATACGTATCACCTAATTCGTCTAAGTGACGAATTAAAGTCTAGTATTTATTTTGTGTCTGTATAGAAGAAATTATTATTATTCTTCCTCAATTTTGTTCGCAGGATATCTCAAGAATGGCAAAAGCCATTGTCATGAAACTTTCAATGATGATAGATCTTAGTCTAACTTAGAACTGCATGACTTTTCAAAGACTCAAAATTATCGTGACGTCATCCAGGCGCCATTTTGTAAAAATCAACTTATGATCATATCTTCATAACAGAAAGTAATTTTTCATTCATATTTATCATGAATAAGATCAATATCCTTCCGGTCAATTTCAGATCAAAAAACGTGCGCAAATCCGCTCGTACGCATTTGTGCGCGCGTTTACGTGCGCGCAAAAATTTAAAGTGCTCCAAATCATTTCCAATTTATTTTGCACACGTTTCAAGCCATATGGAGCATTTGACAAAAAATCACTCAAACGCGCATATTTTTATTCTATGTTCTCCCAAATTTTGATACGGTGTAAATAATAAATTATCTACAATATTGACGTACATCATTTATCATTTCGATGGCATCATCATAGTGAAAATTTCAATTAAAGGTGACATGTCAGAATTTTCTTAGTTTGCGTGTTAGGCGACTTATTCTGAAATCCTGATTCTACAAATCTCTATCGAATACCTGAAGGGGGCGCTAAACCACTCTTTATCATGGTCTTTATCGTATTTATGATCATTATCATTAGATCATCATCGGCACACTTTCATGATAACAAAATAGCACGTATCACCTAATTCGTCAAAGTGACGAATTAAAGTCTAGTTAGGTGATACGTACGTAGACGTATCACCTTTTGATTTCGTCAAGATTTTTATTATTATTTATTTATTTATTATTATTCTTCCTCGAATTTGTTCGCAGGATATCTCAAGACTGAATAAAGCCATTATCATGAAACTTGCCATGATGATAGATCTTAGTCTAACTTAGAACTGCGTGACTTTTCAAAGACTGAAAGTCATTATGACGTCATCTAGGCGCCATTTTGTGAAAATCAACTTATGATCATATCTTCATAACGGAAAGTAATTTTTCATTCATATTTATCATGAATAAGATCAATATTCGTTCGGTCAATTTCAGGTCAATAAACGTGCGCAAATGCACGCGGGCGCATTTGTCCGCGCGTTTACGCGCGCGCAAAAATTCAAAATGCTCTAAATCATCTCAAATTTTTTTTGCATACGTTTCAGGCCATATGGAGCATTTGACAAAAAATCATGCACACGCGCATGCGCGCGCGTTTTTTGTGCGCACTAGCATTTTGTAACATAGAATTGCCAAATTTTCTATTTCAGCGTATTTGGCACATTTTTCCAAGCATTTTGATAATTTGTTCACCTTTTAATAACGCAATGAGCGTCCGTCAAAGTTGACAGCGCGCGCGGATCTGCGTTATCTTTATCCACAATATATGGGCAAAAACATACCTATACAAAATTCATTGTAACTCTTCAGAATAGATATGAACTCCCAATATGTTTTCATATGTTGATAGATCATGAGTTGGAGATATGATTTCATGTCTCATTTGATCCTCAATTAACTCATGATGTCATCATAATGGCCTCCGAACTCAAAATTTAAATTTGCATATTATGACGTTTGCATATTTTTGGAAAATTGATTGTATCTCTGAAAATATCAATTGTCTTTCTTCAAAATTTTGATATGTTGTAGCTGAGATAATTTTCTACAAATATAGTGTACACAATTTTCCTGTTTGACAAAGGTATCATGGCGTATTTTTGCAATTAAAGGAGGTATGTCAATTTTTCACATTTTGCGTGTATTGTCTATGGGACATGACTATTTCTCAAAACTGCATTCTACATTTCCGTCTTTCGCGAGCAACATCTCCGTTGTTTTGACTTTTTTTTCGGTGAGCTTCGAGTATGTTGTAGCTGAGACAATGAGCTATCTCCAATGTGTACTTCATTTTTCGATCATATGCCGGGATCATGCTCATATTTTACTTGCAAAGTGGGATTTTAGAATTCTATTTTCCTTTACGTGTAATCGCTATGGGAAATGTTTTGGTATATCGGTAACGCACTTGACTTCCGACCTTGAGATCCCGGGTTCGAGTCCGGGTGTCTCCCAAAAAAAAATTCTGAACTTTTTTGTTCTTGTTGACCTTTCACTGTACCATCTCCTTTAATTATTCGAACACGTAGAATCGCAAATAATGTAATAAACAACCCTATTTACTTTATTGTTTCCCTATTTTCACTTAATCCATTACTTTTTGCGTGTAATCCCTGTGGGAGATAATTTTTTCTCAAATCTGGATTCTACATTCCTGTCTTTTGCGAGCAATATCGCCGTTATTTCTGCTTGGATTTTGTTGATTTTTGAGTATGTTGTAGCTTAGACTATATGCTATTTAAATCAACCCTCATTTTTTCAATAAGATGTCAGAATCGCGCTCATGATCATGATCATTATCATCATGATCATCATTATCATAATGATGATAATCATTTATCAATTACATTTTCATTTCTTTGAATAAGATAAAATCGTCAAAAGGTGTTCTTCTTGATGCAAATTAGAGTCAAATGTGTAACTGGTTACTGCACAGGGTCAAAGGTCATATATTGTTTCAATCTATCTTCCCTAGATCCATGATGATCAAGGAGACACAATTTAATCTTGACATATGGATAGATCATAATGGGAGAAGCATATAAATGGGAGAAGCATTTTATAAAATAATATATCGTGTAATGCATTATTCGCTATGTAAACCATTATCATACGTATCACCTAATTCGTCTAAGTGACGAATTAAAGTCTAGTATTTATTTTGTGTCTGTATAGAAGAAATTATTATTATTCTTCCTCAATTTTGTTCGCAGGATATCTCAAGAATGGCAAAAGCCATTGTCATGAAACTTTCAATGATGATAGATCTTAGTCTAACTTAGAACTGCATGACTTTTCAAAGACTCAAAATTATCGTGACGTCATCCAGGCGCCATTTTGTAAAAATCAACTTATGATCATATCTTCATAACAGAAAGTAATTTTTCATTCATATTTATCATGAATAAGATCAATATCCTTCCGGTCAATTTCAGATCAAAAAACGTGCGCAAATCCGCTCGTACGCATTTGTGCGCGCGTTTACGTGCGCGCAAAAATTTAAAGTGCTCCAAATCATTTCCAATTTATTTTGCACACGTTTCAAGCCATATGGAGCATTTGACAAAAAATCACTCAAACGCGCATATTTTTATTCTATGTTCTCCCAAATTTTGATACGGTGTAAATAATAAATTATCTACAATATTGACGTACATCATTTATCATTTCGATGGCATCATCATAGTGAAAATTTCAATTAAAGGTGACATGTCAGAATTTTCTTAGTTTGCGTGTTAGGCGACTTATTCTGAAATCCTGATTCTACAAATCTCTATCGAATACCTGAAGGGGGCGCTAAACCACTCTTTATCATGGTCTTTATCGTATTTATGATCATTATCATTAGATCATCATCGGCACACTTTCATGATAACAAAATAGCACGTATCACCTAATTCGTCAAAGTGACGAATTAAAGTCTAGTTAGGTGATACGTACGTAGACGTATCACCTTTTGATTTCGTCAAGATTTTTATTATTATTTATTTATTTATTATTATTCTTCCTCGAATTTGTTCGCAGGATATCTCAAGACTGAATAAAGCCATTATCATGAAACTTGCCATGATGATAGATCTTAGTCTAACTTAGAACTGCGTGACTTTTCAAAGACTCAAAGTCATTATGACGTCATCTAGGCGCCATTTTGTGAAAATCAACTTATGATCATATCTTCATAACGGAAAGTAATTTTTCATTCATATTTATCATGAATAAGATCAATATTCGTCCGGTCAATTTCAGGTCAATAAACGTGCGCAAATGCACGCGGGCGCATTTGTCCGCGCGTTTACGCGCGCGCAAAAATTCAAAATGCTCTAAATCATCTCAAATTTTTTTTGCATACGTTTCAGGCCATATGGAGCATTTGACAAAAAATCATGCACACGCGCATGCGCGCGCGTTTTTTGTGCGCACTAGCATTTTGTAACATAGAATTGCCAAATTTTCTATTTCAGCGTATTTGGCACATTTTTCCAAGCATTTTGATAATTTGTTCACCTTTTAATAACGCAATGAGCGTCCGTCAAAGTTGACAGCGCGCGCGGATCTGCGTTATCTTTATCCACAATATATGGGCAAAAACATACCTATACAAAATTCATTGTAACTCTTCAGAATAGATATGAACTCCCAATATGTTTTCATATGTTGATAGATCATGAGTTGGAGATATGATTTCATGTCTCATTTGATCCTCAATTAACTCATGATGTCATCATAATGGCCTCCGAACTCAAAATTTAAATTTGCATATTATGACGTTTGCATATTTTTGGAAAATTGATTGTATCTCTGAAAATATCAATTGTCTTTCTTCAAAATTTTGATATGTTGTAGCTGAGATAATTTTCTACAAATATAGTGTACACAATTTTCCTGTTTGACAAAGGTATCATGGCGTATTTTTGCAATTAAAGGAGGTATGTCAATTTTTCACATTTTGCGTGTATTGTCTATGGGACATGACTATTTCTCAAAACTGCATTCTACATTTCCGTCTTTCGCGAGCAACATCTCCGTTGTTTTGACTTTTTTTTCGGTGAGCTTCGAGTATGTTGTAGCTGAGACAATGAGCTATCTCCAATGTGTACTTCATTTTTCGATCATATGCCGGGATCATGCTCATATTTTACTTGCAAAGTGGGATTTTAGAATTCTATTTTCGTTTACGTGTAATCGCTATGGGAAATGTTTTGGTATATCGGTAACGCACTTGACTTCCGACCTTGAGATCCCGGGTTCGAGTCCGGGTGTCTCCCAAAAAAAAATTCTGAACTTTTTTGTTCTTGTTGACCTTTCACTGTACCATCTCCTTTAATTATTCGAACACGTAGAATCGCAAATAATGTAATAAACAACCCTATTTACTTTATTGTTTCCCTATTTTCACTTAATCCATTACTTTTTGCGTGTAATCCCTGTGGGAGATAATTTTTTCTCAAATCTGGATTCTACATTCCTGTCTTTTGCGAGCAATATCGCCGTTATTTCTGCTTGGATTTTGTTGATTTTTGAGTATGTTGTAGCTTAGACTATATGCTATTTAAATCAACCCTCATTTTTTCAATAAGATGTCAGAATCGCGCTCATGATCATGATCATTATCATCATGATCATCATTATCATAATGATGATAATCATTTATCAATTACATTTTCATTTCTTTGAATAAGATAAAATCGTCAAAAGGTGTTCTTCTTGATGCAAATTAGAGTCAAATGTGTAACTGGTTACTGCACAGGGTCAAAGGTCATATATTGTTTCAATCTATCTTCCCTAGATCCATGATGATCAAGGAGACACAATTTAATCTTGACATATGGATAGATCATAATGGGAGAAGCATATAAATGGGAGAAGCATTTTATAAAATAATATATCGTGTAATGCATTATTCGCTATGTAAACCATTATCATACGTATCACCTAATTCGTCTAAGTGACGAATTAAAGTCTAGTTAGGTGATACGTATGAAATATACGTATCACCTTTTGATTTCGTCAAGATTTTTATTATTTATTTATTTATTATTATTTATTATTATTCTTCCTCAATTTTGTTCGCAGGATATCTCAAGAATGGCAAAAGCCATTGTCATGAAACTTTCAATGATGATAGATCTTAGTCTAACTTAGAACTGCATGACTTTTCAAAGACTCAAAATTATCGTGACGTCATCCAGGCGCCATTTTGTAAAAATCAACTTATGATCATATCTTCATAACGGAAAGTAATTTCTCATTCATATTTATCATGAATAAGATCAATATCCTTCCGGTCAACTTCAGATCAAAAAACGTGCGCAAATCCGCGCGTACGCGTTTGTGCGCGCGTTTACGTGCGCGCAAAAATTTAAAATGCTCCAAATCATTTCCAATTTATTTTGCACACGTTTCAAGCCATATGGAGCATTTGACAAAAAATCACTCAAACGCGCATGCGCGCGCGTTTTGTGCGCGTTCTGGCATTTTGCAACATATAATCGCCAATTTTTCTCTGTCATCATGTTTGATACCATGTTCATCCCGTTATCACTATTAATAACGGAATGAGCGTCCGTTCAAGATAAATATCCTTGTGTGCGAGCTCATGTATTACATAGTATATATGGGCAAAAACATGCCTATAAAACGTCCATTGGGATGAACAAGGAATGCCAAGTTTTTTTCATATTTTGATAGAGTATGAGTCGGAGATATGATTTCATAGCTTATTTGGCCATTGAATACATCTTGACGTTATCATAATGGCCTTGGAAGTCAAAATACAAAATTGCATATTATGACGTCATTATATTTTTTGAAAATTTAGTGTATTTCTCATAATATTGACTGATTTTCTTCCAAATTGTGGTATCTTGTAGCTTAGGAAATTGCCTACAAGATCAATACACACTGCTTTTTATTTTATTGACGTCATTATAGTACAATATTCAATTAAAGGCCAAATTTCAGAATTTTCTTAATTTGCGTGTTAAGCCTAAGGAAGGTGAATTTCGTTCACATCATGAATCTTCATGACATTGATCTTTGAGCACTATCTAGCTTATTTGTACTCTATGTTCTCCCAAATTCTAATACGGTGTAGCTAATAAATTATCTACAATATTGACGTACATCATTTATCATTTCGATGACATCATCATAGTGAAAATTTCAATTAAAGGCGACATGTCAGAATTTTCTTAGTTAGCGTGTTAGGCGACTTTTTCTGAAATCCTGATTCTACAAATCTCTATCGAATACCTGAAGGGGGCGCTATACCACTCTTAATGATGGTCTTCATCGTATTTATGTTCATTATCATTAGATCATCATCGGCACACTTTCATGATAACAAAATAGCACGTATCACCTAATTCGTCAAAGTGACGTATTAAAGTCTAGTATTTATTTTGTGTCTGTATAGAAGAAATTATTATTATTCTTCCTCAATTTTGTTCGCAGGATATCTCAAGAATGGCAAAAGCCATTGTCATGAAACTTTCAATGATGATAGATCTTAGTCTAACTTAGAAGTGCATGACTTTTCAAAGACTCAAAATTATCGTGACGTCATCCAGGCGCCATTTTGTAAAAATCAACTTATGATCATATCTTCATAACAGAAAGTAATTTTTCATTCATATTTATCATGAATAAGATCAATATCCTTCCGGTCAATTTCAGATCAAAAAACGTGCGCAAATCCGCTCGTACGCATTTGTGCGCGCGTTTACGTGCGCGCAAAAATTTAAAGTGCTCCAAATCATTTCCAATTTATTTTGCACACGTTTCAAGCCATATGGAGCATTTGACAAAAAATCACTCAAACGCGCATGCGCGCGCGTTTTTTGCGCGTTCTGGCATTTTGCAACATATAATCGCCAAATTTTCTCTGTCATCATGTTTGATACCATGTTCATCCCTTTATCACTATTAATAACGGAATGAGCGTCCGTTCAAGATAAATATCCTTGTGTGCGGGCTCATGTATTACATAGTATATTATGGGCAAAAACATGCCTATAAAACGTCCATTGGGATGAACAAGGAATGCCAAGTTTTTTTCATATTTTGATAGAGTGTGAGTCGGAGATATGATTTCATAGCTTATTGGCCATTAAATACATCTTGACGTCATCATAATGGCCTTGGAAGTCAAAATACAAAATTGCATATTATGACGTCATTATATTTTTTGAATATTTAGTGTATTTCTCATAATATTGACTGATTTTCTTCCAGATTGTGGTATCTTGTAGCTTAGGAAATTGCCTACAAGATCAATACACACTGCTTTTTATTTTATTGACGTCATTATAGTACAAAATTCAATTAAAGGCCACATTTCAGAATTTTCTTAATTTGCGTGTTAAGCCTAAGGAAGGTGAATTTCGTTCACATCATGAATCTTCATGACATTGATCTTTGAGCACTATCTAGCTTATGAGTACTCTATGTTCTTCCAAATTTTGATACGGTGTAGCTAATAAATTATCTACAATATTGACGTACATCATTTATCATTTCGATGACATCATCATAGTGAAAATTTCAATTAAAGGCGACATGTCAGAATTTTCTTAGTTAGCGTGTTAGGCGACTTTTTCTGAAATCCTGATTCTACAAATCTCTATCGAATACCTGAAGGGGGCGCTATACCACTCTTAATGATGGTCTTCATCGTATTTATGTTCATTATCATTAGATCATCATCGGCACACTTTCATGATAACAAAATAGCACGTATCACCTAATTCGTCAAAGTGACGAATTAAAGTCTAGTTAGGTGATACGTAACGAAGTCTACGTATCACCTATTGATTTCGTCAAGATTTTTCTTTATTATTTATTTATTCTTCCTCGAATTTGTTCGCAGGATATCTCAAGACTGAATAAAGCCATTGTCATGAATCTTTCAATGATGATAGATCTTAGTCTAACTTAGAACTGCGTGACTTTTCAAAGACTTAAAGTCATCGTGACGTCATCCAGGCGCCATTTTGTGAAAATCAACTTATGATCATATCGTCATAACGAAAAGTAATTACTCATTCATATTTATCATGATTAAGATCAATATCCGTCCGGTCAATTTCAGGTCAATAAATGCGCGCAAAAATGCGCGTACGCGTAGGTGCGCGCGTTAATGCGCGCGTAAAATTTAAAAAAATTGCTCAAAATCGTCTTAAATTTTTTTTGCATACGTTTCAGGCCATTATAAGCATTTCATAAAAAATCGCGAAAAACACGCATTTTTGCACGTTTTCGTTCGTCATGGCCGAACGAAAAATAATTCCTCAGCAAAAACTTTTGACAGGATATTCCTCATAATTTTCCGAACAATTTGATACCAAGTTTATCTCTTTATCACTATTAATAACGGAATGAGCGTCCGTTCAAGATAACCGTCCGCACGCGCGATTTTTGCAATACATAGCATATATGGGCAAAAACGTGCCTATAACAAGTCCATTATAGCCCTTTGGAACGTTTGTTTACCGCCAACTTTTTTCAAATTAAGAACGAGTATGAGTCGGAGATGTGATTTCATATCTCATTTGGACATTAAGTACATCTTGACGTCATTAAAATGGCCTTGGGAGTCAAAATACGAATTTGCATATTATGACGTCAGCCTATTTACGAGAAATGATTTTTTTTCTCTACAAATATTGATCAATTTTCTTCTAAATTTTGATATGTTGTAGCCAAGAAAATTATCTACAAGATTAACGTACATTATTTATCATTTTGATGACCACATCATAGCGAAAATTTAAATTAAAGGCGACATGTCAATATTTTCTTAGTTTGCGTGTTAGGCGTATATGGGGGTGACTCTTTCTGAAATCCTGATTCTACAATTCTCTATCGAATACCTGAAGGGGGCGCTATACCACTTTTAATCATGGCCATCGTCATTTAAAACCAAAAAAATCATCATCAATATCATCATTATCGTATTTATAAATATTATCATTAGATCATCATCGGCACACTTTCATGATACAAAAATAGCATACGTATCACCTAATTCGTCAAAGTGACGAATTAAAGTCTAGTTAGGTGATACGTAACGAAGTCTACGTATCACCTATTGATTTCGTCAAGATTTTTATTATTATTTATTTATTTATTATTATTCTTCCTCGAATTTGTTCGCAGGATATCTCAAGACTGAATAAAGCCATTATCATGAAATTTACCATGATGATAGATCTTAGTCTAACTTAGAACTGCGTGACTTTTTAGAGAGTCAAAATTATCGTGACGTCATCCAGGCGCCATTTTGTGAAAATCAACTTATGATCATATCTTCATAACGGAAAGGAATTTCTCATTCATATTTATCATGAACAAGGTCAATATCCGTCCGGCCAATTTCAGGTCAATAAATGCGCGCAAAAATGCGCGTACGCGTTTTTGCGCGCGTTAACGCGCGCGTAAAATTTTAAATTGCTCAAAATCGTCTTAAATTTTTTTTGCATACGTTTTAGGCCATTATAAGCATTTCATAAAAAATCGCGCAAAACACGCATTTTTTCGCGTTTTCGTTCGTCACGGCCGAACGAAAAATAATTACCCCTCAGTTCGTTTTGATAGGATATTCCTCATATTTTTCTGAACAATTTGATACCATGTTCATCTCTTTATCACTATTAATAACGGAATGAGCGTCCGTTGAAGATAAATATCCGTGCGTGCTAGCTTATGTATTACATAGCATATATGGGCAAAAACATGCCTATAAAAAGTACATCGGGATGAATAAGGACTGCCATTTTTTTTTCATATTTAGATAGAGTATGAGTCGGAGATATGATTTCTTGTCTCATTTGGCCATTAAATATATTTTTACATAATCATATTGACCTTGGAACTCAAAATACGAATTTGCATATTATGACGTCAACATATTTACGGAAAATGATTGTATCTCTGCAAATATTGATCATTTTTTTTTCTAAATTTTGATATGTTGTAGCTGAGACAATTCATCACAAGATTATTACCAATATTTATTCATTCTGATGACGTCATTAGATTTTTGCTTAATATGCGTCTTATGCCTATGGGAGGTGATTGATACTACATTGCAGTCTAGACTTGTTCAGTTCGATGATTGGTAGGCTCTGCAATCAGGCGAAAATTTGAGCTTGTTTAGTAAATTAATAAATTAATCATATAACAATTCCCTATCGAATACCTGAAGGGGGCGCTATACCACTTTTAATCATGGTCATCGTCATTTAAAACCAAAAAATCAATATCATCAATATCGTCATTATGGTATTCATGAATATTATCATTAGATCATCATCGGCACACTTTCATGATACAAAAATAGCTTACGTATCACCTAATTCGTCAAAGTGACGAATTAAAGTCTAGTTAGGTGATACGTAACGAAGTCTACGTATCACCTTTTGATTTCGTCAAGATTTTTATTTATCAGGTGGGCTGTATCTATACAGACCACCTTATAATTTTGTTAAAATTGCCTTTATTATTATTTTTATTATTTATTTATTTTATTTCTAACCACTTTTTTGTTAACAATATAACTTGAAAATGGCTCAATCAAATGCCTTGAAATTTGGCACACATATGTATAGGCATATGGACAAAACACAGTAAAGTTTTCAACCTTGACCTTGACTGATGACGTCATCTAGGCGCCATTTTGTGAAATTTTCTGAAAATCATCTCATGATCATATCTTCAAAACCAAAAGGTATTTCTTATTCATATTTATCATGATCAAGGTCAATATCCATCCGGTCAATTTCATGTCAAAAAACGCGCGCGTGCGCGTACGTCCGCGCGTCAGTGCGCGCGCAAAAAAATTAAATGCTCAAAATCGTCTCAAATTTTTTTTGCATATGTTTCAGGTCATTTTAAGCATTTTATAAAAAATCGCGCGTACGAGCATGCGCGCGCGTTTTCGCGCGTAACACCATTACACAACATAGAATCGCCATTTTTTTTTCTTTCATGATATTTCTCATATTTTTTCAAGGAATTTGATTCCATGTTTATCTCTTTATGACCATTATTAACAAGATGAGCGTAAATTCAAGATAAATGTCAGTGCGCGCGAGGTCTTTTAATACATAGCATATATGGGCAAAAACATGCCTATACAAAATCCGTTATAGCTCTTTGGAATGCACCGGGATCCTCAATTTTTTTTCATATTAAGATAGAGTATGAGTCGGAAATATGATTCCATGTCTCATTTGGCCATTAAGTGTATCGTGACATCATCACAATGGCCTTGGAACTCAAAATACGAATTTGCATATTATGACGTCAGCATATTTATGTAAAATTGATTGTATCTCTGTAAATATTGATCAATTTTCTTCAAAATTTCGATATGTTGTAGCTAAGACAATTCTCTACAAGCGCAGTAATAACCATTTTTCATTTTGATGACGTCATCATAGTGAAAATTTGGATTAAAGGCCTCATGTCAAAAACTTCATAATTTGCGTGTTTTGTCTATAGAAGGTGAATTTAGTTCACGTTATGAATCTACATGATATTGTCTTTTAAGAATTTGTAAGCAGTATGTCGCTTATTTTTGCTCTATTTTGTCTCAAATGTTAGTTGACCAGCCCACCTATACTTGTTCCAAACAAGTATTATATGTCTAGTTTATTATTATTATTATTATTTATTCTTCCTCGAATTTGTTCGCAGGATATCTCAAGACTGAATAAAGCCATTGTCATAAAACTTTCAATGATGATAGATCTTAGTCCAACTTAGAACTGCGTGACTTTTCAAAGACTAAAAATTATCGTGACGTCATCCAGGCGCCATTTTGTGAAAATCAACTTATGAGTATATCTTCATAACGGAAAGTAATTTTTCATTCATATTTATCATGAATAAGATCAATATCCGTCTGGTCAATTTCAGGTCAAAAAATGCGCGCAAAAATGCGCGTACGCTTTTGTCCGCGCGTTTACGCGCGCGAATTTTTTTAAAATGCTCCAAATCATCCCAAATTTTTTTTACATACGTTTCAGGCCATATGGAGCATTTGATAAAAAAATTACACACACGCGCATGCGCGCGCATTTTCGCGCGTACTGGCATTTTGCAACATAGAATCGCCGATTTTTTTCTGTCATCATATTTGGTACATTTTTCCAAGCATTTTGATAACTTGTTCACCTTTTAATAACGCAATGAGCGTCCGTCAAAGTTGACAGCACGCGCGGATTTGCGTTATCTTTATCCACAATACATGGGCAAAAACATGCCTATATAAAATTCATTGTAACTCTTTAGAATAGATAGAAACTCCTAATATTTTTTCTTATTTGGATAGATTATGAGTCGGAGATATGATTTCATGTCTCATTTGATCCTCAATTAACTCATAAAAGCATCATAATGGCCTCCAAACTCAAAATTTTAATTTGCATATTATGACGTCAGCATATTTTTGGAAAATTGATTGTATCTCTGTATATATCGATCAATTTTCTTTCAAATTTTGATAGGTTTTAGCTGAGATTATTTTCTACAAATGCAGTATCCACAACTTCTATTTTTGACAAAATTATCATGGTGTATTTTTGCGATTAAAGGAGGCATGTCAATTTTTCACATTTTGCGTGTATTCTCTATGGGACATGACTTTTTCTCAAAACTGGATTCTACACTCCTGTCTTTCGCGAGCAAAATCTCCGTTGTTTTAGCTTTGTTTTCGCTGAGCTTCGGATATGTTGTAGCTGAGACAATTAGCTATCAAAAGTGTGCACTTTATTTTTCGATTAAATGCCGGGATCATGCTCATATTTCACTTGCAAAGTAGGATTTCTGAATTCCATTTCCTGTTTACGTGTAATCGCAATGGGAGATGTTTTGGTATCATCGGTAACGCACTTGACTTCCAACCTCGAGATCCCTGGTTCGAGTCCGGGTGTCTCCAACACTTTTTTTTTAATTTTTTTTTCCTTTTGACCTTCACTGTACCATCTCCTTTGATTATTTAAACACGTAGATTCGCAAATAATGTCATAAATAACCCTTTTTACTTTATTATTACCCTATTTTCACTTAATCCATTACTTTTTGCGTGTAATCCCTATGGGAAATGACTTTTTCTCAAATCTGGAGTCTACATTCCTGTCTTTTGCGAGCAATATCGCCGTTATTTCGGCTTGGATTTTGTTGATTTTTGAGTATGTTGTAGCTGAGACTATATGCTATCTAAATCAACCCTCATTTTTTCAATAAGATGTCATGATCGCGCTCATGATCATGATCATGATCATCACGATCATCATTATCATAATGATGCTAATCATTTATCAATTACATTTTCATTTCTTTGAATAAGATAAAATCGTCAAAAGGTGTTCTTCATGATGTAAATTAGAGTCAAATGTGTAACTGGTTACTGCACAGGGTCAAAGGTCATATATTGTTTCAATCTATCTTCCCTAGATCTATGATGATCAAGGAGACACAATTTAATCTTGACATATGAATAGATCATAATGGGAGAAGCATATGAATGGGAGAAGCAAAATAATATATCATGTAATGCATTATTCGTTATGTAAACCATTATCATACGTATCACCTAATTCGTCTAAGTGACGAATTAAAGTCTAGTTAGGTGATACGTAACGAAGTCTACGTATCACCTATTGATTTCGTCAAGATTTTTATTCCTATTCCTATTATTCTTCCTCGATTTTGTTCGCAGGATATCTCAAGATTGAATAAAGCCATTGTCATGAAACTTTTAATGATGATAGATCTTAGTCTAACTTAGAACTGCGTGACTTTTCAAAGACTCAAAATCATCGTGACGTCATCCAGGCGCCATTTTGTGAAAATCAACTTATGATCATATCTTCATAAAAGAAAGCCATTTCTCATTCATATTTGTCATGATCAAGGTCAATATGTGTCGGGTCAATTTCAGGTCAATAAATGCGCGCAAAATTGCGCGTACGCGAAGGTGCGCGCGCTAATGCGCGCGTAAAATTTAAAATTGCTCAAAATCGTCTTTAATTTTTTTTGCATACGTTTCAGGCCATTATAAGCATTTCATAAAAAATCACGCAAAACACGCATTTTTGCACGTTTTCGTTCGTCACGGCCGAATGAAAAATAATTCCTCCGCAAAAACTTTTGACAGAATATTCCTCATATTTTTCCGAACAATTTGATACCATGTTTATCTCTTCATCACTATTAATAACGGAATGAGCGTCCGTTCAAGATAACCGTCCGTACGCGCGATTTTTGCAATACATAGCATATATGGGCAAAAACATGCCTTTAAAAAGTCCATTGGGATGAATAAGGACTGCCAATTTTTATTTCATATTTAGATATAATATGAGTCGGAGATATGATTCTATATCTCATTTGGCCATTAAGTCCATCTTGACGTCATCATAATGGCCTTGGAAGTCAAAATAAAAAATTGCACATTATGACGTCATTATGTTTATGGAAAATTTAGTGTATTTCTCTCGATATTCATCGATTTTCTTCTAGATTCAAATATGTTGTAGTCGAGGCAATCGTCCACAAAATCAATACACATTAATTTTCATTTTAATGACGTCATCATAGTACAAACTTCAATCAAAGGCCACATGTCAGAATTTTCGTAATTTGCATGTTATGTCTATGGAAGGTGAATTTTGTTCACATCTTGAATCTACATGGCATTCATCTATGAGCACTATCTTGCTTATTTGTGCTCTTTTTTCTCCCAAATTTGGGTATGTTATAGCTGAGACCATGGGCTATAAAAACGGTGTACTTTGTTTTTTAATCAGATGTTGAGATCATGTCGAAACTTTCAATCAAAAGTTGAAATTGCAAATTTTGAAGAAAGCATCATTAGGTGATACGTAACGAAGTCTACGTATCACCTATTGATTTCGTCAAGATTTTTATTCCTATTCCTATTATTCTTCCTCGATTTTGTTCGCAGGATATCTCAAGATTGAATAAAGCCATTGTCATGAAACTTTTAATGATGATAGATCTTAGTCTAACTTAGAACTGCGTGACTTTTCAAAGACTCAAAATCATCGTGACGTCATCCAGGCGCCATTTTGTGAAAATCAACTTATGATCATATCTTCATAAAAGAAAGCCATTTCTCATTCATATTTGTCATGATCAAGGTCAATATGTGTCGGGTCAATTTCAGGTCAATAAATGCGCGCAAAATTGCGCGTACGCGAAGGTGCGCGCGCTAATGCGCGCGTAAAATTTAAAATTGCTCAAAATCGTCTTTAATTTTTTTTGCATACGTTTCAGGCCATTATAAGCATTTCATAAAAAATCACGCAAAACACGCATTTTTGCACGTTTTCGTTCGTCACGGCCGAATGAAAAATAATTCCTCCGCAAAAACTTTTGACAGAATATTCCTCATATTTTTCCGAACAATTTGATACCATGTTTATCTCTTCATCACTATTAATAACGGAATGAGCGTCCGTTCAAGATAACCGTCCGTACGCGCGATTTTTGCAATACATAGCATATATGGGCAAAAACATGCCTTTAAAAAGTCCATTGGGATGAATAAGGACTGCCAATTTTTATTTCATATTTAGATATAATATGAGTCGGAGATATGATTCTATATCTCATTTGGCCATTAAGTCCATCTTGACGTCATCATAATGGCCTTGGAAGTCAAAATAAAAAATTGCACATTATGACGTCATTATGTTTATGGAAAATTTAGTGTATTTCTCTCGATATTCATCGATTTTCTTCTAGATTCAAATATGTTGTAGTCGAGGCAATCGTCCACAAAATCAATACACATTAATTTTCATTTTAATGACGTCATCATAGTACAAACTTCAATCAAAGGCCACATGTCAGAATTTTCGTAATTTGCATGTTATGTCTATGGAAGGTGAATTTTGTTCACATCTTGAATCTACATGGCATTCATCTATGAGCACTATCTTGCTTATTTGTGCTCTTTTTTCTCCCAAATTTGGGTATGTTATAGCTGAGACCATGGGCTATAAAAACGGTGTACTTTGTTTTTTAATCAGATGTTGAGATCATGTCGAAACTTTCAATCAAAAGTTGAAATTGCAAATTTTGAAGAAAGCATCATTAGGTGATACGTAACGAAGTCTACGTATCACCTATTGATTTCGTCAAGATTTTTATTCCTATTCCTATTATTCTTCCTCGATTTTGTTCGCAGGATATCTCAAGATTGAATAAAGCCATTGTCATGAAACTTTTAATGATGATAGATCTTAGTCTAACTTAGAACTGCGTGACTTTTCAAAGACTCAAAATCATCGTGACGTCATCCAGGCGCCATTTTGTGAAAATCAACTTATGATCATATCTTCATAAAAGAAAGCCATTTCTCATTCATATTTGTCATGATCAAGGTCAATATGTGTCGGGTCAATTTCAGGTCAATAAATGCGCGCAAAATTGCGCGTACGCGAAGGTGCGTGCGCTAATGCGCGCGTAAAATTTAAAATTGCTCAAAATCGTCTTTAATTTTTTTTGCATACGTTTCAGGCCATTATAAGCATTTCATAAAAAATCACGCAAAACACGCATTTTTGCACGTTTTCGTTCGTCACGGCCGAATGAAAAATAATTCCTCCGCAAAAACTTTTGACAGAATATTCCTCATATTTTTCCGAACAATTTGATACCATGTTTATCTCTTCATCACTATTAATAACGGAATGAGCGTCCGTTCAAGATAACCGTCCGTACGCGCGATTTTTGCAATACATAGCATATATGGGCAAAAACATGCCTTTAAAAAGTCCATTGGGATGAATAAGGACTGCCAATTTTTATTTCATATTTAGATATAATATGAGTCGGAGATATGATTCTATATCTCATTTGGCCATTAAGTCCATCTTGACGTCATCATAATGGCCTTGGAAGTCAAAATAAAAAATTGCACATTATGACGTCATTATGTTTATGGAAAATTTAGTGTATTTCTCTCGATATTCATCGATTTTCTTCTAGATTCAAATATGTTGTAGTCGAGGCAATCGTCCACAAAATCAATACACATTAATTTTCATTTTAATGACGTCATCATAGTACAAACTTCAATCAAAGGCCACATGTCAGAATTTTCGTAATTTGCATGTTATGTCTATGGAAGGTGAATTTTGTTCACATCTTGAATCTACATGGCATTCATCTATGAGCACTATCTTGCTTATTTGTGCTCTTTTTTCTCCCAAATTTGGGTATGTTATAGCTGAGACCATGGGCTATAAAAACGGTGTACTTTGTTTTTTAATCAGATGTTGAGATCATGTCGAAACTTTCAATCAAAAGTTGAAATTGCAAATTTTGAAGAAAGCATCATTAGGTGATACGTAACGAAGTCTACGTATCACCTATTTGATTTCGTCAAGATTTTTATTCCTATTCCTATTATTCTTCCTCGATTTTGTTCGCAGGATATCTCAGGATTGAATAAAGCCATTGTCATGAAACTTTTAATGATGATAGATCTTAGTCTAACTTAGAACTGCGTGACTTTTCAAAGACTCAAAATCATCGTGACGTCATCCAGGCGCCATTTTGTGAAAATCAACTTATGATCATATCTTCATAAAAGAAAGCCATTTCTCATTCATATTTGTCATGATCAAGGTCAATATGTGTCGGGTCAATTTCAGGTCAATAAATGCGCGCAAAATTGCGCGTACGCGAAGGTGCGCGCGCTAATGCGCGCGTAAAATTTAAAATTGCTCAAAATCGTCTTTAATTTTTTTTGCATACGTTTCAGGCCATTATAAGCATTTCATAAAAAATCACGCAAAACACGCATTTTTGCACGTTTTCGTTCGTCACGGCCGAATGAAAAATAATTCCTCCGCAAAAACTTTTGACAGAATATTCCTCATATTTTTCCGAACAATTTGATACCATGTTTATCTCTTCATCACTATTAATAACGGAATGAGCGTCCGTTCAAGATAACCGTCCGTACGCGCGATTTTTGCAATACATAGCATATATGGGCAAAAACATGCCTTTAAAAAGTCCATTGGGATGAATAAGGACTGCCAATTTTTATTTCATATTTAGATATAATATGAGTCGGAGATATGATTCTATATCTCATTTGGCCATTAAGTCCATCTTGACGTCATCATAATGGCCTTGGAAGTCAAAATAAAAAATTGCACATTATGACGTCATTATGTTTATGGAAAATTTAGTGTATTTCTCTCGATATTCATCGATTTTCTTCTAGATTCAAATATGTTGTAGTCGAGGCAATCGTCCACAAAATCAATACACATTAATTTTCATTTTAATGACGTCATCATAGTACAAACTTCAATCAAAGGCCACATGTCAGAATTTTCGTAATTTGCATGTTATGTCTATGGAAGGTGAATTTTGTTCACATCTTGAATCTACATGGCATTCATCTATGAGCACTATCTTGCTTATTTGTGCTCTTTTTTCTCCCAAATTTGGGTATGTTATAGCTGAGACCATGGGCTATAAAAACGGTGTACTTTGTTTTTTAATCAGATGTTGAGATCATGTCGAAACTTTCAATCAAAAGTTGAAATTGCAAATTTTGAAGAAAGCATCATTAGGTGATACGTAACGAAGTCTACGTATCACCTATTGATTTCGTCAAGATTTTTATTCCTATTCCTATTATTCTTCCTCGATTTTGTTCGCAGGATATCTCAAGATTGAATAAAGCCATTGTCATGAAACTTTTAATGATGATAGATCTTAGTCTAACTTAGAACTGCGTGACTTTTCAAAGACTCAAAATCATCGTGACGTCATCCAGGCGCCATTTTGTGAAAATCAACTTATGATCATATCTTCATAAAAGAAAGCCATTTCTCATTCATATTTGTCATGATCAAGGTCAATATGTGTCGGGTCAATTTCAGGTCAATAAATGCGCGCAAAATTGCGCGTACGCGAAGGTGCGTGCGCTAATGCGCGCGTAAAATTTAAAATTGCTCAAAATCGTCTTTAATTTTTTTTGCATACGTTTCAGGCCATTATAAGCATTTCATAAAAAATCACGCAAAACACGCATTTTTGCACGTTTTCGTTCGTCACGGCCGAATGAAAAATAATTCCTCCGCAAAAACTTTTGACAGAATATTCCTCATATTTTTCCGAACAATTTGATACCATGTTTATCTCTTCATCACTATTAATAACGGAATGAGCGTCCGTTCAAGATAACCGTCCGTACGCGCGATTTTTGCAATACATAGCATATATGGGCAAAAACATGCCTTTAAAAAGTCCATTGGGATGAATAAGGACTGCCAATTTTTATTTCATATTTAGATATAATATGAGTCGGAGATATGATTCTATATCTCATTTGGCCATTAAGTCCATCTTGACGTCATCATAATGGCCTTGGAAGTCAAAATAAAAAATTGCACATTATGACGTCATTATGTTTATGGAAAATTTAGTGTATTTCTCTCGATATTCATCGATTTTCTTCTAGATTCAAATATGTTGTAGTCGAGGCAATCGTCCACAAAATCAATACACATTAATTTTCATTTTAATGACGTCATCATAGTACAAACTTCAATCAAAGGCCACATGTCAGAATTTTCGTAATTTGCATGTTATGTCTATGGAAGGTGAATTTTGTTCACATCTTGAATCTACATGGCATTCATCTATGAGCACTATCTTGCTTATTTGTGCTCTTTTTTCTCCCAAATTTGGGTATGTTATAGCTGAGACCATGGGCTATAAAAACGGTGTACTTTGTTTTTTAATCAGATGTTGAGATCATGTCGAAACTTTCAATCAAAAGTTGAAATTGCAAATTTTGAAGAAAGCATCATTAGGTGATACGTAACGAAGTCTACGTATCACCTATTTGATTTCGTCAAGATTTTTATTCCTATTCCTATTATTCTTCCTCGATTTTGTTCGCAGGATATCTCAGGATTGAATAAAGCCATTGTCATGAAACTTTTAATGATGATAGATCTTAGTCTAACTTAGAACTGCGTGACTTTTCAAAGACTCAAAATCATCGTGACGTCATCCAGGCGCCATTTTGTGAAAATCAACTTATGATCATATCTTCATAAAAGAAAGCCATTTCTCATTCATATTTGTCATGATCAAGGTCAATATGTGTCGGGTCAATTTCAGGTCAATAAATGCGCGCAAAATTGCGCGTACGCGAAGGTGCGCGCGCTAATGCGCGCGTAAAATTTAAAATTGCTCAAAATCGTCTTTAATTTTTTTTGCATACGTTTCAGGCCATTATAAGCATTTCATAAAAAATCACGCAAAACACGCATTTTTGCACGTTTTCGTTCGTCACGGCCGAATGAAAAATAATTCCTCCGCAAAAACTTTTGACAGAATATTCCTCATATTTTTCCGAACAATTTGATACCATGTTTATCTCTTCATCACTATTAATAACGGAATGAGCGTCCGTTCAAGATAACCGTCCGTACGCGCGATTTTTGCAATACATAGCATATATGGGCAAAAACATGCCTTTAAAAAGTCCATTGGGATGAATAAGGACTGCCAATTTTTATTTCATATTTAGATATAATATGAGTCGGAGATATGATTCTATATCTCATTTGGCCATTAAGTCCATCTTGACGTCATCATAATGGCCTTGGAAGTCAAAATAAAAAATTGCACATTATGACGTCATTATGTTTATGGAAAATTTAGTGTATTTCTCTCGATATTCATCGATTTTCTTCTAGATTCAAATATGTTGTAGTCGAGGCAATCGTCCACAAAATCAATACACATTAATTTTCATTTTAATGACGTCATCATAGTACAAACTTCAATCAAAGGCCACATGTCAGAATTTTCGTAATTTGCATGTTATGTCTATGGAAGGTGAATTTTGTTCACATCTTGAATCTACATGGCATTCATCTATGAGCACTATCTTGCTTATTTGTGCTCTTTTTTCTCCCAAATTTGGGTATGTTATAGCTGAGACCATGGGCTATAAAAACGGTGTACTTTGTTTTTTAATCAGATGTTGAGATCATGTCGAAACTTTCAATCAAAAGTTGAAATTGCAAATTTTGAAGAAAGCATCATTAGGTGATACGTAACGAAGTCTACGTATCACCTATTGATTTCGTCAAGATTTTTATTCCTATTCCTATTATTCTTCCTCGATTTTGTTCGCAGGATATCTCAAGATTGAATAAAGCCATTGTCATGAAACTTTTAATGATGATAGATCTTAGTCTAACTTAGAACTGCGTGACTTTTCAAAGACTCAAAATCATCGTGACGTCATCCAGGCGCCATTTTGTGAAAATCAACTTATGATCATATCTTCATAAAAGAAAGCCATTTCTCATTCATATTTGTCATGATCAAGGTCAATATGTGTCGGGTCAATTTCAGGTCAATAAATGCGCGCAAAATTGCGCGTACGCGAAGGTGCGTGCGCTAATGCGCGCGTAAAATTTAAAATTGCTCAAAATCGTCTTTAATTTTTTTTGCATACGTTTCAGGCCATTATAAGCATTTCATAAAAAATCACGCAAAACACGCATTTTTGCACGTTTTCGTTCGTCACGGCCGAATGAAAAATAATTCCTCCGCAAAAACTTTTGACAGAATATTCCTCATATTTTTCCGAACAATTTGATACCATGTTTATCTCTTCATCACTATTAATAACGGAATGAGCGTCCGTTCAAGATAACCGTCCGTACGCGCGATTTTTGCAATACATAGCATATATGGGCAAAAACATGCCTTTAAAAAGTCCATTGGGATGAATAAGGACTGCCAATTTTTATTTCATATTTAGATATAATATGAGTCGGAGATATGATTCTATATCTCATTTGGCCATTAAGTCCATCTTGACGTCATCATAATGGCCTTGGAAGTCAAAATAAAAAATTGCACATTATGACGTCATTATGTTTATGGAAAATTTAGTGTATTTCTCTCGATATTCATCGATTTTCTTCTAGATTCAAATATGTTGTAGTCGAGGCAATCGTCCACAAAATCAATACACATTAATTTTCATTTTAATGACGTCATCATAGTACAAACTTCAATCAAAGGCCACATGTCAGAATTTTCGTAATTTGCATGTTATGTCTATGGAAGGTGAATTTTGTTCACATCTTGAATCTACATGGCATTCATCTATGAGCACTATCTTGCTTATTTGTGCTCTTTTTTCTCCCAAATTTGGGTATGTTATAGCTGAGACCATGGGCTATAAAAACGGTGTACTTTGTTTTTTAATCAGATGTTGAGATCATGTCGAAACTTTCAATCAAAAGTTGAAATTGCAAATTTTGAAGAAAGCATCATTAGGTGATACGTAACGAAGTCTACGTATCACCTATTGATTTCGTCAAGATTTTTATTCCTATTCCTATTATTCTTCCTCGATTTTGTTCGCAGGATATCTCAAGATTGAATAAAGCCATTGTCATGAAACTTTTAATGATGATAGATCTTAGTCTAACTTAGAACTGCGTGACTTTTCAAAGACTCAAAATCATCGTGACGTCATCCAGGCGCCATTTTGTGAAAATCAACTTATGATCATATCTTCATAAAAGAAAGCCATTTCTCATTCATATTTGTCATGATCAAGGTCAATATGTGTCGGGTCAATTTCAGGTCAATAAATGCGCGCAAAATTGCGCGTACGCGAAGGTGCGTGCGCTAATGCGCGCGTAAAATTTAAAATTGCTCAAAATCGTCTTTAATTTTTTTTGCATACGTTTCAGGCCATTATAAGCATTTCATAAAAAATCACGCAAAACACGCATTTTTGCACGTTTTCGTTCGTCACGGCCGAATGAAAAATAATTCCTCCGCAAAAACTTTTGACAGAATATTCCTCATATTTTTCCGAACAATTTGATACCATGTTTATCTCTTCATCACTATTAATAACGGAATGAGCGTCCGTTCAAGATAACCGTCCGTACGCGCGATTTTTGCAATACATAGCATATATGGGCAAAAACATGCCTTTAAAAAGTCCATTGGGATGAATAAGGACTGCCAATTTTTATTTCATATTTAGATATAATATGAGTCGGAGATATGATTCTATATCTCATTTGGCCATTAAGTCCATCTTGACGTCATCATAATGGCCTTGGAAGTCAAAATAAAAAATTGCACATTATGACGTCATTATGTTTATGGAAAATTTAGTGTATTTCTCTCGATATTCATCGATTTTCTTCTAGATTCAAATATGTTGTAGTCGAGGCAATCGTCCACAAAATCAATACACATTAATTTTCATTTTAATGACGTCATCATAGTACAAACTTCAATCAAAGGCCACATGTCAGAATTTTCGTAATTTGCATGTTATGTCTATGGAAGGTGAATTTTGTTCACATCTTGAATCTACATGGCATTCATCTATGAGCACTATCTTGCTTATTTGTGCTCTTTTTTCTCCCAAATTTGGGTATGTTATAGCTGAGACCATGGGCTATAAAAACGGTGTACTTTGTTTTTTAATCAGATGTTGAGATCATGTCGAAACTTTCAATCAAAAGTTGAAATTGCAAATTTTGAAGAAAGCATCATTAGGTGATACGTAACGAAGTCTACGTATCACCTATTTGATTTCGTCAAGATTTTTATTCCTATTCCTATTATTCTTCCTCGATTTTGTTCGCAGGATATCTCAGGATTGAATAAAGCCATTGTCATGAAACTTTTAATGATGATAGATCTTAGTCTAACTTAGAACTGCGTGACTTTTCAAAGACTCAAAATCATCGTGACGTCATCCAGGCGCCATTTTGTGAAAATCAACTTATGATCATATCTTCATAAAAGAAAGCCATTTCTCATTCATATTTGTCATGATCAAGGTCAATATGTGTCGGGTCAATTTCAGGTCAATAAATGCGCGCAAAATTGCGCGTACGCGAAGGTGCGCGCGCTAATGCGCGCGTAAAATTTAAAATTGCTCAAAATCGTCTTTAATTTTTTTTGCATACGTTTCAGGCCATTATAAGCATTTCATAAAAAATCACGCAAAACACGCATTTTTGCACGTTTTCGTTCGTCACGGCCGAATGAAAAATAATTCCTCCGCAAAAACTTTTGACAGAATATTCCTCATATTTTTCCGAACAATTTGATACCATGTTTATCTCTTCATCACTATTAATAACGGAATGAGCGTCCGTTCAAGATAACCGTCCGTACGCGCGATTTTTGCAATACATAGCATATATGGGCAAAAACATGCCTTTAAAAAGTCCATTGGGATGAATAAGGACTGCCAATTTTTATTTCATATTTAGATATAATATGAGTCGGAGATATGATTCTATATCTCATTTGGCCATTAAGTCCATCTTGACGTCATCATAATGGCCTTGGAAGTCAAAATAAAAAATTGCACATTATGACGTCATTATGTTTATGGAAAATTTAGTGTATTTCTCTCGATATTCATCGATTTTCTTCTAGATTCAAATATGTTGTAGTCGAGGCAATCGTCCACAAAATCAATACACATTAATTTTCATTTTAATGACGTCATCATAGTACAAACTTCAATCAAAGGCCACATGTCAGAATTTTCGTAATTTGCATGTTATGTCTATGGAAGGTGAATTTTGTTCACATCTTGAATCTACATGGCATTCATCTATGAGCACTATCTTGCTTATTTGTGCTCTTTTTTCTCCCAAATTTGGGTATGTTATAGCTGAGACCATGGGCTATAAAAACGGTGTACTTTGTTTTTTAATCAGATGTTGAGATCATGTCGAAACTTTCAATCAAAAGTTGAAATTGCAAATTTTGAAGAAAGCATCATTAGGTGATACGTAACGAAGTCTACGTATCACCTATTGATTTCGTCAAGATTTTTATTCCTATTCCTATTATTCTTCCTCGATTTTGTTCGCAGGATATCTCAAGATTGAATAAAGCCATTGTCATGAAACTTTTAATGATGATAGATCTTAGTCTAACTTAGAACTGCGTGACTTTTCAAAGACTCAAAATCATCGTGACGTCATCCAGGCGCCATTTTGTGAAAATCAACTTATGATCATATCTTCATAAAAGAAAGCCATTTCTCATTCATATTTGTCATGATCAAGGTCAATATGTGTCGGGTCAATTTCAGGTCAATAAATGCGCGCAAAATTGCGCGTACGCGAAGGTGCGTGCGCTAATGCGCGCGTAAAATTTAAAATTGCTCAAAATCGTCTTTAATTTTTTTTGCATACGTTTCAGGCCATTATAAGCATTTCATAAAAAATCACGCAAAACACGCATTTTTGCACGTTTTCGTTCGTCACGGCCGAATGAAAAATAATTCCTCCGCAAAAACTTTTGACAGAATATTCCTCATATTTTTCCGAACAATTTGATACCATGTTTATCTCTTCATCACTATTAATAACGGAATGAGCGTCCGTTCAAGATAACCGTCCGTACGCGCGATTTTTGCAATACATAGCATATATGGGCAAAAACATGCCTTTAAAAAGTCCATTGGGATGAATAAGGACTGCCAATTTTTATTTCATATTTAGATATAATATGAGTCGGAGATATGATTCTATATCTCATTTGGCCATTAAGTCCATCTTGACGTCATCATAATGGCCTTGGAAGTCAAAATAAAAAATTGCACATTATGACGTCATTATGTTTATGGAAAATTTAGTGTATTTCTCTCGATATTCATCGATTTTCTTCTAGATTCAAATATGTTGTAGTCGAGGCAATCGTCCACAAAATCAATACACATTAATTTTCATTTTAATGACGTCATCATAGTACAAACTTCAATCAAAGGCCACATGTCAGAATTTTCGTAATTTGCATGTTATGTCTATGGAAGGTGAATTTTGTTCACATCTTGAATCTACATGGCATTCATCTATGAGCACTATCTTGCTTATTTGTGCTCTTTTTTCTCCCAAATTTGGGTATGTTATAGCTGAGACCATGGGCTATAAAAACGGTGTACTTTGTTTTTTAATCAGATGTTGAGATCATGTCGAAACTTTCAATCAAAAGTTGAAATTGCAAATTTTGAAGAAAGCATC
Source organism: Strongylocentrotus droebachiensis (assembly GCA_035222895.1). Lineage (NCBI taxonomy): Eukaryota > Metazoa > Echinodermata > Echinoidea > Camarodonta > Strongylocentrotidae > Strongylocentrotus > Strongylocentrotus droebachiensis. The sequence continues at coordinate 47,801 of JAVYIG010000538.1, read as the reverse complement.
ATTAGGTGATACGTAACGAAGTCTACGTATCACCTATTTGATTTCGTCAAGATTTTTATTCCTATTCCTATTATTCTTCCTCGATTTTGTTCGCAGGATATCTCAGGATTGAATAAAGCCATTGTCATGAAACTTTTAATGATGATAGATCTTAGTCTAACTTAGAACTGCGTGACTTTTCAAAGACTCAAAATCATCGTGACGTCATCCAGGCGCCATTTTGTGAAAATCAACTTATGATCATATCTTCATAAAAGAAAGCCATTTCTCATTCATATTTGTCATGATCAAGGTCAATATGTGTCGGGTCAATTTCAGGTCAATAAATGCGCGCAAAATTGCGCGTACGCGAAGGTGCGCGCGCTAATGCGCGCGTAAAATTTAAAATTGCTCAAAATCGTCTTTAATTTTTTTTGCATACGTTTCAGGCCATTATAAGCATTTCATAAAAAATCACGCAAAACACGCATTTTTGCACGTTTTCGTTCGTCACGGCCGAATGAAAAATAATTCCTCCGCAAAAACTTTTGACAGAATATTCCTCATATTTTTCCGAACAATTTGATACCATGTTTATCTCTTCATCACTATTAATAACGGAATGAGCGTCCGTTCAAGATAACCGTCCGTACGCGCGATTTTTGCAATACATAGCATATATGGGCAAAAACATGCCTTTAAAAAGTCCATTGGGATGAATAAGGACTGCCAATTTTTATTTCATATTTAGATATAATATGAGTCGGAGATATGATTCTATATCTCATTTGGCCATTAAGTCCATCTTGACGTCATCATAATGGCCTTGGAAGTCAAAATAAAAAATTGCACATTATGACGTCATTATGTTTATGGAAAATTTAGTGTATTTCTCTCGATATTCATCGATTTTCTTCTAGATTCAAATATGTTGTAGTCGAGGCAATCGTCCACAAAATCAATACACATTAATTTTCATTTTAATGACGTCATCATAGTACAAACTTCAATCAAAGGCCACATGTCAGAATTTTCGTAATTTGCATGTTATGTCTATGGAAGGTGAATTTTGTTCACATCTTGAATCTACATGGCATTCATCTATGAGCACTATCTTGCTTATTTGTGCTCTTTTTTCTCCCAAATTTGGGTATGTTATAGCTGAGACCATGGGCTATAAAAACGGTGTACTTTGTTTTTTAATCAGATGTTGAGATCATGTCGAAACTTTCAATCAAAAGTTGAAATTGCAAATTTTGAAGAAAGCATCATTAGGTGATACGTAACGAAGTCTACGTATCACCTATTGATTTCGTCAAGATTTTTATTCCTATTCCTATTATTCTTCCTCGATTTTGTTCGCAGGATATCTCAAGATTGAATAAAGCCATTGTCATGAAACTTTTAATGATGATAGATCTTAGTCTAACTTAGAACTGCGTGACTTTTCAAAGACTCAAAATCATCGTGACGTCATCCAGGCGCCATTTTGTGAAAATCAACTTATGATCATATCTTCATAAAAGAAAGCCATTTCTCATTCATATTTGTCATGATCAAGGTCAATATGTGTCGGGTCAATTTCAGGTCAATAAATGCGCGCAAAATTGCGCGTACGCGAAGGTGCGTGCGCTAATGCGCGCGTAAAATTTAAAATTGCTCAAAATCGTCTTTAATTTTTTTTGCATACGTTTCAGGCCATTATAAGCATTTCATAAAAAATCACGCAAAACACGCATTTTTGCACGTTTTCGTTCGTCACGGCCGAATGAAAAATAATTCCTCCGCAAAAACTTTTGACAGAATATTCCTCATATTTTTCCGAACAATTTGATACCATGTTTATCTCTTCATCACTATTAATAACGGAATGAGCGTCCGTTCAAGATAACCGTCCGTACGCGCGATTTTTGCAATACATAGCATATATGGGCAAAAACATGCCTTTAAAAAGTCCATTGGGATGAATAAGGACTGCCAATTTTTATTTCATATTTAGATATAATATGAGTCGGAGATATGATTCTATATCTCATTTGGCCATTAAGTCCATCTTGACGTCATCATAATGGCCTTGGAAGTCAAAATAAAAAATTGCACATTATGACGTCATTATGTTTATGGAAAATTTAGTGTATTTCTCTCGATATTCATCGATTTTCTTCTAGATTCAAATATGTTGTAGTCGAGGCAATCGTCCACAAAATCAATACACATTAATTTTCATTTTAATGACGTCATCATAGTACAAACTTCAATCAAAGGCCACATGTCAGAATTTTCGTAATTTGCATGTTATGTCTATGGAAGGTGAATTTTGTTCACATCTTGAATCTACATGGCATTCATCTATGAGCACTATCTTGCTTATTTGTGCTCTTTTTTCTCCCAAATTTGGGTATGTTATAGCTGAGACCATGGGCTATAAAAACGGTGTACTTTGTTTTTTAATCAGATGTTGAGATCATGTCGAAACTTTCAATCAAAAGTTGAAATTGCAAATTTTGAAGAAAGCATCATTAGGTGATACGTAACGAAGTCTACGTATCACCTATTGATTTCGTCAAGATTTTTATTCCTATTCCTATTATTCTTCCTCGATTTTGTTCGCAGGATATCTCAAGATTGAATAAAGCCATTGTCATGAAACTTTTAATGATGATAGATCTTAGTCTAACTTAGAACTGCGTGACTTTTCAAAGACTCAAAATCATCGTGACGTCATCCAGGCGCCATTTTGTGAAAATCAACTTATGATCATATCTTCATAAAAGAAAGCCATTTCTCATTCATATTTGTCATGATCAAGGTCAATATGTGTCGGGTCAATTTCAGGTCAATAAATGCGCGCAAAATTGCGCGTACGCGAAGGTGCGTGCGCTAATGCGCGCGTAAAATTTAAAATTGCTCAAAATCGTCTTTAATTTTTTTTGCATACGTTTCAGGCCATTATAAGCATTTCATAAAAAATCACGCAAAACACGCATTTTTGCACGTTTTCGTTCGTCACGGCCGAATGAAAAATAATTCCTCCGCAAAAACTTTTGACAGAATATTCCTCATATTTTTCCGAACAATTTGATACCATGTTTATCTCTTCATCACTATTAATAACGGAATGAGCGTCCGTTCAAGATAACCGTCCGTACGCGCGATTTTTGCAATACATAGCATATATGGGCAAAAACATGCCTTTAAAAAGTCCATTGGGATGAATAAGGACTGCCAATTTTTATTTCATATTTAGATATAATATGAGTCGGAGATATGATTCTATATCTCATTTGGCCATTAAGTCCATCTTGACGTCATCATAATGGCCTTGGAAGTCAAAATAAAAAATTGCACATTATGACGTCATTATGTTTATGGAAAATTTAGTGTATTTCTCTCGATATTCATCGATTTTCTTCTAGATTCAAATATGTTGTAGTCGAGGCAATCGTCCACAAAATCAATACACATTAATTTTCATTTTAATGACGTCATCATAGTACAAACTTCAATCAAAGGCCACATGTCAGAATTTTCGTAATTTGCATGTTATGTCTATGGAAGGTGAATTTTGTTCACATCTTGAATCTACATGGCATTCATCTATGAGCACTATCTTGCTTATTTGTGCTCTTTTTTCTCCCAAATTTGGGTATGTTATAGCTGAGACCATGGGCTATAAAAACGGTGTACTTTGTTTTTTAATCAGATGTTGAGATCATGTCGAAACTTTCAATCAAAAGTTGAAATTGCAAATTTTGAAGAAAGCATCATTAGGTGATACGTAACGAAGTCTACGTATCACCTATTTGATTTCGTCAAGATTTTTATTCCTATTCCTATTATTCTTCCTCGATTTTGTTCGCAGGATATCTCAGGATTGAATAAAGCCATTGTCATGAAACTTTTAATGATGATAGATCTTAGTCTAACTTAGAACTGCGTGACTTTTCAAAGACTCAAAATCATCGTGACGTCATCCAGGCGCCATTTTGTGAAAATCAACTTATGATCATATCTTCATAAAAGAAAGCCATTTCTCATTCATATTTGTCATGATCAAGGTCAATATGTGTCGGGTCAATTTCAGGTCAATAAATGCGCGCAAAATTGCGCGTACGCGAAGGTGCGCGCGCTAATGCGCGCGTAAAATTTAAAATTGCTCAAAATCGTCTTTAATTTTTTTTGCATACGTTTCAGGCCATTATAAGCATTTCATAAAAAATCACGCAAAACACGCATTTTTGCACGTTTTCGTTCGTCACGGCCGAATGAAAAATAATTCCTCCGCAAAAACTTTTGACAGAATATTCCTCATATTTTTCCGAACAATTTGATACCATGTTTATCTCTTCATCACTATTAATAACGGAATGAGCGTCCGTTCAAGATAACCGTCCGTACGCGCGATTTTTGCAATACATAGCATATATGGGCAAAAACATGCCTTTAAAAAGTCCATTGGGATGAATAAGGACTGCCAATTTTTATTTCATATTTAGATATAATATGAGTCGGAGATATGATTCTATATCTCATTTGGCCATTAAGTCCATCTTGACGTCATCATAATGGCCTTGGAAGTCAAAATAAAAAATTGCACATTATGACGTCATTATGTTTATGGAAAATTTAGTGTATTTCTCTCGATATTCATCGATTTTCTTCTAGATTCAAATATGTTGTAGTCGAGGCAATCGTCCACAAAATCAATACACATTAATTTTCATTTTAATGACGTCATCATAGTACAAACTTCAATCAAAGGCCACATGTCAGAATTTTCGTAATTTGCATGTTATGTCTATGGAAGGTGAATTTTGTTCACATCTTGAATCTACATGGCATTCATCTATGAGCACTATCTTGCTTATTTGTGCTCTTTTTTCTCCCAAATTTGGGTATGTTATAGCTGAGACCATGGGCTATAAAAACGGTGTACTTTGTTTTTTAATCAGATGTTGAGATCATGTCGAAACTTTCAATCAAAAGTTGAAATTGCAAATTTTGAAGAAAGCATCATTAGGTGATACGTAACGAAGTCTACGTATCACCTATTGATTTCGTCAAGATTTTTATTCCTATTCCTATTATTCTTCCTCGATTTTGTTCGCAGGATATCTCAAGATTGAATAAAGCCATTGTCATGAAACTTTTAATGATGATAGATCTTAGTCTAACTTAGAACTGCGTGACTTTTCAAAGACTCAAAATCATCGTGACGTCATCCAGGCGCCATTTTGTGAAAATCAACTTATGATCATATCTTCATAAAAGAAAGCCATTTCTCATTCATATTTGTCATGATCAAGGTCAATATGTGTCGGGTCAATTTCAGGTCAATAAATGCGCGCAAAATTGCGCGTACGCGAAGGTGCGTGCGCTAATGCGCGCGTAAAATTTAAAATTGCTCAAAATCGTCTTTAATTTTTTTTGCATACGTTTCAGGCCATTATAAGCATTTCATAAAAAATCACGCAAAACACGCATTTTTGCACGTTTTCGTTCGTCACGGCCGAATGAAAAATAATTCCTCCGCAAAAACTTTTGACAGAATATTCCTCATATTTTTCCGAACAATTTGATACCATGTTTATCTCTTCATCACTATTAATAACGGAATGAGCGTCCGTTCAAGATAACCGTCCGTACGCGCGATTTTTGCAATACATAGCATATATGGGCAAAAACATGCCTTTAAAAAGTCCATTGGGATGAATAAGGACTGCCAATTTTTATTTCATATTTAGATATAATATGAGTCGGAGATATGATTCTATATCTCATTTGGCCATTAAGTCCATCTTGACGTCATCATAATGGCCTTGGAAGTCAAAATAAAAAATTGCACATTATGACGTCATTATGTTTATGGAAAATTTAGTGTATTTCTCTCGATATTCATCGATTTTCTTCTAGATTCAAATATGTTGTAGTCGAGGCAATCGTCCACAAAATCAATACACATTAATTTTCATTTTAATGACGTCATCATAGTACAAACTTCAATCAAAGGCCACATGTCAGAATTTTCGTAATTTGCATGTTATGTCTATGGAAGGTGAATTTTGTTCACATCTTGAATCTACATGGCATTCATCTATGAGCACTATCTTGCTTATTTGTGCTCTTTTTTCTCCCAAATTTGGGTATGTTATAGCTGAGACCATGGGCTATAAAAACGGTGTACTTTGTTTTTTAATCAGATGTTGAGATCATGTCGAAACTTTCAATCAAAAGTTGAAATTGCAAATTTTGAAGAAAGCATCATTAGGTGATACGTAACGAAGTCTACGTATCACCTATTTGATTTCGTCAAGATTTTTATTCCTATTCCTATTATTCTTCCTCGATTTTGTTCGCAGGATATCTCAGGATTGAATAAAGCCATTGTCATGAAACTTTTAATGATGATAGATCTTAGTCTAACTTAGAACTGCGTGACTTTTCAAAGACTCAAAATCATCGTGACGTCATCCAGGCGCCATTTTGTGAAAATCAACTTATGATCATATCTTCATAAAAGAAAGCCATTTCTCATTCATATTTGTCATGATCAAGGTCAATATGTGTCGGGTCAATTTCAGGTCAATAAATGCGCGCAAAATTGCGCGTACGCGAAGGTGCGCGCGCTAATGCGCGCGTAAAATTTAAAATTGCTCAAAATCGTCTTTAATTTTTTTTGCATACGTTTCAGGCCATTATAAGCATTTCATAAAAAATCACGCAAAACACGCATTTTTGCACGTTTTCGTTCGTCACGGCCGAATGAAAAATAATTCCTCCGCAAAAACTTTTGACAGAATATTCCTCATATTTTTCCGAACAATTTGATACCATGTTTATCTCTTCATCACTATTAATAACGGAATGAGCGTCCGTTCAAGATAACCGTCCGTACGCGCGATTTTTGCAATACATAGCATATATGGGCAAAAACATGCCTTTAAAAAGTCCATTGGGATGAATAAGGACTGCCAATTTTTATTTCATATTTAGATATAATATGAGTCGGAGATATGATTCTATATCTCATTTGGCCATTAAGTCCATCTTGACGTCATCATAATGGCCTTGGAAGTCAAAATAAAAAATTGCACATTATGACGTCATTATGTTTATGGAAAATTTAGTGTATTTCTCTCGATATTCATCGATTTTCTTCTAGATTCAAATATGTTGTAGTCGAGGCAATCGTCCACAAAATCAATACACATTAATTTTCATTTTAATGACGTCATCATAGTACAAACTTCAATCAAAGGCCACATGTCAGAATTTTCGTAATTTGCATGTTATGTCTATGGAAGGTGAATTTTGTTCACATCTTGAATCTACATGGCATTCATCTATGAGCACTATCTTGCTTATTTGTGCTCTTTTTTCTCCCAAATTTGGGTATGTTATAGCTGAGACCATGGGCTATAAAAACGGTGTACTTTGTTTTTTAATCAGATGTTGAGATCATGTCGAAACTTTCAATCAAAAGTTGAAATTGCAAATTTTGAAGAAAGCATCATTAGGTGATACGTAACGAAGTCTACGTATCACCTATTGATTTCGTCAAGATTTTTATTCCTATTCCTATTATTCTTCCTCGATTTTGTTCGCAGGATATCTCAAGATTGAATAAAGCCATTGTCATGAAACTTTTAATGATGATAGATCTTAGTCTAACTTAGAACTGCGTGACTTTTCAAAGACTCAAAATCATCGTGACGTCATCCAGGCGCCATTTTGTGAAAATCAACTTATGATCATATCTTCATAAAAGAAAGCCATTTCTCATTCATATTTGTCATGATCAAGGTCAATATGTGTCGGGTCAATTTCAGGTCAATAAATGCGCGCAAAATTGCGCGTACGCGAAGGTGCGTGCGCTAATGCGCGCGTAAAATTTAAAATTGCTCAAAATCGTCTTTAATTTTTTTTGCATACGTTTCAGGCCATTATAAGCATTTCATAAAAAATCACGCAAAACACGCATTTTTGCACGTTTTCGTTCGTCACGGCCGAATGAAAAATAATTCCTCCGCAAAAACTTTTGACAGAATATTCCTCATATTTTTCCGAACAATTTGATACCATGTTTATCTCTTCATCACTATTAATAACGGAATGAGCGTCCGTTCAAGATAACCGTCCGTACGCGCGATTTTTGCAATACATAGCATATATGGGCAAAAACATGCCTTTAAAAAGTCCATTGGGATGAATAAGGACTGCCAATTTTTATTTCATATTTAGATATAATATGAGTCGGAGATATGATTCTATATCTCATTTGGCCATTAAGTCCATCTTGACGTCATCATAATGGCCTTGGAAGTCAAAATAAAAAATTGCACATTATGACGTCATTATGTTTATGGAAAATTTAGTGTATTTCTCTCGATATTCATCGATTTTCTTCTAGATTCAAATATGTTGTAGTCGAGGCAATCGTCCACAAAATCAATACACATTAATTTTCATTTTAATGACGTCATCATAGTACAAACTTCAATCAAAGGCCACATGTCAGAATTTTCGTAATTTGCATGTTATGTCTATGGAAGGTGAATTTTGTTCACATCTTGAATCTACATGGCATTCATCTATGAGCACTATCTTGCTTATTTGTGCTCTTTTTTCTCCCAAATTTGGGTATGTTATAGCTGAGACCATGGGCTATAAAAACGGTGTACTTTGTTTTTTAATCAGATGTTGAGATCATGTCGAAACTTTCAATCAAAAGTTGAAATTGCAAATTTTGAAGAAAGCATCATTAGGTGATACGTAACGAAGTCTACGTATCACCTATTTGATTTCGTCAAGATTTTTATTCCTATTCCTATTATTCTTCCTCGATTTTGTTCGCAGGATATCTCAGGATTGAATAAAGCCATTGTCATGAAACTTTTAATGATGATAGATCTTAGTCTAACTTAGAACTGCGTGACTTTTCAAAGACTCAAAATCATCGTGACGTCATCCAGGCGCCATTTTGTGAAAATCAACTTATGATCATATCTTCATAAAAGAAAGCCATTTCTCATTCATATTTGTCATGATCAAGGTCAATATGTGTCGGGTCAATTTCAGGTCAATAAATGCGCGCAAAATTGCGCGTACGCGAAGGTGCGCGCGCTAATGCGCGCGTAAAATTTAAAATTGCTCAAAATCGTCTTTAATTTTTTTTGCATACGTTTCAGGCCATTATAAGCATTTCATAAAAAATCACGCAAAACACGCATTTTTGCACGTTTTCGTTCGTCACGGCCGAATGAAAAATAATTCCTCCGCAAAAACTTTTGACAGAATATTCCTCATATTTTTCCGAACAATTTGATACCATGTTTATCTCTTCATCACTATTAATAACGGAATGAGCGTCCGTTCAAGATAACCGTCCGTACGCGCGATTTTTGCAATACATAGCATATATGGGCAAAAACATGCCTTTAAAAAGTCCATTGGGATGAATAAGGACTGCCAATTTTTATTTCATATTTAGATATAATATGAGTCGGAGATATGATTCTATATCTCATTTGGCCATTAAGTCCATCTTGACGTCATCATAATGGCCTTGGAAGTCAAAATAAAAAATTGCACATTATGACGTCATTATGTTTATGGAAAATTTAGTGTATTTCTCTCGATATTCATCGATTTTCTTCTAGATTCAAATATGTTGTAGTCGAGGCAATCGTCCACAAAATCAATACACATTAATTTTCATTTTAATGACGTCATCATAGTACAAACTTCAATCAAAGGCCACATGTCAGAATTTTCGTAATTTGCATGTTATGTCTATGGAAGGTGAATTTTGTTCACATCTTGAATCTACATGGCATTCATCTATGAGCACTATCTTGCTTATTTGTGCTCTTTTTTCTCCCAAATTTGGGTATGTTATAGCTGAGACCATGGGCTATAAAAACGGTGTACTTTGTTTTTTAATCAGATGTTGAGATCATGTCGAAACTTTCAATCAAAAGTTGAAATTGCAAATTTTGAAGAAAGCATCATTAGGTGATACGTAACGAAGTCTACGTATCACCTATTGATTTCGTCAAGATTTTTATTCCTATTCCTATTATTCTTCCTCGATTTTGTTCGCAGGATATCTCAAGATTGAATAAAGCCATTGTCATGAAACTTTTAATGATGATAGATCTTAGTCTAACTTAGAACTGCGTGACTTTTCAAAGACTCAAAATTATCGTGACGTCATCCAGGCGCCATTTTGTGAAAATCAACTTATGATCATATCTTCATAAAAGAAAGCCATTTCTCATTCATATTTGTCATGATCAAGGTCAATATGTGTCGGGTCAATTTCAGGTCAATAAATGCGCGCAAAATTGCGCGTACGCGAAGGTGCGCGCGCTAATGCGCGCGTAAAATTTAAAATTGCTCAAAATCGTCTTTAATTTTTTTTGCATACGTTTCAGGCCATTATAAGCATTTCATAAAAAATCACGCAAAACACGCATTTTTGCACGTTTTCGTTCGTCACGGCCGAATGAAAAATAATTCCTCCGCAAAAACTTTTGACAGAATATTCCTCATATTTTTCCGAACAATTTGATACCATGTTTATCTCTTCATCACTATTAATAACGGAATGAGCGTCCGTTCAAGATAACCGTCCGTACGCGCGATTTTTGCAATACATAGCATATATGGGCAAAAACATGCCTTTAAAAAGTCCATTGGGATGAATAAGGACTGCCAATTTTTATTTCATATTTAGATATAATATGAGTCGGAGATATGATTCTATATCTCATTTGGCCATTAAGTCCATCTTGACGTCATCATAATGGCCTTGGAAGTCAAAATAAAAAATTGCACATTATGACGTCATTATGTTTATGGACAATTTAGTGTATTTCTCTTAATATTCATCGATTCTCTTCTAGATTTTAATATGTTGTAGCCGAGGCAATCGTCTTCGAGATCAGTCCACACCAATTTTCATTTAAATGATGTCATCATAGTAAAAAATTCAATTAAAGGCCACATGTCAGAATTTTCGTCATTTGCATGTTATGTCTATGGAAGGTGAATTTTGTTCACATCTTGAATCTACATGGCATTCATCTATGAGCACTATCTTGCTTATTTGTGCTCTTTTTTCTCCCAAATTTGGGTATGTTATAGCTGAGACCATGGGCTATAAAAACGGTGTACTTTGTTTTTTAATCAGATGTTGATATCTCGTCGAAATTTTCAATCAAAAGTTGGAATTGCAAATTCTGTAGAACTTTGCGGTAATTATGAATATGTCACGTATGTCCTATTTTTGAAATGTTATCGTTAGCAGTGTCCTAGTATTAAAATGAAATGATAGTGTTTTTATTGTTAATAAAAATGAAAGAACAACAATGCATTGCGGCCTAAACAGCCAAATTTGCAATGTTTTACACATGTAAAATACAATATAAAAAAACATTCGGAATTATTAGAAGTAAAAGTAGAAGAAGAAAGAGGGAAAAGAGGATTGAGAAGAAAGGAGAAGCCGGGGTGAGATGCCTAGCTGCCTTCCTCTTTCTGTCTTGGTCTGTCTTCCTCTGTCTCGATCTGCCTCTCTCTTTCTTTATAGTATCTCCCCTCTCTGCATCATTTCAGTGTCTCATTTATTAGTTTATTACATGTACACAAATCAAATCAAAGGAAATTTGAACCAATTTCTATCGTTTGACCATTCACTGCCATGCATACTAACAATTATTTCTAGATTTAACATCTTATAGCTGTTGGGTTATGATGGGTAAAATATTAATATCTTAATCATATTAATTGAATCAGGACTAAATAAATCACTGTATACATGTTTTAATTTTTTTTTAAGTGTTAATAAACTTTATTTTCATGTTATCTCAAGACTTGACAGATGGCACACGAAAGCATGCACATCCACAGTGTGTCGACACGTTATTCAAACGATAGATCTTTCTTTCCAATACAGAGCGGTCAATAAGCATGCAAGAAACTTAATTTAGATATAGTCCTTATTAGTCATAATCAGCTCTAATGACGTCATTGTTGCGTATTTAGCGCGTCGAAATATCACTTCAATGATTGGTATAAGTATTTCTCTGCAATCAGGCGAATTTTTTGTTAGTAATAGCAGGGCACTCTCCCTGGTAATAGTTAACAGTTATCATATACAACAATCCTCAATTGAATACCTGAAGGGGGCGCTATACCACTTTTAATTATGGTCATCAACATCATCAATATCGTCATTATCGTATTGATGAACATTATCATTATATCATCATCTGCAGTTTCTGCATACTTTCATGATAGTAATTCAAGAGCCTAGCTATTTATGCTAGAAATATTGAAGGCATCTTTCTCAATTGCATCTCTCCCCTCTCTCTCTCTTTTCTCTCTTGCTCTGTCTCCCTTTACCTAGTCTTGTTCTGCCCCTCTCCTTCTCTTGGTCTCTCTCATCTTTATCTCTCTTGTTCTCTCCCTCTGTCTTACACTTTCACCCTCTCCCTCTCCCTCTTCATCTCTTGATCTGTCTCCTTCTGTCTCTGTCTCTCTCTTTCTCTACTCTCTCCCCTATTTCTCTGCATCATCTCAGCTTGTCTCATTTATAATGTATAATAATTTAATCCAAGGAAATTCGAGGCAATTTCTATCGTTTGGCCATTCACTGCCATGCATACTGACAATCGTTTCTAGATTTAACATCATAGCTGTCGGGTTATGGAGGGGTACAATATTAATATCTTACTCATATTTTATATTAAATCAGGACTAAATTAATCACTATGTGCATTTTGTAATATTTATTAAAAAAAGCTGTTGGATTATGGATGGGTACAATATTAATATCTTACTCATATTTTATATTAAATCAGGACTAAATTAATCACTATGTACATTTTGTAATATTTATTATAAAAAGTGTTTTGAGCTTGTTTAGTATAAGTAAACAGTTTAATCCTCTATCGAAAACCTGAAGGAGGCGCTGTGCCACTTTCAATCATGGTCATCATTCTAATATCGTCATCATCGTATTCATGAACATAATGTTTTTTTGATTATCCGCAACACTTTCATGATCAGTATTCACAAGAGCTTATTTATGCTAGAAATATGGAAGGCATTGTTCTCGATTGCATCTCTCTCTCTCTCTCCTCTCTTTTGCGCTGTTTCCCTTGTCCTCATCATCTTCTTTTCATCATCATCAATATCGTCATTATCGTATTCATGAATATTATCATTAGATCGTCATCGGGACACTTTCATGATACAAAAATAGCTTCGTATCACCTAATTCGTCAAAGTGACGAATTAAAGTCTAGTTAGGTGATACGTAACGAAGTCTACGTATCACCTATTGATTTCGTCAAGATTGTTATTATTTATTAGGTGATACGTACGAAGTCTACGTATCACCTATTGATTTCGTCAAGATTTTTATTTATTATTTATTTATTATTTATTATTCTTCCTCGATTTTGTTCGCAGGATATCTCAAGATTGAATAAAGCCATTGTCATGAAATTTTCAATGATGATAGACCTTAGTCTAACTTAGAACTGCGTGACTTTTCAAAGACTCAAAATTATCGTGACGTCATCCAGGCGCCATTTTGTGAAAATCAACTTATGATCATATCTTCATAACGGAAAGTAATTTTTCATTCATATTTAGCACGAATTAGATCGATATCCGTCCGGTCAATTTCAGGTCAAGAAATGCGCGCAAAAATGCGCGTACGCTTTTGTCCGCGCGTTTACGCGCGCGAAATTTTTTAAAATGCTCCAAATCATCCCAAATTTTTTTTACATACGTTTCAGGCCATATAGAGCATTTGATAAAAAAATTACGCACACGTGCATGCGCGCGCGTTTTCGCGCGTACTTGCATTTTGCAACATAGAATCGCCGATTTTTTTCTGTCATCATATTTGGTACATTTTTCCAAGCATTTTGATAACTTGTTCACCTTTTATTAACGCAATGAGCGTCCGTCAAAGTTGACAGCACGCGCGGATTTGCGTTATCTTTATCTACAATACATGGGCAAAAACATGCCTATATAAAATTCATTGTAACTCTTTAGAATAGATAGAAACTCCTAATATTTTTTTCATATTTGGATAGATTATGAGTTGGAGATATCATTTCATGTCTCATTTGATCCTCAATTAACTCATGACGTCATCATAATGGCCTCCAAACTCAAAATTTCAATTTGCATATTATGACGTAATCATATTTTTGGAAAATTGATTGTATCTCTGTAAATATCGATCAATTTTCTTTCAGATTTTGATATGTTCTAGCTGAGACAATTTTCTACAAATTCAGTGTTCACAATTTTAATTTTTGACAAAAGTATCATGGTGTATTTTTGCGATTAAAGGAGGCATGTCAATTTTTCACATTTTGCGTGTATTCTCTATGGGACATGACTTTTTCTCAAAACTGGATTCTACACTCCTGTCTTTCGCGAGCAAAATCTCCGTTGTTTTATCTTTGTTTTCGCTGAGCTTCGGATATGTTGTTGCTGAGACAATGGGCTACCATAAGTGTGTCCTTTATTTTTCGATTAGATGCCGGGATCATGCTCATATTTCACTTGCAAAGTAGGATTTTAGAATTCCATTTCCCGTTTACGTGTAATCGCTATGGGAGATGTTTTGGTATATCGGTAACGCACTTGACTTCCAACCTCGAGATCCCTGGTTCGAGTCCGGGTGTCTCCAACAATTTTTTGCTTCACTTTTTTTTTCCTTTTGACCTTCATTGTACCATCTCCTTTGATTATTTAAACACGTAGAATCGCAAATAATGTCATAAATAACCCTTTTTACTTTATTATTACCCTATTTTCACTTAATCCATTACTTTTTGCGTGTAATCCCTATGGGAGATGACTTTTTCTCAAATCTGGAGTCTACATTCCTGTCTTTTGCGAGCAATATCGCCGTTATTTCTGCTTGGATTTTGTTGATTTTTGAGTATGTTGTAGCTGAGACTATATGCTATCTAAATCATCTCTCATCTTTTCAATAAGATGTCATGATCGCGCTCATGATCATGATCATGATCATCATGATCATCATTATCATAATGATGATAATCATTTATCAATTACATTTTCATTTCTTTGAATAAGATAAAATCGTCAAAAGGTGTTCTTCATGATGTAAATTAGAGTCAAATGTGTAACTGGTTACTGCACAGGGTCAAAGGTCATATATCGTTTCAATCTATCTTCCCTAGATCCATGATGATCAAGGAGACACAATTTAATCTTGACATATGAATAGATCATAATGAGAGAAGCATATAAATGGGAGAAGCATTTTACAAAATAATATATCGTGTAATGCATTATTCTTTATGTAAACCATTATCATACGTATCACCTAATTCGTCTAAGTGACGAATTAAAGTCTAGTATTTATTTTGTGTCTGTATAGAAGAAATTATTATTATTCTTCCTCAATTTTGTTCGCAGGATATCTCAAGAATGGCAAAAGCCATTGTCATGAAACTTTCAATGATGATAGATCTTAGTCTAACTTAGAAGTGCATGACTTTTCAAAGACTCAAAATTATCGTGACGTCATCCAGGCGCCATTTTGTAAAAATCAACTTATGATCATATCTTCATAACGGAAAGTAATTTTTCATTCATATTTATCATGAATAAAATCAATATCCTTCCGGTCAATTTCAGATTAAAAAACGTGCGCAAATCCGCACGTACGCGTTCGTGCGCTCGTTTATGTGCGCGCAAAAATTTAAAATGCTCCAAATCATTCCCAATTTTTTTTCCATACGTTTCAAGCCATATAGAGCATTTGACAAGAAATCACTCAAACGCGCATGCGCGCGCGTTTTTTGCTTGTTCTGGCATTTTGCAACATATAATCGCCAAATTTTCTCTGTCATCATGTTTGGCACATTTTTCCAAGCATTTTGATAACATGTTCGTCTCTTTATTACTATAAATAACGGAATTTGCGTCCGTTCAAGATAAATATTTGTGTGCGCGAGCTCATGTATTATGGGCAAAAACATGCCTATAAAAAGTCCATTGGGATGAAAAAGGACTGCCAAGTTTTTTTCATATTTTGATAGAGTATGAGTCGGAGATATGATTTCATAGCTCATTTGGCCATTAAATACATCTTGACGTCATCATAATGGCCTTGGAAGTCAAAATAAAAAATTGCATATCATGACGTCATTATATTTTTTGAAAATTTAGTGTATTTCTCAAAATATTGACTGATTTTCTTCCAAATTGCGGTATCTTGTAGCGTAGGAAATTGCCTACAAAATCAATACACACTTCTTTTTATTTTATTGACGTCATTATAGTACAAAATTCAATTAAAGGCCACATGTCAGAAATTTCTCAATTTGCGTGTTATGTCTATGGAAGGTGAAATTCGTTCACATCATGAATCTACATGACATTGATCTTTGAGCAATTTCTAGCTTATTTGTGCTTTATGTTCTCCAAAATTTTGATACGGCGTAGCTAATAAATTATCTACAATATTGATGTACATCATTTACGTTAATATATCATTTCTGGCAGTTTATATGCACTAGTTAGGTGATACGTAACGAAGTCTACATATCACCTATTGATTTCGTCAAGATTTGTATTATTTATTTATTTATTATTATTTATTATTTATTATTTATTATTATTCTTCCTCGAATTTGTTCGCAGGATATCTCAAGACTGAATAAAGCCATTATCATGAAACTTGCCATGATGATAGATCTTAGTCTAACTTAAAACTGCGTGACTTTTTAGAGAGTCAAATTTATCGTGACGTCATCCAGGCGCCATTTTGTGAAAATCAACTTATGATCATATCTTCATAACGGAAAGGAATTTCTCATTTATAATTATCAGGATTAAGATCAATATCTGTCCGGTCAATTTCAGGTCAATAAATGCGCGCAAAACTGCGCGTACGCGTACGTGCGCGCGTATACGCGCGCGTAAAATTTTAAATTGCTCAAAATCGTTTAAATTTTTTTTTGCATACGTTTCAGGCCATTATAAGCATTTCATAAAAAATCGCGCAAAACACGCATTTTTGCACGTTTTCGTTTGTCACGGCCGAACGAAAAATAATTCCTTGTATATTTGTTTTGACAGGATATTCCTCATATTTTTCTGAACAATTTGATACCATGTTCATCTCTTTATCACTATTAATAACGGAATGAGCGTCCGTTGAAGATAAATATCTGTGCGTGCTAGCTCATGTATTACATAGCATATATGGGCAAAAACATGCCTATAAAAAGTACATCGGGATGAATAAGGACTGCCAATTTTTTTCTTCATATTTGGATTGAGTATGAGTCGGAGATATGATTTCATGTCTCATTTGGCCATTAAGTATATTTTTACATAATCATATTGACCTTGGAACTCAAAATACGAATTTGCATATTATGACGTCAACATATCTAGGGAAAATGATTGTATCTCTGCAAATATTGATCAATTTTCTTCTAAATTTTGATAAATAGCGGAGACAATTCTTCACAAGATATTACCAATATTTATTCATGTTGATGACGTCAATAGATTTTTGCTTAATATGCGTCTTATGCTTATGGGAGGTGATTGATACTACATTCCAGTCTAGACTTGTTCATTATGTTGCGTACATTATGTAGTGCGTCGAAATATCAGTTCAATGATTGGTATGCTCTGCAATCAGGCGAAAATTTTAGCTTGTTTAGTAAATTAATAGTTTAATCATATAACAATTGTCTATCGAATACCTGAAGGGGGCGCTATACCACTTGTAATCATTGTCATCGTCATTTAAAACCAAAATATCATCATCATCAATATCGTCATTATCGTATTCATGAATATTATCATTAGATCATCATCGGCATACTTTCATGATACAAAAATAGCTACGTATCACCTAATTCGTCAAAGTGACGAATTAAAGTCTAGTATTTATTTTGTGTCTGTATAGAAGAAATTATTATTATTCTTCCTCAATTATGTTCGCAGGATATCTCAAGAATGGCTAAGGTAATTATCATGAAACTTGCCATGATGATAGATCTTAGTCTAACTTAGAACTGCATGACTTTTCAAAGACTCAAAATTATCGTGACGTCATCATGACGTCATTATGTAAAATGTCATTAATGGTCGTATCTCAGCCATGCAATATCGATTTTAATTCAAATTTGGTATCAATCATGCTCAGGTCATGGGTCAGAAATTTAGCCCACGCAAATTTGTCTGCCCCCTCTAACGTGCGCGTACACGTGCGTCAAAAAGAAATTAAAAAATAAAATGCTCAAAACGCCTAACCAAGTAATTTTGCAAACGTTTCAACCAATTTTGAGCGTTTCAAAAATGTCCGCGCGTGCCGGTCAGCGCGCGCGTATTTGCGTTTGTATCGAATTTCTTAGTTTTTTTGCTCGTTTTGGATTAACGATAATTTCATTAACAATCCCTCTAAATTTCAGTCATTTTTTACTCAAATTGGTGTAATATGCGCGCGTCAAAGATAACAACACGCGCGTGCGCACATTTCCCAGAAATTAAAAAAAACATGCCTATGTTTAATTGGCCATAATTTCTCAAAGAGATCGGATACCCCAATTGTTTTATTATATGTGGATAGAGTATGAGTTGTAGATATTATTTCCTACATATTTCTGGCTAATCGGATTTCCCGACATCATCATATTGCTCGTTAAAGTTAAATCATTTAATTTCAATCGATTTTAATTGATTTCGTTATCAACGACAATGCACTTTTAACCATATATCATTTATCTTTATTCAAATCTCTCCCAAATTCTAATATGTAGTAGCTGAGGTTATGATCTAAGTTCCTAATACAACTTTTCTTCTTCTTGATGACGGAATCATGAAGGAATTTGTGGTCTAAGACGATGGGTCAAAATCAATCTTCCATTTTCGTCTCTTTTTTTACCATCCTGGCCTCGATGATTGCTAAGCTTCTTTACTTTCCAAATAATATCTTCAGCTATCCACAGTTCCATGCATTACTTGAAAAAAAATTCAACACTCCCTGCCTCTCATTCTTTCTCTTTCTTACATTATTTCCTGTTAATTCAACTCTGGTCTAATTCACAATCCTTATACAGTGACAGTATATATCCATCCGATATTCAAAGATGTTATTATCAATTAACTACCTAATGTCCCGTCGACAACTAAAAAATAATTGCTAATGTATTCCCACATTTATTTTGACTTTTTATTTACGCCGGGACATCGTGACGTCATACACTATTCTTTTTTTAATATTCAGGCATAAGCTCAAATATATCAATTACATTTTCATTTCTTTGAATAAGATAAAATCGTCCAAATGCGTTCTTCATGATGTAAATTAGAGTCAAAGGTGTAACTGGTTACTGTACAGGGTCAAAGGTCATATATCGTCTCAATCTATCTTCCCTAGATCCATGATGATCAAGGAGACACAATTTAATCTTGACATATGGATAGATCATAATGGGAGAAGCATTTTATAAAATAATATATCGTGTAATGCATTTTTCGTTTTGTAAACATTTGTCATACGTATCACCTAATTCGTCTAAGTGACGAATTAAAGTCTAGTTAGGTGATACGTATGAAATATACGTATCACCTTTTGATTTCGTCAAGATTTTTCTTTATTAGGTGGTCTGTTGAAAACAGATCACCTATTGTTTTCGTCAGAATTTTCTTTCTTTATTAGGTGGTCTGTTATCAACAGACCACCTATTGATTTCGTCAGAATTTTCTTTATTATTATTATTATTATTATTATTTATTTTTATTTCTTCCCGTTTTTTGTGCCCCGGATAACTCAAGTTTGGTTTAGTTAATTTCAATAAATTTTGGCACAATTATAGTTCATTGTCATGAGACATGACATGAACATTTTCAAGGTCATTAGGTTATCGTGACGTCATCCATGCGCCATTTTGTGAAATCATGTTATCCATCATATCTTCATGATGCGTACTCAAAGTTCATTCATATTCATATCACATATACTTCAGGTCATGGGTCAACAGGTCATGTCATCAAAGGTCACATAAAGGTCATGACGCGCGCGTATGTGCGCGTCAAAATTTAAAATTGCTCAAAATCACTAAACTATTAAACGAGAGTACGAATCAGGTCATTTTAAGCATTTCAAAATTTTCCGTCCGTAAGTGTCCCCGCGCGCGGTGTGCGCGCTCACAGCGCGCGGAAAAAGTCAAATTCAAAATGTTTACATGATTTGAATTCCTCTTAACGTAATTGACAATTTACATTAATTTCAGTCACTCTTCATATTTCATAAGGCCGTGAGCGTGCGTCAAAGTTCAAAATCCGCGCGTACTGCTATGGGCAATATAATGCAAATTTGATCAAAAACATGCCATTTTAAAAATCGAAATAGCTCTTCAGATAGTCCGTCGACCCCCAATTTTTATATCATGGTTGGAGAAAGCATGAGTTGGAGATATGATTTCATACCACCCTGACTCGTACAAAGTGAAACAAAATCTTCATATTTGCATCTAAACTAAAGAAAATGTATTTTGTTGATGACGTCATTTTTGTCTTTGTTTAATTGAGATTATCTCACTTATCGGTGATCGATTTTCTCCCAGAATTTGATATGTTGTAGCTGAGATAATTCTCTATCAAAAATATATCATTCATTTTTCATTTCGATGACGTCATCATAGTTAAATATTCCATTAAAGGCGACAATGCATAATTTGTCATATTTGCGTGTTATGTCTATGGGAGGTCACTTTTTTCAAAACATGAATCTGCATGACAATGTGTTTTGACCAGTATCTCGGTTGTTATTCAACAGTTTTCTCCCAAATTTTAGTATGTTGTAGCTGAGACTATTTGCTATTTAAATATTTCCTTATTTCTTCAATCAGATGTCAGGATCATGCTTGTGCTCATCATCATCAACATTATCGTTTTTATCATCATATAACATTATCATTATCATCATCATCATCACCTTTACTATCATGATCATCATCATGGTCATCATGATCATCATTGTTTACATGTCTATATAACTTCTCCCATTCTCAATTCTATCATAAGACTTAGACAGACCACCTTATTCGTCTTCGTGACGAATTAAATTTCTAGTTTATTTATTATTCTTTATTTTTATTTCTTCCCGTTTTTTGTGCCCCGGATAACTCAAGTTTGGTTTAGTTAATTTCATTAAATTTCGGCACAATTATAGGTCATTGTCATGAGACGTGACAGGAACATTTTCAAGGTCATCAGGTCATCGTGACGTCATCCAGGCGCCATTTTGTGAAATCACGTTATCCATCATATCTTCATGATGCATAAACAAAGGTCATTCATATTCATATCACATATACTTCAGGTCAAGGGTCAACAAGTCATGTCATCAAAGGTCACATAAAGGTCATGACGCGCACGTACGCGCGCGTCAAAATTTTAAAATGCTCAAAATCACTTAACTATTAAAGGAGAGTACGAATCAGGTCATTTTAAGCATTTAAAAAATTTCCGTCCGTAAGTGCCCCCGCGCGCGTTGCGCGCGCTCACAACGCGCGGAAATGGTCAAATTCAAATTTTTTACATGATTTAGATTCCTCTCACCGTAAATGACAATTAACATTAATTTCAGTCACCCTTGACCTTTCATAAGGCCGTGAGCGCGCGTCAAAGTTCAAAATCCGCGCGTACTGCTATGGGCAATATAATGCAAATTTGATCAAAAACATCCCATTTTAAAAATCAAAATAGCTCTTCAAATAGTCCATTGACCCCAACTTTTATATCATGGTTGGAAAAAGCATGAGTTGGAGATATGATTTCATGTCTCATTTGACCCTCAATTAACTCATGACGTCATCATAATGGCCTCCAAACTCAAAATTTTAATTTGCATATTATGACGTCAGCATATTTTTGTAAAATTGATTGTATCTCTGTAAATATTGATTAATTTTCTTCGAAATTTTGATATGTTCTACCTGAGAATATTGTCTACAAATGCAGTTACCACGATATTTCATTTTGACAAGGGCATCATGGCGTATTTTTGCGATTAAAGCAGGCATGTCAATTTTTCACATTTTGCGTGTATTCTCTATGAGACATGACTTTTTCTCAAAACTGGATTCTACATTCTCCTCTTTCGCGAGCAATATCTCCATCGTTTTATCTTTGTTTATGCTGAGCTTTGAGTATGATGTAGCTGAGAAAATAAGCTATCACAAGTGTGCCCTTGATTTTTCGATCAGATGCCGGGATCATGCTCATATTTCACTTATAAAGTGGGATTTGTGAATTCTATTTTCCGTTTACGTGTAATCTCTATGGGAAATGTTTTGGCATATCGGTAACGCACTTGACTTCCGACCTCGAGGTCCCTGGTTCGAGTCCGGGAGTCTCCAACATTTTTTTTTTTTTTTTTTTTCTCTTTTTTGACTTTTCAATGATCATAAAATTGAAAACAGACCACCTAATTCGTCCCCATGACGAATTAAATTTCTAGTTATTTATTATTAGGTGGTCTGTCGTTCGACAGATCACCTATTGTTTTCGTCAGAATTTTCTTTCTTTATTTATTTATTTATTTATTTATTATCAGGTGGGCTGTATCTAATACAGACCACCTTATATTTTTGTTAAAATTGCCTTTATTTATTTATTTATCAGGTGGGCTGTATCTAATACAGACCACCTTATATTTTTGTTAAAATTGCCTTTATTTATTATTTATTTATTTTTCTTAATTCTCGCCACTTTTTTGTTAGCAAGATAACTTGAAATTGTCTAAGTCAAATCACTTGAAATTTGGCACACATATGTATAGGCATATGGATAAAACACAGTAAGGTTTTCAACCTTGACCTTGATTGATGACGTCATCTAGGCGCCATTTTGTGAAATTTTCTGAAAATAAACTCATGATCATATCTTCATAACCAAAAGGTATTTCTCATTCATATTTATTATGATCAAGGTCAATATCAGTCCAGTCAATTTCAGGTCAAAAAACGCGCGCGTGCGCGTACGTCCGCGCGTCAGTGCGCGCGCAAAATTTTTAAATGCTCAAAATCGTCTCAAATTTATTTTGCATACGTTTCAGGTCATTTTAAGCATTTTATAAAAAATCGCGCGTACGAGCATGCGCGCGCGTTTTCGCGCGTAACACCATTACAAAACATAGAATCGCCATTTTTTTTTCTTTCATGATAATTCTCATAATTTTTCAAGGAATTTGATACCATTTTTATCTCTTTATGACCATTAATAAAAAGATGAGCGTCAATTCAAGATAAATATCCGTGCGCGCGAGCTCTTTTAATACATAGCATATATGGGCAAAAACATGCCTATACAAAATCCATTGTAGCTCTTTGGAATGAACCGTGACCTTCAATTTTGTTTCATATTTAGATAGAGTATGAGTCAGAAATATGATTCCATGTCTCATTTGGCCATTAAGTGTATCGTGACATCATCACAATGGTCTTGGAACTCAAAATACGAATTTGCATATTATGAAGTCAGCATATTTATGTAAAATTGATTGTATCTCTGTAAATATTGGTCGATTTTCTTCCAAATTTCGATATGTTGTAGCTAAGACAATTCTCTACAAGCTCAGTAGCCATCATTTTTCATTTTGATCACGTCATCATAGTGAAAATTACGATTAAATGGCACGTATCAGAAATTTCTTAAGTTGCGTGTTATGCCTATGGAAGGTGAATTTCGTTCACATCATTAATGAACATGACATTGTTTTTTAGCAGTATCTCGCTTATTTTTGTTCCATTTTGTGTCAAATTTTAGTTGACCAGCCCACCTATACTTGTTCCAAACAAGTATTATATGTCTAGTTTATTTTTCTTATTTTGAACCACTTTTTTGTTAGCAAGATAACTTGACAATGGCTCAATCAAATAACTTGAAATTTGGCACACATATGTATAGGCATATGAACAAAGCAAGGTAAGGTTTTGAACCTTGACCTTGACTGATGACGTCATCTAGGCGCCATTTTGTGAAATTTTCTGAAAATAAACTCTTGATCATATCTTTATAACCGAAGGTTATTTCTCATTCATATTTATCATGATCAAGGTCAATATCAGTCCGGTCAATTTCAGGTAAAAAAACGCGCGCATGCGCGTACGTCCGCGCGTCAGTGCGCGCGCAAAATTTTTAAATGCTCAAAATCGTCTCAAATTTATTTTGCATACGTTTCAGGTCATTTTAAGCATTTTATAAAAAATCGCGCGTACGAGCATGCGCGCGCGTTTTCGCGCGTAACACCATTACAAAACATAGAATCGCCATTTTTTTTTCTTTCATGATATTTCTCATATTTTTTCAAGGAATTTGATACCATGTTTATCTCTTTATGACCATTATTAACAAGATGAGCGTAAATTCAAGATAAATGTCAGTGCGCGCGAGCTCTTTTAATACATAGCATATATGGGCAAAAACATGCCTATACAAAATCCGTTATAGCCCTTTGGAATGCACCGGGATCCTCAATTTTTTTTCATATTTAGATAGAGTATGAGTCGGAAATATGATTCCATGTCTCATTTGGCCATTAAGTGTATCGTGACATCATCACAATGGCCTTGGAACTCAAAATACGAATTTGCATATTATGACGTCAGCATATTTATGTAAAATTGATTGTATCTCTGTAAATATTGATCAATTTTCTTCAAAATTTCGATATGTTGTAGCTAAGACAATTCTCTACAAGCGCAGTAATAACTATTTTTCATTTTGATGACGTCATCATAGTAAAAATTTTGATTAAAGGCCTTATGTCAAAAACTTCATAATTTGCGTGTTATGCCTATAGAAGGTGAATTTAGTTCACGTTATGAATCTACATGATATTGTTTTTTAAGAATTTGTAAGCAGTATGTCGCTTATTTTTGCTCTATTTTGTCTCAAATTTTAGTTGACCAGCCCACCTATACTTGTTCCAAACAAGTATTATATGTCTAGTTATTTATTTATTTTTCTTAATTATAGCCACTTTTTTGTTAGCAAGATAACTTGAAAATGGTTGAATGAAATACCTTGAAATTTGGCACACATATGTATAGGCATATGGAGAAAACACAGTAAGGTTTTCAACCTTGACCTTGACTGATGACGTCATCTAGGCGCCATTTTGTGAAATTTTCTGAAAATAAACTCATGATCATATCTTTCTAACCAAAAGGTATTTCTCATTCATATTTATTATGATCAAGGTCAATATCAGTCCAGTCAATTTCAGGTCAAAAAACGCGCGCGTGCGCGTACGTCCGCGCGTCAATGCGCGCGCAAAATTTTTAAATGCTCAAAATCATCTCAAATTTATTTTGCATACGTTTCAGGTCATTTTAAGCATTTTATAAAAAATCGCGCGTAAGAGCATGCGCGCGCGTTTTCGCGCGTAACACCATTAAAAAACATAGAATCGCCATTTTTTTTTCTTTCATGATATTTCTCATATTTTTCCAAGGAATTTGATTCCATGTTTATCTCTTTATGACCATTATTAACAAGATGAGCGTAAATTCAAGATAAATGTCAGTGCGCGCGAGGTCTTTTAATACATAGCATATATGGGCAAAAACATGCCTATACAAAATCCGTTATAGCTCTTTGGAATGCACCGGGATCCTCATTTTTTTTTCATATAAAGATAGAGTATGAGTCGGAAATATGATTCCATGTCTCATTTGGCCATTAAGTGTATCGTGACATCATCACAATGGCCTTGGAACTCAAAATACGAATTTGCATATTATGACGTCAGCATATTTATGTAAAATTGATTGTATCTCTGTAAATATTGATCAATTTTCTTTAAAATTTCGATATGTTGTAGCTAAGACAATTCTCTACAAGCGCAGTAATAACCATTTTTCATTTTGATGACGTCATCATAGTGAAAATTTTGATTAAAGGCCTCATGTCAAAAACTTCATAATTTGCGTGTTATGCCTATAGAAGGTGAATTTAGTTCACGTTATGAATCTACATGATATTGTTTTTTAAGAATTTGTAAGCAGTATGTCGCTTATTTTTGCTCTATTTTGTCTCAAATTTTAGTTGACCAGCCCACCTATACTTGTTCCAAACAAGTATTATATGTCTAGTCAGGTGGGCTGTATCTAATACAGACCACCTTATATTTTTGTTAAAATTGCCTTTATTTATTATTTATCAGGTGGGCTGTATCTAATACAGACCACCTTATATTTTTGTTAAAATCGCCTTTATTATCAGGTGGGCTGTATCTAATACAGACCACCTTATATTTTTGTTAAAATTGCCTTTATTATTATTTATTATTATTTATTATCAGGTGGGCTGTATCTAATACAGACCACCTTATAATGTTGTTAAAATTGCCTTTATTATTATTTATTTATTATCAGGTGGGCTGTATCTAATACAGACCACCTTATATTTTTGTTAAAATTGCCTTTATTATCAGGTGGGCTGTATCTAATACAGACCACCTTATATTTTTGTTAAAATTGCCTTTATTTATTTATTATTATTTATTTATTTTTCTTATTTTGACCCACTTTTTTGTTAGCAAGATAACTTTGAAATGGTTCAATCAAATGCTTTGATATTTGGCACACATATGTATAGGCATATGGACAAGACACGGTACGGTTTTCAACCTTGACCTTGACTGATGACGTCATCTAGGCGCCATTTTGTGAAATTTTCTGAAAATCATCTCATGATCATATCTTCATAACCAAAAGGTATTTCTCATTCATATTTATCATGATCAAGGTCAATATTAGTCCGGTTAATTTCAGGTCAAAAAACGCGCGCATGCGCGTACGTCCGCGCGTCAGTGCGCGCGCAAAGTTTGTAAATGTTCAAAATCGTCTCAAATTTATTTTGCATACGTTTCAGGTAATTTTAAGCATTTTATAAAAAATCGCGCGTATGAGCATGCGCGCGCGTTTTCGCGCGTAACATCATTAACAAACATAGAATCGCCATTTTTTTTTCTTTCATGATATTTCTCATATTTTTTCAAGGAATTTGATACCATGTTTATCTCTTTATGACCATTATTAACAAGATGAGCGTAAATTCAAGATAAATGTCAGTGCGCGCGAGCTCTTTTAATACATAGCATATATGGGCAAAAACATGCCTATACAAAATCCGTTATAGCTCTTTGGAATGCACCGGAATCCTCAATTTTTTTTCATATTTAGATAGAGTATGAGTCGGAAATATGATTCCATGTCTCATTTGGCCATTAAGTGTATCGTGACATCATCACAATGGCCTTGGAACTCAAAATACGAATTTGCATATTATGACGTCAGCATATTTATGTAAAATTTATTGTATCTCTGTAAATATTGATCAATTTTCTTCAAAATTTCGATATGATGTAGCTAAGACAATTTTCTACAAGCGCAGTAATAACCATTTTTCATTTTGATGACGTCATCATAGTGAAAATTTTGGTTAAAGGCCTCATGTCAAAAACTTCATAATTTGCGTGTTATGCCTATAGAAGGTGAATTTAGTTCACGTTATGAATCTACATGATATTGTCTTTTAAGAATTTGTAAGCAGTATGTCGCTTATTTTTGCTCTATTTTGTCTCAAATGTTAGTTGACCAGCCCACCTATACTTGTTCCAAACAAGTATTATATGTCTAGTTATTATTTATTATTATTTATTTATTTTTCTTATTTTGAACCACTTTTTTGTTAACAATATAACGTTGAAATGGTTCAATCAAATATCTTGAAATTTGGCACACATATGTATAGACATATGGACAAAACAAGGTAAGATTTTCAATCTTGACCTTGACTGATGACGTCATCTAGGCGCCATTTTGTGAATTTTTCTGAAAATCAACTCATGATCATATCTTCATAACCACAAGTTATTTCTCATTCATATTTATCATGATCAAGGTCAATATCAGTCCGGTTAATTTCAGGACAAAAAACGCGCGCATGCGCGTACGTCCGCGCGTCAGTACGCGCGCAAAAATTTTAAATGCTCAAAATCTTTTAAAATTTATTTTGCATACGTTTCAGGTCATTTTAAGCATTTTATAAAAAAATCGCGCGTACGAGCATGCGCGCGCGTTTTCGCGCGTAACACCATTACAAAACATAGAATCGCCATTTTTTTTTCTTTCATGATATTTCTCATATTTTTTCAAGGAATTTGATTCCATGTTTATCTCTTTATGACCATTATTAACAAGATGAGCGTAAATTCAAGATAAATGTCAGTGCGCGCGAGGTCTTTTAATACATAGCATATATGGGCAAAAACATGCCTATACAAAATCCGTTATAGCTCTTTGGAATGCACCGGGATCCTCAATTTTTTTTCATATTAAGATAGAGTATGAGTCGGAAATATGATTCCATGTCTCATTTGGCCATTAAGTGTATCGTGACATCATCACAATGGCCTTGGAACTCAAAATACGAATTTGCATATTATGACGTCAGCATATTTATGTAAAATTTATTGTATCTCTGTAAATATTGATAAATTTTCTTTAAAATTTCGATATGTTGTAGCTAAGACAATTCTCTACAAGCGCAGTAATAACCTCTTTTCATTTTGATGACGTCATCATAGTGAAAATTTTGATTAAAGGCCTCATGTAAAAAACTTCATAATTTGCGTGTTATGCCTATAGAAGTTGAATTTAGTTCACGTTATGAATCTACATGATATTGTTTTTTAAGAATTTGTAAGCAGTATGTCGCTTATTTTTGCTCTATTTTGTCTCAAATTTTAGTTGACCAGCCCACCTATACTTGTTCCAAACAAGTATTATATGTCTAGTTTATTTTTATTTCTCCCCGTTTTTTGTTCATCGGTTAACTCAAGATCGGTTGTGTTAATTTCTTTCAATTTTGACACAGTCATAGGTCATTGTCATGAGACGTGACAGTAACCTTTTCAAGGTCATCAGGTCATCGTGACGTCATCCAGGCGCCATTTTGTGAAATCACGTTATCCATCATATCTTCATGATGCATAAGCAAAGGTCATTCATATTCATATCACATATACTTCAGGTCAAGGGTCAACAAGTCATGTCATCAAAGGTCACATAAAGGTCATGACACGCACGTACGCGCGCGTCAAATTTTAAAAATGCTCAAAATCACTTAACTATTAAAGGAGAGTACGAATCAGGTCATTTTAAGCATTTCAAAATTTTCCGTCCGTAAGTGTCACCGCGCGCGTTGCGCGCGCTCATAACGCGCGGAAAAGGTCAAATTCAAATTGTTTACATGATTAAGATTCCTCTTACCGTAAATGACAATTTACATTAATTTCAGTCACTCTTGACCTTTTATAAGGCCGTGAGCGCGCGTCAAAGTTCAAAATCCGCGCGTGCTGCTATGGGCAATATAATGCAAATTTGATCAAAAACATCCCATTTTAAAAATCAAAATAGCTCTTCAGATAGTCCATTGACCCCAACTTTTATATCATGGTTGGCAAAAGCATGAGTTGGAGATATGATTTCATGTGTCATTTGACCCTCAATTAACTCATGACGTCATCATAATGGCCTCCGAACTCAAAATTTTAATTTGCATATTATGACGTCAGCAGATTTTTGGAAAATTTATTGTATCTCTGTAAATATTGATTAATTTTCTTTCAAAATTTGATATGTTCTACCTGAGACAATTCTCTACAAATGCAGTCACCACGATATTTCATTTTGACAATGGCATCATGGCGTATTTTTGCGATTAAAGGAGGCATGTCAATTGTTCACATTTTGCGTGTATTCTCTATGGGACATGACTTTTTCTCAAAACTGGATACTACATTCTCATCTTTCGCGAGCAATATCTCCGTCGTTTCATCTTTGTTTACGCTGAGCTTTGAGTATGATGTAGCTGAGAGAATAAGCTATCACAAGTGTGCCCTTTATTTTTCGATCAGATGCCGGGATCATGCTCATATTTCACTTATAAAGTGGGATTTGTGAATTCTATTTTCCGTTTACGTGTAATCTCTATGGGAAATGTTTTGGCATATCGGTAACGCACTTGACTTCCGACCTTGAGGTCCCTGGTTCGAGTCCGGGAGTCTCCAACAATTTTTTTCTTCACTTTTTTTTTCTTTTTTGACTTTTCAATGATCATAAAATTGAAAACAGACCACCTAATTCGTCCCCATGACGAATTAAATTTCTAGTTATTATTTATTTTTATTATTATTCTTCCTCGAATTTGTTCGCAAGATATCTCAAGAATGAATAAAGCTATTATCATGAAACTTGTAATGATGATAGATATTAGTCTAACTTAGAACTACGTGACTTTTCAGAGACTCAAGATCACCATGACGTCATCTAGGCGCCATTTTGTGAAAATCAACTCACGATCATATCTTCATAACAGAAAGTCTTTCCTCATTCATATTTATTATGATCAAGGTCAATATCCGTCCAATCAATATCAGTTTTTAAAAAGCGCGCATGCGCGTATATCCGCGCGTCAATGCGCGCGCAAATTTTTTAATTGCTCCAAATCATCTCAAATTCATTTTGCAAACGTTTCATGCCATTATAAGCATTTTATAAAAAATCGCGCAAACGCGCATTTTCGTGCGTTTTCGTTCGTCAGGGCCGAACGCAAAATAATTACCCTCAATTTGTTTTGACAGGATATTCCTCATATTTGTCCGAACAATTTGATACCATGTTTATCTCTTTATCACTATTAATAACGGAATGAGCGTCTGTTCAAGGCGTATGCGCGAGTTTTGTAATACATAGCATATATTGGCAAAAACATGCCGATAAAAAGTCCATTATAGCTCTTTGGGATGCCTAGAGACTCCCCATTCTTTTTTCATATTTGGATAGAGTATGAGTAGGAAATATGATTTCATGTCTCATTTGGCCATTAAGTTTATCGTGACGTCATTATAATAGCCTTGGAAGTCAAAATACGAATACGCACATTATGACGTCAGCATATTTATGGGGAATCGAATGTATCTCTGTAAATATTGATCGATTTACTTCTAAATGTTGATATGTTGTAGCTGAGACAATTTTCCACAAGATCATTACCAATGTTTATTCATTTTGATGACGTCATTATGGTGAAAATTGCGATTAAAGGCGACATATGTCAGATTTTTGCTAAATATGCTTGTTATGCCTATGGGAGGTGATTGATACTACATTCCAGTCTAGACTTGTTCATTATGTTGCGTAGGCAGTGCGTCGAAATATCAGTTCAATGATTGGTAGGCTCTGCAATCAGGCGAAAATTTGAGCTTGTTTAGTAAATTAATAGTTTAATCATATAACCATTCTCTAATATCTGAAATCGAATACCTGAAGGGGGCGCTATACCACTTTTATTCATGGTCATCGTCATTTAAAACCTAAATTTCATCATCATCAATATCGTCATTATCGTATTTATGAATATTATCATTAGATCATCATCGGCACACTTTCATGATACACAAATAGCTTCGTATCACCTAATTCGTCAAAGTGACGAATTAAAGTCTAGTTAGGTGATACGTAACGAAGTCTACGTATCACCTTTTGATTTCGTCAAGATTTTTATTTATTATTATTATTTATTATTTATTATTCTTCCTCAAATTTGTTCGCAGGATATCTCAAGACTGAATCAAGCCATTGTCATGAAACTTTCAATGATGATAGATCTTAGTCTAACTTAGAACTGCGTGACTTTTCAAAGACTCAAAGTCATCGTGACGTCATCCAGGCGCCATTTTGTGAAAATCAACTTATGATCATATCTTCATAACAGAAAGCCATTTTTTATTCATATTTATCATGATTAAGATTAATATCCGTCCGATCAATTTCAATTCAATAAACGTGCGCAAACGCGCGCGTACGCGTTCGTCCGCGCGTTTACGCGCGCGCAAAAATTGAAAATGCTCCAAATCATCCCAAATTTTTTTTGCATACGTTTCAGGCCATATAGAGCATTTGACAAAAAATCATGCACACGCGCATGCGCGCGCATTTTTTGCGCGTACTTGCATTTTGAAATATAGAATCGCCGAATTTTCTCTGTCATCGTATTTGGCACATTTTTCCAAGCATTTCGAGAATTTTTTCACCTTTTAATAACGTAATGAGCGTCCGTCAAAGTTGACAGCGCGCGCGGAACTGCGTTATCTTTATCCACAATACATGGGCAAAAACATGCCTATACAAAATTCATTGTAACTCTTCAGAATATATAGAGACTCGCAATATTTTTTCATATGTGGATAGATTATGAAATGTAAATATGATTTCATGTCTCATTTGACTCTCAATTAACTCATAATGTCATCATAATGGCCTCCGAACTCGAAATTTAAATTTGCATATTATGACGGATGCATATTTTTGGAAAATTGATTGTATCTCTGTAAATATTGATTTTTTTTCTTCCAAATTTTGATATGTTCTAGCTGAGACAATTTTCTACAAATGCAGTGTACATAATTGTCCAGTCTGACAAAGGTATTATGGCGTATTTTTGCGATTAAAGGAGGCATGTCAATTTTTCACATTTTGCGTGTATTGTCTATAGGACATGACTATTTCTCAAAACTGCATTCTACATTTCCGTCTTTCGCGAGCAACATCTCCCTTTTTTTAAACTTTGTTTTCCGTGAGCTTCGGATATGTTGTAGCTGAGACAATGAGCTATCTCCAATGTGTACTTCATTTTTCGATCATATGCCGGGATCATGCTCATATTTTACTTGCAAAGTGGGATTTTAGAATTCCATTTTCGTTTACGTGTAATCGCTATGGGAAATGTTTTGGTATATCGGTAACGCACTTGACTTCCGACCTTGAGATCCCGGGTTCGAGTCCGGGTGTCTCCAACAATTTTTTCTCCACTTTTTTTTTCCTTTTGACCTTTCACTGTACCATCTCCTTTGATTATTTAAACACGTAGAATCGCAAATAATATAATAAACAACCCTATTTACTTTAGTGTTTTCCTATTTTCACTTAATCTATTACTTTTTGCGTGTAATCCCTGTGGGAGATAATTTTTTCTCAAATCTGGATTCTACATTCCTGTCTTTTGCGAGCAATATCGCCGTTATTTCTGCTTGGATTTTGTTGATTTTTGAGTATGCTATAGCTAAGACTATGTGCTATCTAAATCACCCCTCATTTTTTCAATAAGATGTCAGGATCCCGCCCATGATCATGATCTTCATCATGATTATCATGATCATCATTATCATAATGATGATAATCATTTATCAATTACATTTTCATTTCTTTGAATAAGATAAAATCGTCAAAATGTGTTCTTCATGATATAAATTAGAATCAAAGGTGTAACTGGTTACTGCGCAGGGTCAATGGTCATATTTTTTCAATCTATCTTCCCTAGATCCATAATGATCAAGGGGACACAATTTAAACTTGACATATGGATAGATCTTAATGGATGAAGCATTTCATAAAATAATATGATATCGTGTAATGCATTCTTTATTATGTAAACCATTAGCATACGTATCACCTAATTCATCAAAGTGACGAATTAAAGTCTAGTTAGGTGATACGTATGAAATATACGTATCACCTTTTGATTTCGTCAAGATTTTTATTATTATTATTTATTTATTATTTATTTATTATTATTCTTCCTCGAATTTGTTCGCAGGATATCTCAAGACTGAATAAAGCCATTATCATGAAACTTGCCATGATGGTAGATCTTAGTCTAACTTAGAACTGCGTGACTTTTTAGAGAGTCAGAATTATTGTGACGTCATCCAGGCGCCATTTTGTGAAAATCAACTTATGATCATATCTTTATAACGGAAAGGAATTTCTCATTTATAATTATCAGGATTAAGATCAATATCCGTCCGGTCAATTTCAGATCAATAAATGCGAGCAAAAATGCACGTACGCGTTTGTGCGCGCGTTTACGCGCGCGTAAAATTTTAAATTGCTCAAAATCGTCTTAATTTTTTTTTGCATACGTTTTAGGCCATTATAACCATTTCATTAAAAATCGCGCAAAACACGCATTTGTAGACGTTTTCGTTCGTCACGGCCGAACGAAAATATATGGGCAAAAACATGCCTATAAAAAGTTCATTGGGATGAATAAGGACTGCCAAGTTTTTTTCATATTTTGATAGAGTATGAGTCGGAGATATGATTTCATAGCTCATTTGGCCATTAAATACATCTTGACGTCATCATAATGGCCTTGGAAGTCAAAATACATAATTGCATATTGTGACGTCATTATATTTTTTTAAAATTTAGTGTATTTCTCCTAATATTGACTGATTTTCTTCCAAATGTCGGTATCTTGTAGTTGAGGCAATTGCCTTCAAGATAAATACACACTACTTTTTATTTTATTGACGTCATCATAGTACAAAATTCAATTAAAGGCCACATTTCAGAATTGTCTTAATTTGAGTGTTATGCCTAAGGAAGGTGAATTTCGTTCACATCATGACTCTTCATGACATTGATCTTTGAGTACTATCTAGCTTATTTGTATTCTATGTTCTCCCAAATTTTAATACGGTGTAGCTAATAAATTATCTACAATATTGTCGTACATCATTTATCATTTCGATGACATTATCATAGTAAAAATTTCAATTAAAGGTGGCATGTCGGAATTTTCTTAAGTTGCGTGTTAGGCGACTTTTTCTGAAATCCTGATTCTACAAATCTCTATCGAATACCTGAAGGGGGCGCTATACCACTCTTAATCATGGTCTTTATCGTATTCATGATCATTATCATGAGATCTTCATCGGCACACTTTCATGATAACAAAATAGCACGTATCACCTAATTCGTCAAAGTGACGAATTAAAGTCTAGTTAAAATTTTATTTGTATTAAGCCATTATATTTTTTCTCTTTATTTAATAGAGCCTAATTAAGTTAGCCCCTTAGTTTTGAAAGATAACGCCAAATTCAGCAAGTGGGACTGAGCTCAGCCGATCCAATCAACCGCGCGATCCGATCATCAATGTCAGTTTAATACAGCATTACAGATTACCACTTGGCAAAAAAAAAAAAAAAAATCTATATTCTGACATTTTACTGATATACTTGAACACGTACTATACACAAAAAAACACGATAAAATGCAGAAATGCTCATATAAACTCACCACAAAAGTGATCAGAAAGCTCGAAGATGTCCAGCCTCACTCCATCTCTTTTAGCTAGTCAGCTTGCGATCGATATCCATTATCGAACGCGCCACGTACGCAACGTACGTACGTAGCAGGCGCGCGCGCGCTAATAGCATGGGACTCTGGACGCGTACATTTGGAATAAGCCCACCCCGAGACTTTAACCCTAATAAGGCCGGGCTATTTAAAGTCTTACTACGGCCGGGGGGGGGGGGGGGCATTATGGCCCCCCCCCTAAGATCTCGGCCGTAAAGCGGCCGATCTCCGCGAAAATTTGCACGCATGTCAAGTGAAGTGTATAGAACAATATGATAATTTCAATTTTTTGAAAAAGATCCCTCGTTTGCATATTTATGGTAATTTATGCAAATAACGTCATAAAATCACATTTTTACCCATAAATCCTATATTATTCATATTTAAAGGTGAATTGGGAAGAGAGTGATGAAAATATGCATGTTTGCTATTGTTGGAATGCTGATGACATAAGGAATACAATATATTGATTGACAGAAATTTGCATGTGTTGTTAAATTATTATTAGACTTAGAAAGATCAAAAGTGTAAGCAGAGGAACCCGGAAGCGGTGATATTCTCGTTCGTGACGTAGT
Source organism: Strongylocentrotus droebachiensis (assembly GCA_035222895.1). Classification (NCBI taxonomy): domain Eukaryota; kingdom Metazoa; phylum Echinodermata; class Echinoidea; order Camarodonta; family Strongylocentrotidae; genus Strongylocentrotus; species Strongylocentrotus droebachiensis. Next base: position 11,944 of record JAVYIG010000538.1, on the reverse strand, counting down.
GTATGTGACGTATCTCCGTGGACTGTTCCTAAACCCGGAAGTACAACGTATTATTTCAATGTAAATACGTACACAAACATGGGTCATTTGTTTAGTAGATTTTGCAATTTTTGTGATATTTAATGAAGTGTTTTATCGAATATACAATAAAGTAATAAACATTCTTTCAATTATATAAGCATTGGTTACTTCCCGATGTTTGGTTTCCTTGAAATATTGACGTTTGGTACTGTAAAATTGATCGTCTTGCAGATCCTGACACACCGGCTTCGCCTACATGTATGTTTTGTTTTGATAATTAGCGTAACTTGAATCTCGTGGCACGGGGAAAACTCGCGATAGCTCAGCTAGCCATTCGTAGTGCAGTGTTCACTGTGTTTCGGTGTATTGCAGCGTGACATTTTTGGGAGATAATAGTTGTTTTTCTCGGGTTATAATTAGCTGAAACGTCTGTCAATCTAAGCAATTTAAACAAATTAAGCAAGGAGACCGCGATCAGAATACAGGTGAGCTAAAACAGTTGTATATTCCTCGGCTTGTAATTACTTCGTGTCTAGTTGAAATGTCTGCTGATCGAGAAAAAAACTCAGCAAAGAGACGGGGCGGTAGTGCGGTACTTTCTCTTCGCCATGCATGTTGAATCGACGAGAATCGTTGGGGTAGGACGAAGAATCACCCCATTTTCCCCATCGAAGAATTCTTCAAATTATAATTTCAAGTGGCCATCCAGATGCTCAGAGAAGTCGAGCAACCTAGTAAGCCAAAATTGTAATTACTCCCTTTGCATATTTTGAGATAATGTCGCCCAACCCGCTGGTTGAATGTTTCCCTATGCACCCGCTGAAGCTCGATCCGACGCCTTTGGCGTAGGCGTCGTCTCGGAGCTTCCTAGGGTAGCTGCAGCTGCAACTCCCGCATCACGATTCGATCAGCGTTTACATTCTTGTCGTCTTTACATTCGCCCAATTCACCATCATCTTCACTTTCTTTACCATCATCACTGCCACTAACTTCTTCTTCATCATACTCTATTCAATTCTAGTTCATTTGAGCTGTCTTCTGTCATTTTTACTGATGATTATCATCCCGATATAACATCTATACTTTCACTCTGATTATGTACCCTGCAGTGCTATCTGATTGCGAATAGAATGCGCGCGGTGACCGTGTTGTGAGTAGTCCACGGAATGACGTCACACGCCCAAACCTCCTTATGGTATCGTAGACGAAATTCTCTCAGAAAAACTTGATTCTCGTAACTTCATTCCATTATATCTCCTTCCCCTTATGTTTATTGACAATGAACCTAAAAACAAAAATGAAGAACTGAAAATAACCTTTCTAACGATATCTAATTCAATATGAATGGAATTCACCTTTAAGCATTCTTTTTCACCACATATATTCATTAGACCATTTGGAACAATAATAGGACAACAAAAATTGGAAGAGCCAGCTTATTTCTTATGTTATCTCTTGTTTTGATAATTTCTTATGTATTTCATTGTTTTTTTAACTTATTTATGTTATTGTTTTTTTTTTTTTTTTTCATTTCTTCCTACAATTATTTTGACTCCTAAAACAACCACCTAAACTTTAAACAAGACCCAATAACCAATGTTTGATCTATTTTTAGGAAAAATGACATTTCCATATGTTTTGTACACAAATCACAAAAATGAGCGATTTTCGGGCTGACATGCTAAGACAAAAGGTCACGTGACCTTGTAACTATAGGTCCGATTTTTTTGATTTTTTTGTTAAAGATGCGCAAGACTCTAAAGAAAAAAGTCAGCCAGCGGCGAGGCGCCATCCATATGCGTTCTCGAACAATCAGAAAAATCGTGGAGGGGGGGGGGGGGGCCATAATGGCCCCCCCGGCCTTATTAGGGTTAAGGGTTTTAGGCATTTAATTACGGTCAGATGAACATATTTTGAAACCTTATTTGTGACACTATTTGGCGTGAGGTCCAGGGGGCCGAGACCCTAAAAAGCTCAGGGGTTTTAAGCATTAAATTACCGTCAGATGAGCATCCAGGTGCCTGACTTCGGGCCCTAGGTGAAATCCAGGGGGCAGAGCCCCCGGAAGCTCAGGGGTTTTTGGCATTAAATTACCGTCAGATGAGCATCCAGGTGCCTGACTTTGGGCCCTAGGTGAAATCCAGGGGGCAGAGCCCCCGGTGGCTCAGCGGTACCAAGGCATTTAATCACGGTAAGATGAGGCAAAAAGGGGAAAGATTTTGTTTTGTTTTGTTTTGTTTTTGGCCCCGGAAATTGGAAAATTACGTCGTTCAGTGGCTTGGGGGGGGGGGGGAGGGGGGGGGGGGGAGGGGGGGGGGGGGGGGAGGGGGGGGGGGGGAGAGGAACACTTTTTTGTTGTTGCTTTTTTAGCACCAAAAAAAAAAATCTTTCCCCTATTTTGTTCTTCTTTTTTTTTGCCAGGGGGACCCGGGCCACCCGGCCCCTTGATCCGCCACTGTCGGGGGGGGGGGGGGAGGAACTTTTTTTTTTAGTTGCTTTCTTTTATAGAACACACACAAAAAAAGAAATCTTTTCCCTTTTTTTTTTTTTTTTTTGCCAGGGGGGGACCCTGGATCCGCCACTGTCGCTGTGAGTTCGGCGGCCAACGTCTTGTGAACGCCTATCGCATACCTAGCGCGTTTCAAACGCATGTCCAGCGAACATGCTACGAGCGTGCTGAACGCGTGCTCAACGTGTCTCTAGCGCACCCAACTTTCTGGCGTGTACGTAGCGTGTTTTCAAAGTATATATGAACGGGTTCCGCCTCACCTCCTCATAACGTCTCCTCAGACCTTCGTGTGTGATGACAGAGGTTCTTACTGATCTTGTCTAGAAGAAACACCTCAGAAGATGGATGGTCCCGACAGCCTGCGCCTACAATACGAAATCGCGGTTCCCCAACAGTAGAACGTACCTCATGGAACTGGCAATTCACCAAGTCCATGTCACCAAGAGAAGGATAAAAAGAAGAAGTCCACGGAGATTCTGGGTCCGACCGTGGATCGGTAGGCGACGACAGTTCGGCCTGTATGATCAGCTTCTTGTGGAACTCCGAAACGAAGACCAGGCAGCCTTCAAGAATTTCATGCGGGTGCCCCCAGAGATGTTTGACCAACCTACAGAGATGCCATTGATCCAGGCATGAAGCTTGCCCTCACTCTTTGGCATCTTGCCTCTGGAACCAAGTATCGTTCAATGTCCCATGGACGGAGGGTGCCTCATAACACCATATCCCTTCTCATTCCAGAAGTGTGTCAAGCCATCATTAACTCTTTGTTTGCTTTGTTCGCCGATTTGCACGGACGTAGGCGTGCCAACTTCGCATTTTTGCACAGATGTATACGAGTCAATTAGACATTCATAATACCGCTCGCAGTGTGTAGCCACGCGTTGCGTTTACTATTGTTTACATTGTATACATCGCACACTTTCCGGTAAACTGTTTTTCTTCATAGTGTTACATTCGAAATTACCGTGTATTTAGCGGTTTTCTTTGGATTTTTTTTACTGATGTTACGATGGCACCTGCTGGAAAACGTCAACGTGTGTTTAGTGTAGAGGAGGCTCGAGATCTTGTTACTATGGAAGCATGGAGCATGGACTCTGATTCCGACGAATCGAGCAGTGACGAAGACTCTAGTGATAAAAGTGTTCCCTGAGAGTAGACTGATAGAATAAGAATGAATAAAAATTAATGAAAGAGCTAGAGATGACAGCAAGAAAGAGAGTAGACTGATAGAATAAGAATGAATAAAAAAAATGAAAGAAGGAGATAGAGATGACAGCAAGAAAGAGAGTAGACAGTGATAGAATAAGAATGAATAAAAATAATGAAAGAAAGAGATAGAGATGACAGCAAGAAAGAGAGTAGACTGATAGAATAAGAATGAATAAAAATTAATGAAAGAGCTAGAGATGACAGCAAGAAAGAGAGTAGACAGTGATAGAATAAGAATGAATAAAACTAATGAAAGAAAGATGTATCCTGTCTTGCCGTCATCTTTATATCTTTCTTTTATTATCTTTATTCATTCTTATGCTATCAGTGTTTACTCTCTTTCTTTCCGTCATCTCTATCTTATTATTATTATCATTTTCCTATCTATATGTACCCTATGTCTTGCCGTCATCTGTATATCTTTTTCTTATTATCTTTATTCATTATTATGCTATGAGTGTAATACTCTCTTTCTTGCCGTCATCTCTATCTCATTATTATTATCATTTTCCTATCTATATGTACCCTATGTCTTGCCGTCATCTCTATATCTTTCTCTTATTATCTTTATTCATTCTTATGCTATCAGTGTTTACTCTCTTTCTTTCCGTCATCTCTATCTTATTATTATTATCATTTTCCTATCTATAATTATGTACCCTATGTCTTGCCGTCATCTCTATATCTTTCTCTTATTATCTTTATTCATTCTTATGCTATCAGTGTTTACTCTCTTCTTGCCGTCATCTCTATCTTATTATTATTATCATTTTCCTATCTATATGTACCCTATGTCTTGCCGTCATCTGTATATCTTTCTCTTATTATCTTTATTCATTCTTATGCTATCAGTGTTTACTCTCTTTCTTGCCGTCATCTCTATCTTATTATTATTATTATTTTCCTATCAATATGTATCCTATGTCTTGCCGTCATCTCTATATATTTCTCTTATTATCTTTATTCATTCTTGTGCTATCAGTGTTTACTCTCTTTCTTTCCGTCATCTCTATCTTTTTATTATTATCATTTTCCTATCTATATGTACCCTATGTCTTGCCGTCATCTCTATATCTTTCTCTTATTATCTTTATTCATTCTTATGCTATCAGTGTTTACTCTCTTTCTTTCCGTCATCTCTATCTTATTATTATTATCATTTTCCTATCTATATGTACCCTATGTCTTGCCGTCATCTCTATATCTTTCTCTTATTATCTTTATTCATTCTTATGCTATCAGTGTTTACTCTCTTTCTTTCCGTCATCTCTATCTCATTATTATTGTTATTTTCGTATCAATATGTATCCTGTCTTGCCGTCATCTTTATCTCTTCTCTTATAATCTTTATTCACAGTAAAGTCCTTTCATTTCATATCACTATTTCTCTCTCATAATGTCTCTCACGTCCGTTCTCCATATTTTATTCATTGCATACTCCACTCGTCAATCATTTCTGATAATAAGCTCTCTCACAATAAAGTAAATGGAAAACAATGCAATATAGTTTATATTTTAAGATTGATTCATTCTTTCTTTGTATATCTATGGCTGTGATAAATGTACTTGAAATCAATTTTATTGAGGGGTAAAGAAGGTGAGAGAACAGATGCGGTGAACATTCATAATGAGACATTTCAATAAGATGCTGATTATGTCATGTATATAACATATAATATATTATGCCTATACCATTTTTACATGCTCATACCAGTGGGCAAAATCAATAACATTCTCTTATTTCTTATTGACTTATCATGGCACAACAAAGAAAAACATCCCCACGACGTCCCTTTCATGCCCCGCTAAACCGGACATTGACAATAACCTGGGGTAATAGGATTTCAATGGGCAGATTAGCCCATTGTCAAGGGTGGCTGAGCGGGGGTACTTTCAAGTCTCTCCCTATTGAACTTCTTTTCTTCAACAACCTAAATACTAACCTTCTGAATTGTTAGAATACTTGAGCAAGGTATGTAAAGAAAGGTAAGAAGTCCACCTTTCTAATAGATTCGATTTGAAGATGTCTTATCATTGCTAAATAAGAAATTCTAGAGGGATAAAAAACTGCCGTAAATAAGAAAAATTAAACATTATATAATTATGATTATTATAAAAATGATAATTCAAAATATAACAAATGACGGTTCATCGAAAAGCACGTTTTCCGGTCTACAACTTTGCTGCACAATATTTTTCATCATGATCATCCAGTGAAGAGTTATAGCCTCTTGATTCAGCAGAGTCAATAAAGATTCCCTCGAAATGTGTGACCCTAAAAGAATGTGGCACAGGGGGGTTTTTTAAGTGGCGCATAAAGAGTTAAAGAGTACAGGGATGAGATGATAAAGTGTCCCACCACTCCTGATGAATGGGGTGCAATATCTGAAAAGTTCATGGAGAAGTGGAACTTCCCCCGTACCTGTGTTGCACTTGATGGAAAGCACGTCAACTGCAAGTGTCCTTCAACAGTGGTTCCCTATACTACAACTATAAAGGATTTACTACGTTGTCCTCGTGGCTCTCGTTGATGCTGATTACCGATTCATCTGGGCAGACAATGCCGCTAAGCTGAAGGACTGCGTTGAAGGTGGCATTCTAAGCTTTCCTGATCCCAATCCTCTTCCAACGACAACCAGGATATGCCCTAGTGTTTCGTTGGCGATGATGCCTTCGCTCTACCTACCACCATGATGAAGCCATACAGCCTCCGGGGTATGACTAACCGGAGCGCATCTACAACTACCGGCTTTCCCGAGCCAGGAGGGGTCGTCGAAAATGCCTTCGGCATCCTGGCCAACCGGTTCCAAGTTCTCCTGAGCATGATGCAGCAGCAGCCCGTGATCGTCAAGCTCATTGTCACAGCGGTATGCATGATCCTCCAAAATCTGATGAGGACCCGGTATCCAGGAATGCAAAACCAGCAGGAGTAGACGTTCGCTATTCATAATACGAAGTGAGGGTCGCTATTTCATAATAGGGTCACTATTCATAATACGAAATGAGGGTCGCTATTCATAACAGGAATAGAGGGTCGCCAATCATAATACGAAATGAGGGTCGCTATTCATAATAGGAGTAGAGATTCACTATTCATAATAGGAGTAGAGGGTCGCTATTCATAACAGGGTCACTATTCATAATATGAAATGAGGTTCGCTATTCATAATAGGAGTAGAGGTTCGCTATTCATAATACGAATGAGGGTCGCTATTCATAATATAGAGTTAGGGTCGCTATTCATAATACGGGATGAGGGTTGTTATTCATACAATTAAATAGGCCCAAGCAATATCCAAAATGCTCATAACAACGGGAAATATTGGACGGAGGACACCCCAAAGCCGACACAAGGCCCTGAATATTTGTCTTGTTTTTAAGTAGGTTTATTTCACCATTTATCTTTATCTTTAGGTGGAGACATCTCCCGCCCTTATGGTGACGAAAAAAAGAAGATTTCGCACAAGGGGGACAAATTACGATAGGATTATGTGTGTGTTATTTTTCCTTTTTTTGTCACCACTGGAGCGGGGGAAATATATTAGCTAGATTATGGGAATGTATTTATATAATTATCAAAGCTTAAAAGAAAATATAGGCCTACTTTAAAAAGACATAATATAGGGGACGCCACAGTTTGCATATTGCTTTACGATCGCAAAATCGTATCTTATTTGACTTAAAATTTTGAAAATCTTACTTCCTTACTTATGAGGAGAAGAAGAAAAATCGTGCAATATTGTGTATTAACGAAAAGCTTGAATATTGTATATAATCTAACTCCCTACAACCAGGGGGCGTCGCTAAAGGGGGTGTGTGGGTGCGACACCCCCACCTGTCAGGATATCGTCGGTAAAATTGCGCTGCTGTCAGGAAAAATGAGAAAAGGGGGGAGGGGGAAAGGAGAGGGATAGAGAAAGGAAAGATAAGGAAAGAAAAGGAAAAGAAAGGAAAGAAAGGAAAGAGAAGAGAAGAAATAAAGAGAAAAAAGACAAAGAGGAAGGAGAGGAAAGAAGGAAAAGAAAGAAAAGAAAGAAAAGGAGCAAAAGAAGAAAGAAAAAAAAAGAGAAAAAGGAAACAAAGAAACAGGGGATGAAAGAGAGAGAGAGAGAGGGGGGGGGTAAGAGCCTGAGAGAAGAGGGGTGGGAGTAAGAGAGATAGGGGGTATGTTTGGTGGAGTCACCACGTCGAGGGAGCAAGAAAGATACGCATAGATAATTTTGTTGCTGTGTCGGGTCCGCTGTGTCGGTATTCTTGCTCGATCCTCGTATACTATATTTATGTAGAAGTTTGAAGTCGGTCAGAGGTATCATGTCAGTAATGTTTTTCCCTACGAAGTGTGACTTTTTATCGGATAAAGAAACAGTTTTGAAAATTCAGACAATGATTAATCGGTACAACGAATCGTCCGAATCGTCTTCTTTGTCTAATAAATTAATGAAATGGCAAAGCTTCCGCGCTTTGCGCGGGAGGGCAAAAACTGAATTCAGACAAGAATTAAGAGTCGAGAACGGTACAACGAATTGTCTTTTTTCGCTAATATTTTAATGAAACGTCAAGCTTGGGGGGGGGGGAACAGAATTCAGACAAGAAATAAGAGTCGAGAACGGTACAACAAATCGTCTTCTTTCTCTATATTGATGCAATAAAACGTCAAAGCTTTCTTCGCGCGGGCGGGGAAAAAATGAATTCAGACAAGGATTAAGAGTAGTGAACGGTACAACGAATTGTCTTCTTTCGCTAATATTTTAATGAAACGTCGAAGCTTGCGCGCTTCGCGCGGTAGGGGGTGGGGGGGGGAACAGAATTCAGACAAGAATTAAGAGTCTACAGCGGTACAACGAATCGTCTTCTTTCTCTATAAAACGTCCAAAAAACGTCAAAGCTTCCGCGCTATGCGCGGGCGGGGAAAAATTAATTCAGACAAGGATTAAGAGTAGTGAACGGTACAACGAATCGTCTTCTTTAATGAAACGTCAAAGCTTGCTCGTTTCGCGCGGGAGGGGGGGGGGGCTGGAAAATAATTTAGCTTCTGGCTCATTTCGTAATATGAATAGCGTCACTCATTTCGTGTTATGAATAGCGAACCTCTACTCCTATTATGAATAGCGACCCTCATTTCAAATTATGAAAAGCGACCCTCGTATCGTATTATGAATAGCGACCCTCAATTTGTGTTATGAATAGCGACCCTCTACTCCTATTATGAATAGCGACCCTCATTTCGTATTATGAATTTATAGGGTTAAATTTGTAGACATTGGGACATTGGCATTAATATATATATATTAATATATAATTGGTAGCTATTTTTGTCGGTACTCGGTGGCCTCTTCACCTCCCCCCCCCCCCCCCCCCTCTTGAGCAAAACAGCGACCCTCATTTCGTAATATGAATAGCGTCACTCATTTCGTGTTATGAATAGCGAACCTCTACTCCTATTATGAATAGCGACCCTCATTTCAAATTATGAAAAGCGACCCTCATATCGTATTATGAATAGCGATCCTCATTTTGTGTTATGAATAGCGACCCTCTACTCCTATTATGAATAGCGACCCTCATTTCGTATTATGAATAGCGACCCTCATATCGTATCATGAATAGCGACCTTCTACCACTATTATGAATAGCGACCCCCTACCACTATTATGAATAGCGACCCTCTACCCATATTATGAATAGCGACCCTTATTTCGTATTATGAATAGCGAGCCTCTACTCCTATTATGTATAGCGACCCTTTACTTATATTATGAATAGCGACCCTCATTTCGCATTATGAATAGCGAACCTCATTTCGTATTATGAATACCGAACCTCTCCTCGTATTATGAATAGCGACCCTCTACTCCTATTATGAATAGCGACCGTTATAAATAATGAACCTTATGAATAGGGACCCTCATTTTGCATTATGAATAGCGACCCTCATTTCGTATTATGAATAGCGACCCTCTTCTCTTATTATGAATAGCGACCCTCATGAATAACGACACCGATTTTGCATTATGAATAGCGACCCTCTTCTCGTATTATGAATACTGACCCTCTTCTCTGATTATAAATAGCGGTCCTCATGAATAATGAACCTTATGAATAATGACCCTGTTTTTTAATTATGAAAAGCGGTCCTTATGAATAGCGGTCCTTATGAATAACGGACCTTATGAATAGCGGACCTTATAAATAGCGGTCCTTATGAATAGCGACATTGACCCGAATAAATTGTTATTGATAATAAAGGTTTCCCTATCCCACAACTTTCCCCAAGTCCAAAAGTCCTATTTCCCAGATAATAATAAAGTACAACATCCCTTGTGTAAAGGGCCCTTTTTGCCCATCAATACAAAATAAAGACCAAACTGTCGCCAACTGATCCCGGCCAGACTATGTTGGTGGACCATAGCATGTTGTTATGGTTGCACTGTTAGTCACAATTCACTGTGCTCAATTATTCACAGATAGTATATGTCTCAATTATTTTAATAAATAAAGTAACAAAAAGCCATTATAATCTTTGGCTACATAACTATACCAGGGAATTTTTTCAAAATTTGAGTTAAATTTAACGTGCGTAACGTTAATTTTAACTCAAATTAGCGTTAGCGTTAACGTTTATTCGAAATATGACTCCAAACCATGGGCCATATAATTTATTTGTTGTAAATTGATTGTTAAATTAAAGTTATTTTCTCTTTTTACAAATGAACGTCGCTGTATTAAATTTACTTTTGGGAACAATGATTATATTTATAACTGACCACAGAGACAGGTGACTATTAATGCAAACATTCTTTGCATTTTATGGTCCACCAACATTGTTGGGCATGGGGAAAACACCTTGGACATTTTATATGTTTGAAAAAGGGCCTTTAGGCTGGGTTAAATATGGTAGATGGGTGTTTGGACGTCTCTTTCAAAAGGAAAGAGGGACTTTAAATTTTATACGGGGAAAAGGGAGTTTGGACTTCTCTTTCAAAAGGAAAGAAAGGGATAGGGGACTTTGCATTTTGGACTACCAGTGCAACCAATTTGGGCATTTCTTGGTCCATCAACATAGTCGGGCATGCAAAGTTTTAACCATTTTTTCAAAGTTTTTACCAACACTTTATTAAGTAAATATAACATTTTTACAAGTAAACAATGCTGCTAACAATTATTCACAACAAGTGTTTCAAAGTTTTTACCAACACTTTATTAAGTAAACACAAAAAAGGCAAAGTTTTAATTATTTTTTCAAAGTTTTTACCAACACTTTATTAAGTAAACATAACATTTTTACAAGTAAACAATGCTGCTAACAAGTGTTCACAACAAGTGTTTCAAAGTTTTTACCAACACTTTATTAAGTAAACACAAAAAAGGCAAAGTTTTAATTATTTTTTCAAAGTTTTACCAACACTTTATTAAGTAAACATAACATTTTTACAAGTAAACAATGCTGCTAACAAGTGTTCACAACAAGTGTTTCAAAGTTTTTACCAACACTTTATTAAGTAAACACAAAAAAGGCAAAGTTTTAATTATTTTTTCAAAGTTTTTACCAACACTTTATTAAGTAAACTTAACATTTTTACAAGTAAACAATGCTGCTAACAAGTGTTCACAAGAAGTGTTTCAAAGTTTTTGACCAACACTTTATTAAGTAAACAAAAAAAAGCAAAGTTTTAACCATTTTTTTAAAAGTTTTTACCAACACTTATTAAGTAAACAAAACATTTTTATAAGTAAACAATGCTGCTCACAAGTGTTCATAACAAGTGTTTTAAAGTTTTTACCAACACTTTATTAAGTTTTAAAAAAAAATACAAAGTTTTAACCATTTTTTCAAAGTTTTTACCAACACTTTTTTAAAGCCGGCCTGCAGTCTGTTTTGGGGTGAATTTGAAGGAATCCCCGCAAGATGTCCTGTCGACGTTCGACGTTAACTCTTCTTTGCATCCTTCTATTGGTGTACATATCGATGGTGATTGTATCATGGAGATATCTCCGAAGTGGCTGCCACATCGAAACTTCAAACATGATTATCCCACTTACAAGGTAAGTCCCTATTACATTATTTAACGTTCTTGCCGCCTGAAGACAAAACATGGAGGATATGTCCGTCGGACATTATTATATGAAGTGACTATCACATCCATGTATATCAGTGGCGGATCCAAGGGAAGGGGTCCGAAACGGCCGCCCCCCCCCCCTATTGGG